>CM002480.1:19597951-19636917 GCA_000325765.3 Leersia perrieri | reverse complement strand
TATATGCGGTACATATCTAGAATCAAAATTTCATCAAATATAACATGTATCAGTTCAAATTTAATTCAAACTTGTTTGAATTAGTTAGTAAACAAGTTAATATTCATACTCAAATATTTTTGAAGTTTTTCGTATTCATTTAAACATAGTTCAAACGCATTTTGAACCTTGAAGGCCATACACCATGAAGGATAGAATAAATTTACACCGTGATGTCCCATTTGGGTGTCATATATATATATATATATATATATATATATATATCGGTCCCATTCTCTCTTGCAAATTTTTTTTTTAATCCGCCCCATAAAACCTTAAGAGAGACCGATGAGAGATCAGTCCCATTCTCTCTTGTTCTGCCAAGAATGCCGAGCCGGACTGAATCAGTGATGGACAGCCCCGTGGGCTAGCTCTAGAATTGTTGCTTCTTTTTCTTCACTTCCAGTAAAATTGTGATCTTGTATTAGGCCAACTCATGCCTCTTTCTCTTACTGATCATTTATTTGTCTGATTTTTTGACGTAGAAGTAGCATACTGGCATATCTTCGAATTTGAACTTTAGCAAGTGAAGCAAGTCAAAATCTTCAACTAAAACCAGAATATAGGACATTATTTCCCGAGTAACAAAACCTGAAAAAGCTATAGAGCGCGAACAAATCCACGGCATATAAAAAAGCCTTGTCCGGGACAACTCCTCTCACGCTCGATGCTCTTCGACCACCTTTTCTTATCCTTTATCCTTTCCATGTACACGACAACGCTCGCACACTGTACGCTGGGCCAGCCCATCTGGCCCCTGGACGTGAGTTGGGCCCGGGGAGCGCCTCATCCAGTCGTCTCTCGCGACTTGTCACGCCACCCGTCACGCTGCCGCTGGTACCAGATTGAAGTCGTAAAATTTGTCATGGTGGGCCTCCCTAATTAAGTCGGCTACGGTGTTTTATCCTGCTACGCTTAGAAGATGCCAAATCCGGTGTATTCTCAGCACGCCGTAAGCAAAGCCGCGTCGGAGCGCTCGTGCGATCGCGACCCGGCGCGACTTTGTGAGGCGACGCGCGGATAGCTCCCTCCCTCCGATTCGCGGCCACCACCAGGCACCAGCTGCCTCGCGGGGCAGTGAGCCGATCATCCGCCGCCGCGCGGGCGGCCGGGCAGCGTCGCCACAGTCACGTTAACTAGTCCCCAGCTCGCAGTCTTACCCTACCGGCAGCATCTTTACACTGACACAGCCATGGATGTTCGTTTTTCCCATTGCTTTCTTGTTTGTGACAACACGGTTATTACCCTGCTAGTGCTATGCTACGCTGAGCGTTGAACCCTTTGACAGGCTGAGCTGCCACTATACTGCGGTGACAATGATGTTTCGCAACTCGCAACAACCGGTCGTGGACGATGATGTGTCCTTACAGTCGCTCACAGTGCAGAAACAGGGAAAACTCCTCGTTGAAAACTTGCATTCTGCTGATGCAGAAGTAACAGCGATGGATCCTCTGTCATGAATGTTAATAGTCACAGTTTGACGTATACAAAAGGAGGTGGAGGTGATTTACAACGGGATGCGATTTTATTCCCTGTCAGGAAATGCATCATGCAGTTTTTATGGCTCCCGAGCCAAGTTGAAGACAGACAGCATGTCTCAAAAAAAAAAGAAGACAGACAGCAGCCATGTCTCTCAACAACGGAGCTGCTACAAATATTTTTGCGCTCCGAATGTGATCGTTATTGTCAAATGTCAATGCTTCCTTTTACACTATACACCAAGGAGACAACAAAATGGAACAAAGGGGCAAAAGGCAACCCGCTAACCTACACCCTCAAATGTACAAAGAATGCCTAAAATCCAGTCCTCTAGTAAATATTAGTAAACAAATTCCTTGCAGTTCTGTGCCAAAGGCCGTGTGCTGCTGAAGAATGCACCGGGTTTCTGCAATAAGCAGATGCCGTCGTAGCTCTGCCCAGAACAATTTAATTTCATCAACTTATCTCGATATCTTGCCTCTATACAGCCATGTCCTCAATGCATTTGTTGTTGGATTTCGATAACCACCTCTACTGATTCTTGTGAAGCCGGACTGCTTTCTCTACCTCCGGTACGACCACGATGCACAGGAAGTATCCAGTGAGGTGATCGACTTACAGAACTTTCAGAGTGGCTGAATAACCGAGGGAGACTACGGGCAGGGGTCTCGGCCTCGGCAGTTTTTCCACCGGGCAGGTCCTTCAATGAGATCCGGCATATCGGACAAGTCGTTTGCTTCTGTAACCATACATCTATACAGGAAAGATGAAAATTATGACGGCAGACGGGCATGATGCGCAGAATCTCTTTCTCATTGTATTCACCTAAACATATGGAGCACCTGTTACATAAAAAAATAACGAAAGGTCAAATAGCTTACAACAAGATTATATCTGCAAGATCGTAATTTTCTACAAACATATCATGATCAACCAGTAATATTATTTTGACATGACAATCGGTCAGTAATATAATCCTGATATAAACGGTTTAATTCTTGATTGTTGCACAATTTTGGAGGGAAGATACCGTACAAATAATATATGTTGGAGAGGAAAGTAAATTATTTCCATGAAAACACAGATCCATGTTAAAAAGAAAAGGACAGCCAAGCGTATGCAGGTACCCTGCTATTCGGTTCACCAAGTAAATCGTAGAGAGATATCTCTTAATCAAGAATATAATCCTAAAAAAGTTCTCTTCTGCACACATGAATTCATATATGCATATCTGATGCATCATGCAACACAAGAACACATACACACAAGTAATCTGATGATTTTCTTTATCAATTTCTCCAGGATCTTTTGTTTGATCGATTGCTCAAAGTCATGGACAGTCATGTTGGATTAGCAAGCATGGATCACAGTTCAATTTTCATTCTGCTCATTTTACCTTTCTCCATTTCAAAATGAGATAAAATAATAACAAAGTATAGCACATGCAATTCTTGATCCTGGAAGCACTACTATGATGTATAGCTTGTAAATCACAACTAGAGAGCTACTCAGGTGAGAGTTGTTCCAGCATAGTTCCGTTTCCAACTGACATGCAACTTAGCCAGCTGTACAGCATGCTTCACAACACATGAGATCATCAATACTAAATATGAAATATGTATCACGATATAAGCACAGGACACTTTTCTAGTGATATGAGATGCGCTCATAGTGCAGTGGCTAGGGTAGCTGTGATGCAACCCACCGGGCTGTGTTTGAGCCTCCTCAAACACACTCACCCTTACACCTAGTTTGACATGCTAGGATGAAATATATTGTTGCTCCTTTCTTAAAACCATTAACACCTAGTCCTTCCTTGGTGCCAACATTTTTTTTTCTAACGATATTAACATATTGAGCACACTAACAAACTTGAATGTTCTTTTCAGTGAATTTCACTGACATATGTCGAAAAGAAAACTGCAGAGGCATTCCAACTCAGCAAAGAAAGTTTGATGCAGGTTTGCAGATACTACCTGATGAAGCTAGTGTCCAACTCAGAAAAGGCAAACAGGATATTGAAATGCTAAAGAATAAAAGTCTACAGCATACAGTACACTTACTGGGCATCATCTTTTGAATGGAAAGCCTCATAGCTGTACTTCATTGTAGGAATTGCAGCAACAACAAAAGGTTCCAACCCACTTCGGGTATGCTCAATCTATTTTAAAAAGAAGGATTAACTATGTTAATTTCCGAACACAAGCACATACAAAATTTGCACAGTGGTTACCGGTTTAGAAAATAAAATATCTGAAATTGACAGTCCAAGTATCATTTTCCCATTATAAATACTGCAACAACTAAGGCCATGAGGGAGGTCATCAGAAGTTGTTGCAACAAATGCTTAGGGAGCATCAGGAACACCTTAGCGCGCCTCTAATTTGCAGCGAGTTCTCTTTTGTAATTGTTCTGTAACTTTTTTCAGTAATATTGTTATGTTACCAATATATGTACAGAACTAAAATCGATTCTTGTTTATATTTTATATAAAAAATCTCAGCCTATTGCACAAGTAAATAATCAACCAAAGCACCTCAATCCGTCCTATATAAGTTGGCATGAGGAAATCATAAGTCTAAATAAGTCTTTGAACTTTATCTTCCTGAAAGGCTAGTCATTGAATATCTTACTGTCATCTACAAGTGGAAGTTAGCATGTCTGTAAAGGCTGGAGATTCATTGGGCACCAAACTGGCAAGAATCTGGTTCTAGCTTGTCCCTAAGCAATTCAAAAGATGCTTTATGTCACATTCACAGTTGAAACAGACAGCTCAGATGTCTACAACCTTCGTATTGACTTACACAAAAAGATGTGACATGCTGCAATCAATTGGTAACAAAATCAATTCAGACATTCTCACAACCTACAGGAAAAAAGACATGCTATGACACCTTGATTATTTGGGCACTCTTTAATCTGATAATCTGATCAGAAATTGTGACCGAGTATCACACATACATCAGAAGAAAACAAGCATGTTTATTTATGTTAAGCAACTTGAAATTGCTATGCCTAATATGATTAAGAAATGAAATCTCTGGCTCTCTGGCATAACTATTTGGCATTAATTTTGGAAACAAAGAAAGCCTTTTTCTTAATATAACTAAAAAAATCTATTTCCTTCTACATTTTTTTCACCTCATTATTACCAGGATGTATTTGGAGCAAGCATTTCTTCCATGTCTGAAGCTTTGTTAGATTTTAAGAAGTCAAGGCCCACAACACGTCTACCTTTGCGCCTAAAAGAATACCGTACATTATGCACATAGTATGCATATGTGATACCGATTAAAGTGTAATGTGCGTATATAGCTTAATGTGCTACATAACAGAAATTTGCACACCATGCACAACTAAACAAGCTAAAGCCTTGAATTTGCGTCTGATTTGTATCCAGGTAATTGAAATTAGATCAAGGAAACATTCATAAACAAGCTTGTAGCCTTGAATTGTTATACAATTTGTATCTAGAAAATTGAAATTAAATGAAGGCTAATTTTCCAAGTGTGAGTTGTGCCGGTTTGTCAGTTTTGTGGAGTGGTTGACATACCCGTAGAAACTGCAAGTCGATCTGCAACTATTGTGATTGAAAGCAATTCAAGGGGCATAGCATCAACAATTCACCACGCATCAATGCACACAGACCGATCCCGCTGGACACATTCCACGCCAACCAGATAAACGCTAGGAGCTATATTACCGGAGCACAGCGTAGAAATCTCACCGTGCGGTCGAGATCCGCGGGCCGGAAGTCGACGTCGAAGTCGATCGGCGCGGGTCCAGCCACCATGGCCCGTGCGGCCGCGCCCCTGCCCTCGCCGGCGTCTGCTTCGGCCTCGGCCCGCGCGGCGCGGCCGCAGATGAGGCGCGCGCAGACGAAGACGATGAAGGTGGCGCTCATCCCGAAGCCGATCACCGTGGTCACCAGATTCAACCCCGACCCCAGCATCTCCCCCCGCCTTGGCTTCCTCCACCCCTACACACCTCTCGCCCACCGCGCGACACAGACAAAAAACCACGCGCGCGCAGCAGGCGGATCAACCGGGCCGTGGCTAATACGGTTGCTCGAGCAGGACGATGCCGCTGCGGCGTATAAGTGCGGCGGGGCGGCGGCTGCGGCTGCTGGGGTCGGGCTGGGCGGCGGTGGCCATCGGCGCGGGGTTTGGGATTTGGGATTTGCGTGGGGCGCTGGCAAGGAATGATGCGGCGCGGGCGCGGCGGGGCGTGGCGGCGGAATGGAATCCGTTGAGTTGGTGACGGAGGCGGTCAGCACTAGTCGTCGCGAGAATGAGAAGTATCTTCCCGTGACTTGTGCGTGTGACTTGCGTCTGGCTAGTTGGCCTACGAGTCCGCTGCCGCCGAGCAGATCTGCTGCTCCGACGGGCGATCCCGTCTGCCACGCCCTCTCTATGACGTGCGGGGGCACCCACACCGGGGGTCCAGATGTCACAGGGAAGGGGTTTGGTCGGCGGCCGTGAGTAGATGCGGCGGATTTGAATGGTTGAGGAAGGGTAGCGAGCGGGGCCCGCTGCGGCGGCGTGGGAGCGTGGGAAAGGAGCAGGTGCGCGCGGCGGAACAGTCCAAGATTTGGCAGTCGCCACGCCTGATCAAGGATGCTCCGGGAAAGCGTGATCAGCGTGTACTTGCATAGTTACTCCTACATAGCTTGAATTAAAAAAAAAAATGAATACTCACATTAGCTTTCTCCAAGAATAATAAAAGATGGTTGCCATGCGTTGCGAGTACCGAGAGGTGGTGGTACTATCAACTGTCACCACTAGTATTCTTGTTAATCTACAACTACAACCCGCAGATCTGGAAGATGTTCACAACTTCACATCAGTGAGATGGCAAGTCGGCCTTGGTTCCGCTCAAGCCTTACCTAATGCAGTGCATTGTACTGCACGGAACTTCTTGATAGCGGCCGGAAAACAGACTAATTTGGAATAATTCATAGTCTCATACAAAGGTACTGTATAATGCATCGAGTTCTTTTTTTTTTTTTGACACCCATCGAGTTCTATTTGGGCAGCAACACAGTAGTCTCTCGTTCTGTGGATCGTTCGACCGCAGCACATCATACAGGGCTCTACGAGGCTACGGCCCATTTGAGAATATTGGACGATCAAGCATACGGCCCATAGGCCATAGAACAGCAGCAGGCCCGTACTTTACAGCCCAGAGAGAGGCAGGCAGTCAGGCTCTTAGGTGATACAACGCATTCAGAATCTGCCTGAACGGCTAAACCCAATTCGCTCGGAGCAACGCAGATTGGACTTATTAGGTGATACAACGCATTCAGTACGAATTGGGTTTAGCCGTTTAGGTGATACTACGCATTTGCTACTCCGCCTAATAAGTCCGATCAAGCAGGCGGCAGGCCTCGCTCCGAGCCGGTTGCTTCAAGGGGAGATTTGCTTTTGGCCAGGGGCGAGGCAGTAAGGTCATCTTCTCTACCTGCTGGTTCTTACCTGATTGATTGGGCACGCACGGCAGGTGCTTGTTGAAATGCTTCCTCGCACGAGCAACCTAGTCTTAGTTCTGATTGCGATATGTTGCTTGCTTGTTTGTGAATTCGTGGAGACGTTTTGCCTTTGTCATATGTTAAGCAATCTGAGAATAGATCTGAAGTAAAGGCTTTCAAATGTTAAGTTTTCTGTTCAGGCTACTTTGTTCCTTAAGTTTCATGAAAACAACAGACGTCTCTGACTATTCGTTCAAGGTTGCTGTAGCTAATCTCTTTGCATTGGTTCCTGTTCATGTATCATTCAACTTCAAGGCTTACAGTAAAATACATGACTCTTAGGTCAATGAATCGACCTTGTTTCTGTGGATTGCTTGTGCTGTAGCGTGCACTGTAAATGATGAATCAAAGATCCTACAGATGCATCTCACGTTCATTCAGAAAATTTATACTCCATGTTGTTGATTTTGGTTGGCACGTGATATTTGGGCTAAATTTGAGGTTGGGACAGGCTGTCCTCCTGTTTTCTGTGTAAAAACAATGTAGGTCTGTAATCCAGAGACCACCAATTATTTGTACTTCTGATAGTACATTTGACATTTTTAAAGAAATATAGCATCTTCTTGGGTGAGGAGTATATAATTTTGTAAATGCAAGACATTTATTTGAAATTGATTAGGAAATTTCCTTTGTTTTTTCCTTATGTCAGTAAGAAATTCAGAAAACAGTACATTGTACATTATATGTACTCTTGCCCCTAGTGGCCTGATCTTGTGCTGACACTTTTGAGACCAGCACAGCTACATATTTGAACATTGGATCACCCCAGACTAATTATAGTATTTTACTTTAAATTATCCCGTTTATTATATTATACTAACAATAATCTGACCCTAAGTGCTTCTTGGAGATTGATCACATTATTTCTTGAGTGAACTGTTCTGCTTGTCTTCAATAAGTACACAATGTAGTGATAACTTAAGTAAGAAGCTGATGCACCAGTCTGACCTAAATACCATTGGCTCAAGCTGCATTTTCCTAAAAGTGGTCAACTTGAATAACTCAAAAAAGTATAGGTCAACTTAAAGCCTTCCAATCCCTAGCATCTCATGTTTGACATTTTTCAGTTTTCACAATATATATGTAGTTGACTGTAGCTGTCATTTATCTTGCATGTTGTGGTTTCTTAATGCATTGACCATCAAATTTATGTTATTTCTTTCTGAAGATCAACTTTATATAATCATGTCATTACCTGTAATGTCATTAATAGATTCATATCCACACAAAAAAAAAGGATAATTCCAGTTGTTTCTTAACAGCTCATTATGAAAATGATACCTCCAAGTTCCACCTTATTCTGTTTTTTTTATCCTGTACTCTTGTACCTCGCATTTGCCATGTTTTGTGCTCACCAAAGCTCAGTCCTGCTTTTTTTTTTCTTTTTAAGGGTACTCATCCCTGAGAATTTTATTTTACTAAAACTATTTTAAGCAGGCTGGTTATTTTCTTATGCAGTTATGCTGTACTGTTGTGTTCTTTACTGAAGCACTTCTTTTTTAAAAAAATGAATTTCAACCTTCTTTCATTGAAATGTATTTATGAATCAGTGGGAAAATGCTCATGTATTGCATGTATAATCTTGAGTAAAGGATGATGAGAATATTTTTCCCTTGTATCCATCAAACAGGAAATATCTACCAAACATTCCATGTAGAATTCATTAGTTGTTGAACCATTATTGTTGAAATGATTTATAGTCTCTCTGCTATTCCATCCTTCTGTGTGCTTAAATTGTTTCTATTGTCTTGCAAATGTATACTCTGGTCATGCATCTGGGGCAAATGGACATCATGGAATACACATAATCAGAAATTGCATATTTGATTAATTTTATATTCCTTTCAAAAGCCTGGAGAATCTCTCTTAACCGTTCTGGTTTGGCATAAAATATAGAGTAAATTTCACAAAACTACAGGTATTTTGGATAATTTATCACAAAACTACAGATTTAAGAACTTATTTTACAAAACTACAGATTTAGTGTCCTTGTGTATCACAAAACTACATATTTAAGAATTTGTATCACAAAACTATAGATTTAGTGTCTCTATTATCCCAAACTACAAGTTTAGTGTCTCTATTATCACAAAACTACAGGTTTTAGCAATACATTATCACAAAACTACATAATTTAGCAATGCTTAAACCTATAGTTTTGTGATGATGAAAACACTAAACTTATAGTTTTCTGATAATAGAGACACTAAATCTGTAGTTTTGTGAAACAGGTTCTTAAATCTTTAGTTTTGTGATAAATTATCCAAAATATCTGTAGTTTTGTGAAATTTACTCTAAAATATATTGTCGCGAAAGATTTTGTGTCTTCAATTCGACAAGGTGACTTCTAAATTCTGATACATGATCACTCCCCAGTAAAGAAACTATTCGCATTAGTTCTACTCTGAGGCATTTGTAATATGTATGACTATAAACTATTGATGTGCATAACCAATAGATAACTTGCCACCTTCCATGGTTCCATTAATGAGAAGCATTTATCTCCTGATTTATCTTCATGTCAAAATGTAGGAGAAAACTTCTATACTTGCAGTAACAGAAACCCTGTTTGTTTCCTAGGATGAAACCCTGATTGGTGTGATTAATTCTGCTAGCGGCGGCCTGAATGTCGGGAGCCTAACTTCTACAGCCTAGCAGATGTGCATCTTCAGAAAGGATAAGGTATCAAACAAAACAGAGGTACCCTCCATCTCTAAATCTCTTCTCTTCGTAGCTCTCCCTTTGCCAACGTACAATAATGCATAAAGATATAAATAGCATCTCAAAGCGGCCCTTAAACTATGAATAATTCAGATGTTCAACTACAACTTGAGTTGACATGCCAAAAGTCAGCTTCCAGAAAATCCAAATACATGCCCAGTTGCCCTATCGTAGGTTTCCTGCATGTCATTATGTCAACTGATTTATGAACTAACTAATTAACGCCTTCTGGCCTCTTTCTACTGCCACCTGCAACCAGCACAATCTGTTGACGAACCCTGACGAGTTTCGTGTATAGTATTACGGAATATTATTCTGTTTAGGTGTTTGTATACGTCTGAGTACATCCAGTATAGATACGTAGTTCAGCCTTTCTGGGTGCGCCGTCCAGTAAGCAAATAGATTACGAAGTGTTGTTAGGTTGATTGATCAAGACGCCACTAGCTTAGGTTGATTGATCAAGACGCACGCACGCAAGTGCAAGTGCCCCGAACACGACCACACGTCAGAGTCATCCTTGTGGTGCCGGACTACCCATGTAAAACGACACTGGTAGCCTGGCACCGTGGTCTTACTGACTCTAGTAGTGGACACGACTCGAGCAGCGGCGGTGCACCCCTGGAAAAGGCTCGGTCACCGAGTGATAGTTATCTGGTGTTCTGGTCCATGCCGCTGGACGCACGCTCGCAGCCTTTACGGCTGGCCGTGGCCGCCCATCCATCGACGAACGACGTACCGACCGAGCCAGGCTTGCCACCGCCGCCCGATGGCGCTGGCTCGTCGTGGCCAGAGCGATCGCGGCATCGCGCGCGTGCGTGATTTGCCAGTTGCTAGGCGTTCAACCCACGTCTCGCCGGGGTCCGCGCGCGCGGGGACGGCCAGGAGGGGAGGGCGGCGATGCGGTGCGGTGCGGCACGACGTACGCATGCGCGCGCTTCCACCCCGGCACACGGCGAATCCCCGCTGTGCGCGATGGGCGGGGGCGGTGGACCTTTCGCCGCCCCACCGGTGGCGCTGCTCCCCCACCACTGGACACGCGCCCAGGTCGTCCCCCCGCGGCTGGACGGGTACGCGTGCGTGCGTGCTTGCACACGCCACCACCAACGACGCCCGCCCGAACGCACCTCGATCGGCGCGTGTGACAAAAGAATCCCCCATCCTGTTTGTGACGGCCGGACAGGGACGTGCGCGTGTGTGTACACTTTCAATGGGCGGTTAATTTGCGATCTGGACTGGTACGTGTTGGCCTTGGCACGTCACTCCAACTACCGGAAGTCTAGAACCAAAGGAGGGTTTTGCGTATCTCGCATGTATACGTCCACGGTTCCTTCATTAATTCGGCCTGTCCACTGTTAGATACGTAACGCGAACCTGATCGGTGTCTCATTCGGAGGCGGGGCAGCGGAAGAGTTCATCCAAGATCGTGCCAGCTAGGACGTGACCGTGACACTACAGAGTACAGTTAGATTACGTTGGCGTTGTCGTCTTCTGTACGTGGTCAGCAGGGCCGGTGATCGAGTTCAAGGACGAAATGCAACTCTGTTTCAGTTGCTGCCAGTTTTCAGATGAAAGTCGAGTGTCCAACACCAAAGGATCACGGTCGCTTTACAAAGCCATCGATTGGGTTTGATCACCGTGTGGCACTTTGCTTGCTAATCAAGGTCAGCGAGATGATTGCAAAGGGCTCTAGTTGACTTGCTTGCTTCTTTTCTGCCCCAAGAAAATCATACGGTACTGATCTTACCAATGTAAAAAAAAATACAGTAGTAGTAGCTAGTGTCATGTAAAGAGGACAAGTGATTGGTTTCCATTATCTACCGAATCTGGAAGATTATGGCCGGTTAGTACCACTTGAGAAAGTCGGTTGAGATTAGCTTTAAAAATAAGATAAACGTCACAAATGAAGGATAAAATGCGTTTTAAAACAGTGATGCAAGCAGGAAGAGGAAATCAATCGTGTCTTTATATCGTGGGGTTCTGACACTAATGATAAAAAAATGCACTGTGTAGCTAAAAATGTTTGAGTTGAGGCCATGAGATTATGCATGTGATTATGATAGTGCAATATAGTTTATTTGCAGTTTTTTAGTACAAGCCGAGTGAGAACTGTCCTAGACGTCTAATTGAATATATGAATGGACGCTGCAGCTCGAGAGTGGCCTTAAACTTGGGTCAAGAATCGTTTCCTTCTGATACTCGATCGTTATAAGCTTGAAAGGGAGCTTGCGAACAAGAAAAATCCGTAATCCCTTTTGCTTCAATATTGAACCTACATGATTAAAATAGGTTTTCTTTACAGCAAAATTAGTGTGTTTATATCCTTTCAAAAAAAATAGTGTGTTTATAAACCCAACACAAAGCAAAATCCCTTGCGTCCTCATTACCCTACTACATGTCCACTTCACACTCAGTGAGCTGCACTCTTCCCTCGAGATCACTTTCTAATCCTAACCACTTTGGTGTCATGGCTCCCCATCCTTGATCCTTCACTGTGCAGGCACCAAACCCACCTTGTTCGGCTAGCGAATGACAGAAATGCATGGAAACAGTAATGAATTCGTTTTGCGACCAAGTCGATAACTAAATGCAAATTGCTTTCATCCAAAAGATGATAATGACTACAGCTCTCCCTATCCTCAGTTGTAATGATGACTAAGCTGAGAAAATTTATGTCTTAGTAGACAAACTGTGATATCATCTTAGATACAGTATATCCTTGTCTCACTGAGACTAACATATACTGTTGATTCAAGCAACAAGTGCCCATTGCTTCCACGCAAACACGCATCAGATCGAACTGATCGAGCTAAATCACATCGCGTACCAACCCCAAAATCTACTATCAGTAACCCACATTTATACGGATACATCGTTTTAACGACAAGTTATACACCAGCAACACCAGGACATGATGAGCATAATTGTCACTAAGAATTGCATTAACCTGGAGGTAAGCAACTACTAGTCTGCTAAATTATCAGTAATCCAGTACTTTATATTTTAATAGTGTCTCTTGAAGTCATCCAAACAGTGGATATCTTCTCGGAGTCCGGAGAAGGCCAGTGGCTCAGCGAGAGAGCAAAAATGGCCGTTTCTGTATTTTTAACACTCCACCCCGTAGGCCAGCCGTGCCTGTGCAGATAGTAGCCGTCACGCCCACCAGTTAGCCACTGGAATCATTGTACGGCCTCCGGTATAATTATGCGTGGCACAGGCGGATCCACCTGGACCTCGTGCCGTCCTGTGCTGCGCCCTTCGACTGAACACCGGGAGCAGAGGAATCTCATCTCCTCGCCGGGAGGTGTGAGGAGCTGCTGCAGCAACAGCCGCATGCATCTTCCGTTCAAGTTTCGGCCTCACTCAAGTGGCGCAGTTACACGTTGCTTGAAACATCGCAGCGCCACTGCTTGAAGCATTTCGGTGTTAAGAAATGCCAGTTGCTTAACTGTTCCATGGCCGTGCTTGGTAGTTTAAGCGTACGAAAATTCCCAGTTGGCCACTCCTAGCAGATCGTTGGTTCTCAGTCGTTTAAATATAGTGAAGTTAACTCCACCTCAAATTTGGAATTCATAGTACTTGGATATATCTAATTCGGCATTATGTTTCTGTATTTTTTTGAGACGTAGTGGGCAGTATATATATAAGTCTGATCATTGCATGTTCATACATGCAACTGAATCTCCTTGCTTCTCGAGAATTGCAAGCCTTCATGTTGAAATCTGATTGGTATCGACTCAGAGACAGACAGGGGCAGACGTAGGAATTAACAAAAGGGGGCTCATCTTCTTCCTCCTTCTCCTGCCCCACAACTCTCATTAATCTCCTTCTTTTTTCCTCTTCTCTCCTATAAAGGGGATCCAACGGGGAAGGAGGGCTCAAGCCCCCCAGCACCCACGCTGGATCCACCCCTGCTCAGAGCTTATATTTTACCTACGAGAATTGCAAGCCTTCATGTTGAATTCTGGCCCGGTCGAAATAATTGTAACTGTTCTATTTTGCAGCTTGCGTGATGCGTGATGGTGATGCATCAGAGGTAAAACAATCCCCATATCTCCTTTGGTATTGAGGAATTTTTCGTATCCCGTTTGCCCCTATCTCTTTGGTATTGAGGAATTCTGTGTAATTCTTACGGGAGTTGAAATCGCTGAAAATTCTTGCTGTGAGAGGAGCCTCTATTTGACTGCAAATCAAAAATTCAAATTGTTTGTCTGCAAAGATAAGCCGCCAATGCACACTTTGACCAGGGATGTCAGCTTTAGCAAAATGTTACTGTGAGGATGACTTTTCGTCAGAAGAAAAAAAAATCTTTGATATCTCCTGTGAAATTTTCTCACCTTCTGTAATAACCACCAGAAAAGAATCTTTACAGATTACCAATTGGTAACAAAATTGTCATATGTTAGCCTCTGGTTCCGCTCCCGCCAAAAATATGGAAAAAAAAAAGTAAGCCGAAGAGCCGACAGCAATGTTGAATGCCAGCAGCTTGTCAACACTGCTCATCCGGTTGCTCGATCACTGCGACGAGGCTGTCTTTGCCGATGCTCTCCTTGATGTCAACCGCTCCAGTGAGCTGCTGCGCTCGCTTGGCCTCCGCGCTCCAATCCGTCTGCCCGATCACGAGGAGCATGCGCACCACGCAAGTCGCCTGCGCTGCGAGGAGGCCGAGCCAGAGTCCCTTGAAGTCGTAGTGGTACCAGAACGCGAGGACGAGCGCCACGGGCGTGCCGACGAGGTAGAACGACCGGAGGTTGATGCTGGCGGCGTCCTTGGGCCGCGCGCTGCCGCGCAGCACGCCGCACCCGGTCGTCTGGGGGCAGTTGCCGAGCTCGCAGGCGCCCAGGATCGGAAGCACGGACGCAGTGAGCGCGACGATCGCCGGGTCGGCGGTGAACATGGTCGCCCACGCGCCGCGCACGAGGCACGCGAACGCGGACGCCACGCCGCCGAACGCGAACCCGAGCATGAGGCCCACCATTGCGGCTCGGCCGGCGTGGTCGGGGCGGTTCGCGCCGAGCTCGTTGCTGACGCGGGTGGACACGCCGAAGCCGAGCGACGAAGGGAAGATGTAGATAAGCGACGTGGTCTGGATCAGGATGCCCATGGATGCCACGGTGGCTTGCGGGTTCGCGAGGAGCCCGCACAGGAGGATCATGATCTCGTACCACCACCACTCGAGACAGACGCTGACGCAGCTCGGCAGAGCGAGGCTGACGAGCTCGCCCCAGCCACGGAAGCAATCTGCGGAGAGGGCGAAGCCGCCGGTGCGCTTGTGCACGCCCTTGAACCATATATAGCCAAAGAGGAACAGAACGAGGTTTAGATTGGCCAGAACAGAGGCCAATGCCACCCCTTTGATGCCGAGGCCGAGGACGGAGACGAGCACGTAGTTGATTGGCAGGTGCAATGCAATGGCGAACGCCGCGCAGACGGTGAGAGGAAGGTTTATGGACTGCGTCCGGAGATAAATGCGGACGGGGTGGAGGAACGCCTGCAGGAGGAGGTCCGGAAGGGAGGCGAGAATGTAGGTCTCGGCGACGACCGCGATGGCCGCGTCCTGGCCGCAGAGCAGGAGCAGAGGCCGCATGTGCGCCCACAGCCCGGCGATGGGGACGGAGGCCGCGACGAGCAGAAGCACGGTGCGCTGCATCGTGACGCCGAGGAGATCGTAATGTCCCGCGCCGAAGGCTTGCCCGCAGATAGGCTCCATACCCATGGCGAGGCCGGACAGAACGGAGTACCCCGTGATGTTTGCGAAGCCGATGGCGAGTGATCCGCCGGCGAGCGCCAGCCCCCCGAGGCGGCCGAGGAAGAGCATCGAGATCATCGAGCGGAGGTAGAGGAGGATCCCCGTGATGATCATCGGCAGCGCGAGTCCCAGTATGGAACGCGCCTCGGCGCCCGCCGCGCCGGCCGACATGGACGGCATCATCGGAAACGGGACGGACCAGGCTTCCTTCACCGCTCTAGCAAACCGGCCCGGCGGCTTGCACGTGAGCACGGGCGGGAGCTCCTCCTTTTCCGCCGCCGGGGGGACGACGACGAACACCACCTCCCCATCACCACTACCCTTGGCGAGCAAGGGCGCCGCGAGGTCGTCGCCCACGCCGCAGCCATCTCGGCGTGGCAACGACATAGCCGAACAAAACAGGGGAACGCTCCGCGTGGCGTTATGAACTGGACGTTTCGGCCGCTATAGCTCCGTTGCTTACGGAAACGCACGCACGGGGCGCTTTGTCCCCGGCACGGAGGCTATAGCACTCACTTACTCCCCAGCTGGGAGGATCAGAGGAATGGTGGACAACAAAAACAACAGAGTTTGAGTTTGGTGCGAGGGGGAAGGCCGCGCCGCAGAGGTTTATATAGGGGGGAGGTGGAACGGGGCGAGATTGGGAGGTCCGCAGAGGTTCCGTGGTGTTTCTATCAAAGTTGTTTCAACCTTTTTTTTTCGAATAAGAAGTTTTTTCAACCTTCAAAGACGGCAGCTTAGTACTAGTAGTGCACCTTTCCGTCTTTCTTTAAGCACACGCTAGGCCAATCCACAACGTGTACACAGAAGCTAGTGTTGCATTAGATCATTCCATTAGCCCAGCATATATAGATGACTTTCTGGTGTTTTACCAAACAATAAAAAAGAGCACATATGCATAGAAAAGAGTACTCAGAGGCCACCCCGTCCTCATACGTACACTTTATTATGCCCATATATATGTTTTTCTTAGTATGGTGGCGTATTGATTCTGTTTCCAAACAAAATGTGTTTAATTAAAATATTGAAAATATGCCATGATAAAAAAAAGTAACGGCCAGATGTACATATAGGATACCGTGTGAATATCCTAAATAACACCCAAAAATGAACAAAGATATAAGCCATGTTTGAACTTTGAAAGCGGTGGGATCATCTACACTATTGTCCATGCATTGACAACCGCTGAAATGTGGGCGAATTTATCAAATAAGATAATGTTCAATCAGATCATAAAAATATGCCATGATTAGAGAAGGTAATGAACAAATGTGCATATAGGGCCATCCTAAATAACAGACACACAAAAACAAAGATATAAGCATTGTTTGTGTGTGTGTATGTATATATGGTCGTATTCAGCACTATTTCGTCTGCATTGACAACCACTGATATGCATGGATGGATTTGTTTAGTTTAGGATATGTTCAACCGATATTAAAAAATATTCCATAATCAGAAAAAGTAACGGATAGAGGTGTATACCGGGCACCGGATAAATATCATAAACAACACACAAAGAAGGAATAAAGATATAAGGTATGTTACGAAATTGGAAGCGGTAGGATTCTCTACACTATTGTCCATGCATTGATGACCACTAATATATGCATGAATTTGTTTAATTTGGAATATTTTCAACCAAATCCTAAAAAATGCTAGGATTAGAAAATTTAACAGGCAGATGTGAATATAGAAGTAAAACACGGTATGCATACCCATGAGTAACACACAAAATCTAGGAATTGACCTATTTGAGGGATATAGAAATTCTGAAAGCAGTTGGTGAGTATGCGGATTTTGAAGGGTCTGGAAAACCTAGCTTTTGATTATTAGTTTATATCTTGCATCCTTTAGGTACTGATTCTTAGAATCTGTAGGTGAGTTGGTGATTCTAGAAGAAGCTAGCTACACTTTTTGGTAACTCCCCCTAACGACTAAGCCCTCTTTGATTCGTGTGATAGAAAAAAAAATATGAATAAGAAAAACGCAGGAATTAAAGTGGTAAGCGACTCAAATCCCACTAGAGAAAAAAAACACAAAAATATAATGGTGGCCCTTTGACAGTGTCATAGGAAAAACAAAAGAATGCTTATACAGAGATAAGTTCTCATGTTAAATTTCCTTTGAAATTAGACTATAGGAATCCAATCCTATGGAAAGTGTTCTTTCCATTTAATCAAAAGAAAACATAGGAAAATTTTCATTGGAATTTGAATCCTATGAAAATCCTTTGCCAATTCTTTGAATCAAAGGGGGCCTAAATAGTGCTACCCTCCCTTCATCAAAGGCCTCGATTGGGGAGCCTTTTGCAACTGGATTTTGAAGACTCAACAATTGCGGAATGCAAAAAAAAAAAAAAGATCACTATAGTAGATAAAAGTTTAATGTGACTTCTGTCTTTATAATCTCATCAGCTGGGTTGATGCTCACCGAGTATTTCTTAGAATATCCAGCTTTGCTAGAAGGGATAATAAATACTTTAATTTATATATGAAGAGCATACAACCATTAATTGGTAGTAAAAAACATAGATGCCAAACTATAGAATATCATGTATGTATGTATGTATGTATGTATGTATGTATGTATGTATGTATGTATGTATGTATGTAATTTCGAAAAGATGAAAGTTAAAATGACACGTAATCATAGGAGTAATTATTACTACCCAGGTCATAAATATTGTTACCATTGACTTTGATCATTCGTCTTATTGTAAATTAGTGGAAATGTGCAAAACTTCGACTCATGCTTAAAGTATATTTGATAAAAACAAGTCACGATAAAATAGATAATACTTGCATATTTTAAATATATGAATGGTCAAAAATTATGGTCAAACTCAACAGCAATAAGTATTTATGACCCGATGTAGTAACATTTAAATGCTTGATCTTTATGTGGAAAATATTTGTCATGTTAAGATGCCATAAATATATGCAAGGCGTTGATCCTTTGTCTCATACCATGATCAATACCCTGTGAATGTCCTAAATGACAAACATAAATGAATAGATATGCAGATACTGTAGTTTAAAACTTGTTTGTGTTGGAGCTAGATGTCTCCATCTCCAAAAATTCTTAGAATTTAGGACTTGTCTGTTCATATTTCCAACAAAAATGAGAAGATTATTCTACAAACTTCATTTTCTACACAAATCCATAATTTAGAGCGGTACATAATGCAATGAATGGTAGTGAAGAACATATCAAAATCAGAGAATGAGAATCGAATCTCTCTTATACTATCCATACCAGAATGAAGTTATTTTTAGAACAGTACAGAGTCAAACTTTTTAACTTCAACTCTTAATAGCGAAAAAAATAAACAAGATCGACCAGGAAAAAAATATATTAGTATATTTATCCTTAAACAGACTATTATAATATGTAACTTTTTTTATTTAAATCAACTTATTTATATAGATATTATTAGTCAAAGTAACGTCTCGAAGACCATGTCTTGATCAATAAATGGTTATATTTTGGGACGGATGTAGTATTAATTAAAGCACACATTTTGAAAGTTAAAATGGCATTTATACACACTTTGGGAAAGAAAAGGGGGAGAATATTAGTGATGTCTCACTGCGCTTGATCTTTATGCAGATAGAAGATCGTCGCCGTAGCAGGGGAGGGCGTCGTTAGCAGGCATGGAGGAGGCCGGTGTGGTTGGTGCGTGACGACTGAGAGGGTGATCACTGATCAGAAGGACACAGGGGGTGGTTCGACGCTGCCGGCGCAGGCCGGGGAATGTACGTACTATATATATGCGTACTGTGCCGTAATTCGGAAGGCTAATTTTTCCCCAAATAGGCCATGATGAAAACAGCCGGCCTTGCTGGACGCAATGACCCTAAAAGTTGTTGACGTGGATTTGTTTTACAACATACATGTCTCATGCATGTTTTAGGCGTACTGGCTTGGAATGCGTGATTCTCACACGAGGTTGGTAGAGCTAGGCGATCCCATGCATGTGTATTGGCAGCTATGTTTCCTTAATTTCCTGCACATATATAGCTAGCTGTGCTAATCCGTAAATTAAAATTGTTTGTATATGGGTTGACATTTCTGGCTTCACTATATCATATATAGGTCAACCGTACCCCTCCGAGCTGTGTTAGCACGGTATCTATGCGTTGACAAATTGAACAATATATATGTGGCTTTCAGGACTTGCATATTGTAGCATAATAAACCAAAATTATTTAAGGTATACCCGTATATGAGAAGGTCAAAGTGTGCCAGCAGTTCACCATTTGGCACCAAACCGCATACTTTGGCAACTCATTCGAATTGGCCTATGTAATTATAATTAATCATGTGACGAATATATAACATAATTAGGTTACATCTTTGGAATCGAAGGAGTCAATAACATCGAATTAAAAAATGTATGAAGCTATAGTATATGTTACACTAGTAATATTCCATTTGATATAATACTGCACCGAGATCTCTAAAATAAGGTTGCGGTTTCGCATTTGACAACTTCCCGCTGCGGTAACTAATTAACGATCGATCATGCTAGTGTAATGGCCGGCACAATCGTCAATACCATCACAAATCATGCATGTTCGTTTTGGTCACTTGAAACTATTTTAACCAGACCTAGCTAAGTAAATTGTGCTAGATCGATACTATAGGCATCTAAGAAATAGATGCATGCCCTCTTAACGTGAGGGTACGTGCATATAAATATGTCCACCGCATCTGGCCATCCTAGCGAGCTAGCTCGAGGTGCAACTTGTCAGAAAATTATATAGCCATTTGCAATATTGCTAAGAAGGATTAACTACAAGCTACGGCTTGAACATGGTATACTGCATGCACAACCAGGGGCGCCGATGCAAAACACAATCGTGTCATATTGCCAAATCAGGGAAACGGTCGATGTGATATATATGCGATGACATTGAGCAGATGCATCCACATGCATGCACGTACGCACGACTCCATGCCATATGCATCGATCGGGGAGATCCATATATATCGATCTGTTCTGAACCATCGATATCGCATCCACTTTGCAGGAGATCGGATGCATGAAGACAATTGAACTATATATGCTAATGGCGATATAACGCAATTGGCCGACGCTAGATAGCTTGCAGGTCAGTAGGCAGTAGCTGACTAGCTAGTGCAGGCATATACTCGATCGAGCTAGCTAGATGCGTCCATGTCATGGCTGCAGCATGCCTGCAAGATCGAGGGACCTAGTGATCAAGTGACCATATTAATTAATTTATATATGTGCTAATTATTATAAAGCGGGAGAATCCATCACGAATTTTTGGGTCACTGGGGAGAGTCTTGTCATCATCTACCAAGGATGGATTCCCCTTGCAAGACGCATATGTAGGCTAGAGCTGGTTAATTAGCTCGATCTATAACTCAATACTCCCTCCGTCTTTAAATATTTGACGCCGTTGACTTTTTTTATAAATGTTTGACCGTTCATTTTATTTAAAAAATTATGTAATTATTAACTGTTTTCTTATTATTTGATTCATTGTTAAATATAATTTTATGCATGTATATAACTTTACGTATTTCATAAATTTTAAATAATAAAAAGGTCAAACGTTTATAAAAAGTTAACGGTATCAAATATTTAAGGATATAGAGAGTAATAAGCAAACACAGTAAGTATTAATAGTGGACGACTGTAATGCCCCGACCCCGTTCGTGGGTCGGGTCAGGCCCACTAACACGTGGCAATTATTTAGGGCATTAAGACTTCCCTGACAGACCAACATAGATCTTTTTTTACGTCTTTTGTCCTCACTCGTGCACATCTAGGAAAAACTTCCCGGAATCACGGTCGGTCATCCATCCCGAAATTGCTCCCGAAATTACTCCAAGCCAAACACGTTTAACCTTAAAGTTCTCTAAAGATGAGCTTCTGGTAAAGAAGTTGCATGTAACTTATTGGTTTGAGTATCAATCAGGTTCAACGCCGGAATGTCACAACGACGGTGCAATTCAAGCCGTCCAAAGCTCTTGATTATGCAGACAAATACTCATGCTGAGCTAGGTTTAATTAGCTAGATGCGTGGCTCATGCCTACATATGCTAGAGTATCGTCAATGGTATCTACCCCTGCTTAGTTAAACGAGAGCACGACACAATGCTGTAGCTGGAGTAGCTAGCTACACTTGCAGCTATACTTTCAATGCATAATTTTCGATGATTGCCTCCGTTGCAATCTATTGGATTATTGGGGATAATATTCATGCATAGAGCACTAGTTGAGTCGACGGGTGGGGCGGGTGGGCTCTCCTCTTTTGGGAGCACCTGGGTTTATTTATTTGTTTTTCTCTTAATTTTGGCTTAAACGTACAAGGAGAGCTAGCGTAGCAAGGAGAATCCGTACGTGGTAACAAGTGTATAAGATCGAGAGCTAGCTATAGCTAGCGTCTCTTGTTGTTTCTTGGAGGTGTATGCTTTGTACATACCTAAGCTGGTTAAAGGGGGCGGGCGTTAACAAGGCTGTGTGTTTGGACTGCAACGATGCGGACGACGCACAGGGCGTGCGTGCATGCATGCATATGCCGTAATGCCATTTGCACCAGTGAAAGCCCCTCTCTTTTGGCGCCTCCAGTGTTTGCATGCATGCGGCCGAAATTTTGTTGTCGCGGCCGGGTGCTGGAGTTGCAATATAATATGGCGGTAGATTGGTAATGTGCAGGCCCCTGCTGTTTATTTTTTCTAACCACGGTCGCCTCTCTTCTTTGTCGGATTTGCATTGAAGTTTCGTGTCTCGTCCTCTTCTCTAGCGAGATTATAATTCCTATAGGCGAGGTTCACAGATGAACAATGTCTTAAAGGGAAGTCAAAGAAAACAGGCAGTGAGTAGCAGATACTAAACGGTAAGGAGTGTACATGTACTATCAGCTGGACTACGTACTCTTGTGATCACAGAACTGTCAGAAAATAAATCTTGCCGTCAAGTTAAATATTTATGCGGGCTTACCGACAGAGAAAACATTATAAATAAAATAATTTCTGACATTTTTTTTATAAAAATTCCATTGGGATCCAGCTTTTGCCATCAAATCTGTTATCTTAATA
Organism: Leersia perrieri; assembly: GCA_000325765.3. Classification (NCBI taxonomy): domain Eukaryota; kingdom Viridiplantae; phylum Streptophyta; class Magnoliopsida; order Poales; family Poaceae; genus Leersia; species Leersia perrieri. The sequence continues at coordinate 19,614,328 of CM002480.1, read as the reverse complement.
ATAAAGTAATGGAAAAAAGAACCCTCCACATTTCTTCTCATTAACTAGAAACTCCCACATAAATCAAGAATTATTATAATTAAGACAAGTGTGGGTCTAGATTAAACATAGATTAATCGAAAGAGACTGTATAGAAATGTAATTTATAGACAGCTAAAATTCTGATAAAAAACATTTAGGAATAGAAGATTAATTACTAAACAATGGAATTCTAATGTGGCTAGAGAATGGAATTCTGATTTCTCTGCAACTAACATGTCGAGTTTTTTTTAAAAAAAAATAGAACAAAAAAGGTTTAGGACAATCGTGATTATGAACATTATAGCGGTGCAGATTGATATATATAGATATATGAATGCTCCGTTAAAATAAAATATATAAACATTAGCTCTCAATGCCTAAAAATTCTCGCGTTGATAAGACAAGCAAAGAAAAATTAATCACTTTTGTTTAGAGTTATAATTAAATTAGAATCGTAAGTGAAATGGACGAGTGTTGATGGTAGGCATGTATCATAGTTGTTGGTTATGCCTCAAATATACAGTATAATTAATCCAATACTAGTCTTAGTGCAATATACAACGTCCATAAATATAGACCACCCTTTATACATGTATTCATATACCATTATTAGTGGATTTGTCTCAATTGTTTTTTTCTCTCCCGTCTTGGAGGAGTTTTTCTATGTTAAATATGTGTCTTTTATTTCTCTAACCCTAACAGTTAATTGTACGTATAGATGTCTCCGACTTCGACTAACCTTTCAAAGAATACTATGTTCCTATATAGCTTCCCTGGCCGGTCTTGTGCACGTCAATCTTGGAGGGTTTTTCTTGTTAAATCTGTGTCTTTTATCCCTTTAACCTAATAATAGTGCAATAGCAAATACGTGGAAATGCTTCTCAATGATGTCCTAAACTTTACTACTACAAAAGACACTAGTGGTGATGGCAGTGAATCTGTCACCACCACCGCCTACTCCTATTGCGATTTTTACAATTTACCCCCTTAACTTCGTAATATTAAAAAACAAAGCTAGAATTGAGATGGATATTCCCTTGTAAAATTAGATTGAGGTGGAAATTTCCTAATAAAATGGATGGTCACACATTTCATAAAAATATACTTTTTGATTTATTTTAGGAAATAACATAATATATTTTTTATCCGTAGCAAAGCACGGGCATTCAACTAGTGTTTAGAAAAATAAAAAAGGGAGATGAACCGAATAAGAGAAGCAAATACCATAAGTTTTTACACCTTGGATTCATTATATTATTAGTAAATATTAAAAGAACAATCATGTTTTCTTGAGGACCATGCATATGAATTACTATGTATTAAATTGGAGTATTGGACATAATAGTATAGTCAAATTGTGCCGTAATTCAACATGTTCCCTTATGCAATAAAAAATACATAATGGCTTGATCAAGTTGTGCTAGTATTCAAACTTATATTTTCATATTTAATAATTTTCTTAAATAATAAAGTGAATAGAATAAGGATATATGAGCTAGCCGTGCATGCTAGTCAAAACCTAATACTACTGTCAGGAAAATGCCATCACATTAGGTTTCAGGCTAGAAGGCAGGAAGCCGGCGATGCATACTAGCGCTACAGCGATCATTCATCAACCGCATTTTGTCTGATACCACACGTACGCACGTTGACGTCTAGTTACTGAATCAGCCGCGCGCGTACGATATGGACAACCCGGAGCACCAAACTCAGAACTGTATGCTCTTCAAGAAGATTGAAGGGGAAGAACAAAGTAGCAACGCATACATAGGAGCACATTTGGCGCGTATGGGCAGCGCGAATCACATTTTAATAGCTTAACACATCATGCAAAACGATGCAAATGTGCACGCCCACACGGCCACACCGATGGCACGGGGCTCCTTTTTGACAATTATGTTGGGGTTGTGGATTTCGCTTTCGTTATCTGAACTCCGAGTAATCAAGATAAAGCCAGCGGCCAGCAAAAGCAAAAGCAAAAGCTTTGCGGTGGCGATTTTTTGATCATTAATTAGCAGGTGATCACTCCCTTACATGTGGCGTCCTGGGAGCCCTTGGTAGACTTTCTACATGTGAAACTGATGGTTAGCTTAGTTTACTTTTATTAAAATTACTGTGGAGGGTAGAAGAACCGTTATGGGGTACAATAATGGGACTGTCTTCAAAGACACTCGTAAGGCCCGTTTAGTTCAAAAAAAATTTCTTTAAAAACATCACATCAAATCTTTGAACTCATGAATGGAGTTGGGTTGTAAACGACGAGACGAATCTTTTAAGCTTAATTACGTCATAATTAGCTATAAGTGCTACGGTAATCCACATGTGCTAATGACGAATTAATTAGGCTCAAAAAATTCGTCTCGTGGTTTTCAGGCTAGCCGTGAAATTAGGTTTTTCATTCGTGTCCAAAAACCCCTCCCGACATCTGATTAAACGTCTGATGTGACATCCAGTTCCAAAATTTTTTGAAACTAAACGTGGCCTAAATTAAAATCTTGCCAATTTTGTATCGCGATGAGATTTGTGCAGTTGCAGTAAATTGATTTTATCCCCGGCCTTCTCCTCTCCCTATCACTCTTTGCTCATTTGCTCCATGCCTCCTCCCTACACCAACATATCACCACTTGACCTCGGCGACGCCATCGGGCCCTGTTGGATGGCCTCCTCCTCAAGCCAGCTACGACAGTGTGGAAATGCTAACTCACGACTGGTGGCATTACTCATTTTGAAATGCTCAAAAGTTTGAGATTGAAAGTTGCAATTTAAAATCTCATCACAGAAATAGAATTGTTATAAAAAAAATTCAATTTTGGAAATTGAAAGTATTTCAAAATTTTCAATTTTGAAATACTAATCATTCCAAATGGTCGGTCGTTGATTTTGCTTTTCCAACAATGATGCGCCCCAGCCCCACCGCCTTCCGTTTTTTTTATCTTTGTCAGCTATTCGCTATTAGAGATGCTACCCTCGATGCCTCTACTCCTAATTAACCACTCACTTCTCTTCACCCACCGTCAACATTGGCCCAAGGTCTACAACTAACTCTACAGCTTCGGCAGTGCCGTTACCGCCCACTGTCAGACCAATACCTCCAACAGTCATCTCCCTAAACCTAGGAAATTTTCTCTCTGACCCCATCCCACCCCTAACCCTAAACCCCAACTTGTCAAGCGGTCGTTGGATTTTCTCGCTCGTGAAGAAGAAAGTGATGTGCGGCATTCTAAAGACGCAATCTTTACAATGAAAGCCAGTACTTCTCTTATATTTTACATTTCAGCCCATGGTCATTATAGGTCCAACATTTCTAGTTTATTTAGACAAATTTCGCCTATTTATCACTTTTGATACCTGTTGAGTTATAAAATTATTATTGAAAAAGTCATTCAAAACTTTTAGATTTTGCACCTCGTGGCAATTGTACCTTATCTACCTCTTGAACCTACATATTAGACTCTACCTCCCCCTTCCTCTGTCTCTTTTTCCCTCTCATTCTCCTCGCTCTATCTGTCTCTCGCCTAGATCCTCTCGATGTGGAGAGAAAGATGGAGAAGCCGTCGGAGCGCAGCCACCATCTCACTACGCCAGATTGCAACTTCGCAGGCGGGTATATTGGCCATCGCGGGCGGGCGGCAGCCGCGCCCGCGAGGAATCGCCTGCCTTGACTGGCAGGATTCCAGGCGGAGCGGTGGCCCGCCCGGAAAAAACAAAAAAATTCAAAAAATCGTCGTCGCCGGCCGGTGGCCACCCCGCCGTCGCCGCGGGGCCACCTTCTGTCGCTATCACTCCGCAGCTCGCCGTCCTCTGCCGCCGCCCCCTCAAGATCTAGAGGGGAAGGGCCGCCGGCCACTCGCCGCCCTTCGCCGCTGCCCTGAAGGGCCGCCGCTCGCCGTCCTCCGCTTTCGCCCCCTCCAGATCTGGAGGGGGGCCACCGCCCTCCCCGGGGTCGGCGGCACCAGATCCGCCCGCCACTGACCCGCAGCTCGCCACCGCATGATCTTCACCACATCTCCTCTTCATCGAAGCAGATTCCTTGCCCCCGCATGATTTTTAAAAGGGCTCCCGTGCCCTCTACGCATGGGACAGGCGCCTCATAGAGGTGCGACAGATCGAGTCTATCATGGCGAGTTCAGTCCTCCGTGGCTCCTTGGGGCAGAACGAAAAGTCACCGCAATGTGGAATCCCTAACTAATGCTCAGATATCTGAGATGATCCCTGACGTTGTGTGCGTGAGACCCAAACGGGCGAGGAATCTGAATCAAGGAGCAGGGACGGATCCACCCATTGGGTGGGGTGGGACGGCCGACCCAGCTACCGTTCGCGTCGACTCACACCCCCAAAGACCTTCTAGGTCCGTATAGAATCCGTTTAGTATATGTTTTGGGCCATCCTTTCATCTTCCAAGCCTACGCAGGCCAAAGTTTTGGCATCGTGCGAGAAAGCGAATGAAAGTCTGAGCGGTGTTGCGGTTTCGTCTCTTTGTCTTCGTCACCGTGAATCTGTAAAATGCACGCAGCGCAAGTAGACGACCGGCACAACTCGTGAGGCGTGAGCGACGCCAAACCCTGTGCTTCTCCTTGCCTCCTCCTACCTGCCGTATACTCTGTTCATCTGTTGTGTGCGAATGATCTATCCATTTAAAACCACCAATTCACTTGCAGACCTGCTGCTCGCATGCTTCCAGAGTCCCAGGAGGCCAGGACTCTGGTTAGGGCTAGGAGCCGCTAGCCAGGCAAGCAGGGCATGCATGCGCTGGCAGCTGCTAGGGCTTGGGCTACCTGGTGGCGCGCGCTCGTCGGCCATGGTTCCATCTTAATTACAGATTAAGAAGAAGAGGAATTAAGAGGAGAAACTGAACCTATTTTCAGGTAAAAAGTATTTACCCAGTATAGAGTTGATATATTTTTCCTCAATCAATTATTACCTGATTTTATCCCTATCTTGCAATTTACCTTGATTAAATGCATTCAAGGCATGAGAAAAGTCGTTTGCAAACTATTTATCTTATTCAGGTTCTCTTCTTTTAGTGCTTGATCAGACCATATAAGGATTAATCTAGTGTTTCATGTAATTTGTATCGATTTTGTCATTCAAATATTTTTTTAGATGCACTTTGAAGTGTTTCACACATATATATGTTGATTATTACCTATAGATGTCACTGTTCCGAGCAGTATGTGCTGTGAGCTAACATTCAAATGGGTATAAGTGTTTTTGCTTGTTTTTTCGAGCTAGTTTTTTCGCACCATCTATATTTTAATCCTGCATCCGCCACTATCAACGAGGGCGACGACAAGCCGACCCCTACGTACGTAACCCTGCCAGTGTGTATAGTATAGGGAGGCCTCAGGGCGCTTAATTGATCAGCTCTGCGCTGCATGCCAAGCTGCGTGTGGGAAAAGGAGAGATGCATGCATGTCATGCAAAATATGCAACGCATGTGGCGCAAAAGATGAGCGCGATCTATGCGCCTCAGCCTCTGCACGGCTGCACCGCACGCAGTTGTGCACCGGAGCTAGTGGCCTTGTGGCGCAACTCGCACGCGCCTGCACCTGACGTACGCGCGATCAGGTAGAACTGTACATCCACGCAGCGTCGCAGGCCGCACTGCCTGCGCATGGAGGTAGCTAGGCACGTGCCGCGGAAGTACGCGAGCGATGGCGACCCACCGTGCCTTGCCTTGGGAGCCTGAGGTGATTTCCCGTTTGGTTTCCCCTGTTGCTGAGTCTGTGGGGAGCACGCGGTGGTGTCATGCTTTGTGCTCATGCATGCCTCCTCAGGTCTCAGACTCTCAGGTGTCAGGACGGGGCCGCTGCTGGCTGCTGCTGCTAGTTCGGCAACACCATCGATCTCTCTCTCTTTCTGTGTCTGCCTGGCAAAGCTGGGGTAGTATAGCTAGCCAGTGTGGTACCCAGGCTATTGGTATCCGGCAGTGCAGGTAACTGTAGAGGCAGCTGGCACTCCCGAAGCAGAGTGTCCGTTTTTGACAAAAAGATTACGCACGGAAGGGCCGCAACTCCACCGATTGATCAGCGACACGCTCGTTGCGAATCTCAGGTGGTCCGCTGTCCCGTCAACATATCCGACCCCCCACCAACGCCAACGACAACGCCAAGCCATGCATGCCGGCCAGTTATTTTTTTTTTCCCGTAGAACTGTGTGTGGCCTGCAGCTGCAAAATTTTAACCAGGCCGGCAAGGCTGCACCGCACGACGCGCGCGTCCAGGCCCAGGGCATGGGCGACGGAGGAGCGCGCGCGCGATATCGGGCGCGGATGCTGCATGCCAGCTAGCGTTTGCGTTGCGCGGGTCGCTGCCGGTGGTGGTGGTAAATGGCAAAATGCCCATGCTGTTGCGGTTAGCCAGCAGCACGTACGCTGGTGGAATACGGCAAGGACGGACGTGTGAGGCACGGGTGCCGGCCCGACCGTGTGAGGCACGGCCAGGTGCACAAAGACGGTGGCGAAACCGTGCAGCACTTGCGGCGCCGACGCGCGCAAGCAGAGGATACAGTTGAGAACGACCGAACGGCGCCGGCGCGCGCAAGCAGATGAGACAGTTGAAAACGACCAGATTTGAGGCGATCGAGTATTCTATGCCCGTAGGCCAGCCGGTGTCGCAAACGTTGAATATAGGCGATCGAGCTGCACCGCGATCAAAGCAATTCCGGCGAGACAGATGCTGTTAAAAATGTCTAGAAACCGTACGAAAGTACGTGGGGTGATTTGTCTTGGGAACAGTGGCGATTAACTCCATCATTTTCTAAAGAACTTTGTGCGTTATTGTGTTGAAAAGGCGGCTGCACGTCCGGACTGTTAGACACGCCCATTCTCTGGGAAGATAAGCCAGGAGATTCACTTCACACGTAGTGCTAGCTACTACGCAGGATGCGACTCATGCTCATGCACTAGAGATAGTGCAGCATGACTCGTTATACATTGCAGCTTAGCAGCTGGGATCTGGACGCCAGCAGTCATGGTCATGACCTGATCAACGCCACGTTACGTCGTGTCACTGGCGTCGCCTTTTCCCTGCATAGCACTGTAGCACACTACGCTGCACTTTACTGACCGCCCTGGGGTGACAGAGCAGAGCACCACCAAGGCAAGGCTGGCCCTTTCAGGTAGCCAAATCCATGCATTGGACATCATGGGTCCCAAACACGACGCAGCCAGCACCAAACCTACCACCGCTGCATAGTGTATGGTATAGTATTAGCTTGGACCAGACCACCCACAGGTTTGCACTTCTGTAGCACCATTTATAAGACCAGAATGATCAACAGAGGGCGCCAGATTCAGTAAGTTGTCTATGACCACCATATGGCTTCTCCGTGGCCACAAGTTCAGCTATCATGGCACCAAAATTGCGTTCAAAGTAGGCCATGGAGTCAAAACATGGCTGCTAATCTTGTTGGAGCTCAGTTGCTGAGAGGTAAGGACTAACACATTGGATGTAAACCAAGAACAGATGCTCATTCACGCTTCCATTTGGCTCCAGGCCAGGGAAAGCGATAAAATAAATCATTTTGAATACAATAGGTCAGAAGAGAACTCAACCAAAGGCAATGTCGATATCCTAAAAGTAGTAGTAGTATGTATGTATGTAGTCATAACATGAAGAAAATCCAATGGGAATGCCACGGTTTAATCGTTGATCAATCACAAGGGAGTTCAGAATTTTAAGACGTGAGTAGCCACATCCTCCTGCAAAAAACCCCACATGAAGAATAACTGAACACTAGCTCGTCATTATCATCATTAAATCTTCTTCGCTCCTATATGAAACAACCACTTGACCAGGTCAAGCTTGTTGCTTATTCCGCCTTCCGCACCTTTGGCTTCACAGGCTTTGATGGCTTGATAACATAACCCAGCAAGACAACTACAATGGGAACAATTGTGCCAACATAATATACGCTCTGGTAGGATGCTAAGGTTTCCTTAAAGCTCAGTACCTGGAGGAAACAAAGAGTGTCAACACAATAAATACCGACTTTACCGAAAACAATCAAAGATGGGCATCTTTTTAACATTTCTGAGTAGTCATGGAACTACTGTGAAGAAACAGAAAAAAAAATCAACTTACGGTGTTATCTTAAAAATAGCACAACAACTCTTACTAATGATACCTTCATAACCTCATGATTCAAATGATAATAAGAAACTAAAGGCACTAAAGTTGCTCGATTGTTTAAAACAAGTTTAAGAACCATTCAGACCTCAGTGCACCTTTCTGATGACAAAAGTTAAATTTTTACACTTCAAAAACCACATATGTCATACTCATGAAAGGCAATGATCAAAACAAATGATATCCACCCTTTTCTCTTTCTCCTTTTTGTGTAAATGCACCATGGATTGCTAATGTTTTCAGCTTTATTATAAAGTGAAACAAGCACTCTGAAAAGTCTAATGTTTTCTCTTCTTTTCTTTTCTTTTTTTTTTTAAAAAAAGAGAAGTCTAATGTTTTCAGTATCGCTATAAAGTAAAAATAAGATTGAGAGGTTTCAAGCTCACCTGGAACCCAATGCATGAGTAGTTAAGGACCATCAGGGTGTATGCAAAATTCAGAAAAACCAGTATAGCGTGGAAAACTGGATTGCTGATTGTCTGTTGCCATCTGTATATGACTGCATTAAGGAAAAGATCAGATCAGCTACAGTCTCATAATTCTTTCTATACACCTCAAGAAATTAGAGCAGCCAAAATAACCCCAGATAGTAAAAGAGACGTCGACCCACCTTTTGAACCATTTATCATCAATGCGGATTGAACAAAGAATATGATATATCCTGGATATAGTCCCTGTAAACCGGAAACAATTAGATCACTGGACATAGCCATGTGAGATGAAGTTAGAAAAATATTAAGCACCGCCTAATCCTTGGTGTGAAAAAGTTTCAGAAAGTAGCATGTTCATACAGTATCAAAATATGTCACAAGTGAAAAGGACATTTTACAATTTACATGTGCTGCCTCTACTTGGAATAATGGGTAACCATAAGTACAATAGAAGCTCTAATATACAGCACTCTAGTTTCATGTGGCAACCATATTTACAGGATGCTATTTTATAGATATAAAAGTACAAGAATTGAAGTCAAAATATAATCATGAAAAATACAACTTACATGCCAGATAGCACTGACTGTCTGTGTACCCAGCAACTGAAGGAAACCAGGTTTCTTTCCTTTCTGAACTAGCCTCTCATAAACATCTGAAAATGACGTGATTGCAATGTTGATTAGTGTAAGCTTGAATTGACGATATCCAATTTGAAAGAAGACAAACTGTTAAGCGTATACACCCATATTTCACACAACGAAATTCAAGTGGCAGAACTTTATTTACTCAACAAGTCAAGGGTCAGAAACATATATTGGAAGTTTAGACTATCCTCATTTACACTGTAAATTAACTAATAACTAAAAACATCTACATGAGTACCATATTGATGGAGTATTGTTTCTATGCTCTTCTCCTAACTGAATTGCACATAATCTAGAAGACTAGAACTGATATGGATCATAATAGGTCATTCCAGATCAGACCTTTGGTTAGCTGTAAATCGTGCTATCCATTTATGGGGAAAGCGCCACAGCACTTGCCATACTGACATAGCATAAACTCGATAAAAACACATTCTAGCATCCAATAAAGCAGGTTAAAATACATATTGGTTATATAATGGACTTCATTAAGAGAGAGAAAAACTTACAGTATCGCAGCCATGTGCTCACTTGAATGTTCCACATAAGCGGCAACTGAACTGCACTTGTAGCTAATTCGACACCTAAAACATCAACATTTTTTGCACGGTCCCATTTGGCTTTTGGAGGAGATGAATCGGACCAGCCCGAAAAGCCCAGACCGGATATAATAATTGCAGCTTCTGAAATTGACCATATAAAGTAGTATTTCCAACGAGCAGTAAAGCCCGACATGTACTGATAGAAGAGCCGGTGCCAGAAACCCCATTCATAATATAAGGGCTCGCTAAACCGTGAAAGTGGAAATTGAGGTGATAGATACAAATATAACCCCATGCATGCACCAGCTTGAACTAGAGCACGCAAAGTAGGTAATAGAGGTGAAGGAGTTGGGCTGGCCCATATCTGTTAAAGAAGAAAGTATCAGGAAGAAACAAAATATATCATCATCCACACAAAGCAGGCAAAAGCCACTTACTCCTTTTCGTTCAGTATATTCAAGATAATCTTTCATCTCATATACTGGCCCAGCAAAGTGGCTGCCACAGCAGAGGCAGTAACCAAAGTATTCGATCAAAGAAGGAAGTTTAGTCAAACGATACTTTTTCTGAGCATCACGCAAACCCTCCTCCTTCAACATACCATCACTGTAGTTTATTGAGCATGAAATGATTTTCAAAGTTAAAACCATTAAAGCACCTGCATTGCAAAAGGAAACTCAATTCCAGAAAAAACACTTCAAACCGAGCATGATGTTTTTGTTAGGGATGACACGAATAATAACTTCTACAAAAAAAAGCCTACAATTTGATTTTTAACCTAAATGGAGAAATGTATACCTGTCTCCGTTTAGTTATTCTATTCCAAATAGTTTCCTATATTATAGCTACAACCCTTAAAAGGAAGGTGTGGTTTTTACTACTAAACAGGAAAAGTATCCTGATGGAAGTGTGTTTAACTACAAGTAGAGCAGCAAAAAAAAGATGCATAAAATTCCTTGAGGTAAAAATTAGGGGTCTGTAAATCTAGAAAGATCTTTACTACTTCTAAAGTCAGTACTGGTGGTGGACGTGATTCTGCCTCCACCACCACCAACTGACATGTGGGGTTATCATGTCATTGCTCCTCACAGAAGTGCTCTGTTCACTCTGTTTCTTGGGCAAAACCATGGGCAATCAGGCATGATTTGGAAGGCCATGTGACTGATCAATGATCAACTAACGTACAATAGGACATTCATGCTTATTATGTATGTAACTAATTTAATATGCTAGAAACTTGAATTTTTTTCGTTGCAACGCACGGGTTCTTTAGCTAGTTCCTTCAAAAAAGGAACAAAATGATCTAGAATTTGACCAATAATAGTAGTCTAACTATATGAAATACATACATGAAACAACAGAGCACTTACCTGTTGCATCAATGCCACCCTCCTTCCATGCATCTCCGCTCATGTAGGCCATGTGGCTGTTTAAGAGGATAAAAACCTGTTAGGATCTCTGCGTGTGCTGATTACTACGTATGATGAATTATATGATCAACGAATCCAAGACAAATCATGACTAAATTTGAATGCATTAACAGTGCAACTATAATTCGATCTGCTGGCAATGGATTGCCCGCCGATTTTAATTGAGTAGAGAAGAAAAAAGTTTGTTGCAAACACACAATTGGTTCGACCTGGTCAGGTATGCGACCTGCTACCTTCTTGTCCACAACACACTTCTAAGTATAAATTGGATTAAGTGTAAAGCAGTCTGTGCTAGCCCCGTCCAGGTCCAAAAGCGATTTTGTATCCTAACAGGTGTTTTTCGAATTTTGCGTATGAAACACAAGGAAATGCCTCTTTAAAAGGAAAAAAAGGAACTAATAGCAAACAGCATATTACAATAATAAAGAGCTAGACGACAATATATTCTAGTTTATCCTTTCATGTGAGTAAAAAACATGCCAGGATAATAATAATAATAATACAAAATACATAGATGTTCAGACGATGAGTTAGCTAACTTCTATGTTGGTGTAAAATGTAAACCGACCGACAATATTTAGGACTATGATGATCACGTGTTGGTGGCTGATCTTCTTGAAATTACATGGATATGGCATCATATCGATACTTTAGCTACCTTTCATTTTTGCCCATTTCTGATGGTAGTTTCTTTCCATCATAGTTCTCCATGTTCTACCAAATGGATGGTACTAGTACTAGAAAGAAGATAAGAAACTCAAGGAGTCAAGGGTGCGGACAGAAGACAAGGTATCAATATCACGCTAACAAAGAAATTATGGTTTCTAGAAATCAGTTATCTATTTAGAATTAAAAAAAATCACATTTCAGTTTTACAGCAGCCAGTCGCAGGTGCTAATGGAACAAGACTGATTGTGGAATATTTCATTATTTTTTTTTGCTCTCTTGTCTTGATGACAGATTGCTGATCAGAGTATTTGAAGGAAAATATCACTTTTTGTTTAGGGTCTCAATCAGGTTATTGGTACTCTCTATGAGATGCTTAGTTTGATGCATGCAATGTCCGAATATTGTCAGAAGAATGCAATGTCAATCATGTGAACTATGCTTAGGTACTAGTTGTAACATGGCGTCACAACCTGCCATATTGTTTTGTCTTTTGGTAAGATAACAGGGTTTTCAAATATTCCCAAATTTACTACAGAACTCAGCCTATTATTATCGGAGCACATAAATCATTCATTAAAGGCTTACTTGGAATCCCAAATTGGCTGGCACCTACTACGAGATAGAGAAAGGGGAGAAGACTCACATAACTGGGAGAAATTAGAATAGAATATCTGATTCACACTGCTTATCTAGGGAGGGAATAGCCTAGTCTCGTTTTGAAATTCCAAATCGGCAGACTAGAGAAAGGGAGCAGAAGGTCATAAATAGAAGTGAAATAAGAATAGCACTCATTGCCTCTGATTCACCCTGCTTATATAGGAAACATCCTACTCTCATTTTGAAATTCCAAATCAGCAGACTCTACTGAATACTTGCAGCCATTTAGGATGAATTTCGTTCTAGATATAAGAATTGAACACTGATATAGATAAGAATGTAAATGGAATCCACCTATGTCAGGTTTAGAGCACTCAAATTGCCAAATAATAAGCCATTCAGCAAATACAACATCACCAGTTCCAAGTTTGATTGTTTACTTGTGGAATAACCAAACCCCTTCGTTACAAGCAACTGGACAAAATTAAAGGTGGATCAAATAGCACCATTATCATCTTAAAGCTTGGGATATCTGGATGGGAACCTCTGAATTTGGATTCAGTTCAAAAAAAAAAAAATCTAGCTATGGCAGGTATATTCCAAGGCCATCCAATTTTGTTAGCTCTCACAGTCAACTACTCACTTTTCTGTTTTACAGTGATTTACCTTGTTGCATCACCCCCTGCAGAATCCCATCTCTCACGACACCAAGTAAAACAAAATCATTCAAGATTCCTTGCATATTCACAACAACCCTTAGCTTGAACACTGAAGAACACTAGATGCAAAACCAGTAAAAAAAATCTCTCTTGCATGTTTGTTGATTTCGATTCTTGAATTATATTTTGGTGTGATGCAGAAATCCCTTGAGACTAAAAATGTACTGAGATGATAGCAGGTCCATCCTTATTTTATCTTACCAAACTCCACCTTATACACATAAATATAAACTGTGTGGATCACTAAGGAGTAGGACAAAAGAGAAACCCCAAACCAGTATAGATGAAAATGTATCCCTTTTCTTCTGTTCATCAGTGCATTGGTGCACAAGTCAGTTACTAATAGATGGATACATAAGAATGTAGATGAATCAGTGAAGTCAAGACAGTATTTACATGATCACTTAATGGACACAACACCTATTCGGAAACCTGAGGATTTATCACTCTTCATAGTGCCATTTGAGGAATTTCTACGTGGCTCCTCATCCCCCATGTCATAGATATGAGTGGAAAATCATCAATTACACTACTGGGGAGTGGCAAATCCTTATGCAATCCAACACAGGGAACTAATACTCTGTGAGCAAAAAAATGAGTACTGCTGCAAAATAAACTGTATACATGAGGTCCTCAACAAGCGTTTTTTTTTACACATTTCTGAACTGCTCTGAAGTCAGATACGGCAAACAATTGATAAAGATGGCATGAAAACAAGAGTACAAAATATGTTTTGGGCATATGGAGCTCAAGAATGTTCCAATGTACTCCCTCCATCCTTTTTATAGGGCATATTTTGTTTCATTAGGACAAGGGTTTGACCTATAATTTCTCTATTAATATATCAGTTGTGATATCGAAAAGTCAAGTCGTAGGAGAGCACTTACGAATATGAATCTAACAACATTAATTTTATGTCATAAAAATAAATTTATAATAGAGAAATTATTGGTCAAACCCTTGTCCTAACAAAACAATGTGAGCCCTGTATTTTAGAACGGAGGGAGTAGTGATGTCAGCCTAAAGTATCTACTAATAGTACCTTTCAGTACTTTTACCATTCAATAACCAAAATTTCAGATTTGACCATATGTGCTTGTCTAGATTCATAGCTAGAAACAGCTATATTCTAGGACAGAGGTAGTAGTATGTTATTGTTTCAATAAAACGACACAAAGGGTTGCACCAAACTCCGGATAGAAAAATGTGGATTATGCAATCCAAGCAGTAGTAATGAGCTTTTATTGCAAGTCCGTCACTCTTATATTTTGCAGTTAACAGGACTCAAAAAGCAAATGAGTAACCTATTCATTGCAAACTTAACAGGACACCAATTCAAAGTTTGCAGGCATACAAGCAGATCGACGTGGAATTAATATAAGAACCTGCTCCCCCAGTGAAAATCTTGTCTCACGTAGGACCACATGAGTACATTACCCATTTATCCTTAAGTTAAAAAAAGTCAAAATTGTTAAAATCGGCTCAAGTGTGAAATTTGGCACCGCCACATGACCAAATATCAAGTTCCGTTCAAAATTCCTCTGGTTTGTCATTCAAATAAACTGTCTCGCCTTCACTTTTTTCCCACTCTACTCGTCTGTCAACCCCAAATTGGACATGCAACTATGGCTTGTCTGGTCCTAATCACCCAAAACAGTATGCAAACCCTGGAGACAAGGGATGGAAGGGGAGTTTCACCATGCGATGAGGAAGCCGAAGGCGCCGAGGAAGGTGACAAGCCCCGCGAGCCGGCGGCAGAGGAGCATGGCGAGGTACCCGAACGCCATGGGCGCGACGAAGAGGAGGTTGGATGTGGCCCCGAACGAGAGGTAGGAGAGCGCGGCGCCGGTGAGCCCCGCGTAGAGGTGCCGCCCCGTGGCGCCTGGCACCGCTCGCCACAGGAGGCCCGTCGGGATGGTGGCCGCGAAACAGAGCAGGAAGCGGAGCACCGGCACCGACACGCCGATCGCCGCAGCCATCCCCTCCATCTCCAGGGCCATCGCCGCCGCCGTGGAGGAGGGAGGCGCAGATGCCGTGTGGTAGACTACTAGAAACGTGATTTGGTTTTGGGCTCGGTCGCTGACGAGCGATTTGTGGTCTCCTAATTTTTATGTGAGAGAGATGCCCGTCGCGTGCCGTGCAAATCTAGGTAAGGTATGGCAGTTTTGTACAGAAGGCCCTGTCGATTTCCTCAATTAGTAATGTACTACGAAACTGTTACGCCTTCAAAATATGGAGTATTGAGAGTCCTACAAGGGCAAGTATAATTGTTGAGTGCTAAATTCAAGGAAGACCAAAGTGTTGTAAAGCCACAAGGGCAAGTATAATTGTTGAGTCTGATATCGAATCGTAAGCAGTTTCACTCTAAGCGGTATATGTTTTTGTAATGATCAGGATCTTCTTTCTTTTTTTTTGAGAGTATGATCAAGAGAATCCTAAATTCTATTAATACCCCCCAAAAAATGGTCTTTAGTTAATCTTATATTATAACTAATTTCCACATATTTCCAAGCATCAGTCCTTATCTTATATGAGCCTTAAGTCGTATACTCGTATATGTCGGGGTACATTCTTACTTATCCTTCGATCATTTGTTGTTTAGCACTCAAAAGCGAGGAATCTAGTATACCATAGCTTAAGCATATTCTTTCATATAATCCCAAAATCAGTCTTTGGTGTTTTGGGTTTGGATGTCCCATTATTCATTCAGGTCCTTACAGAGACTTTACCCCCATCACCAAAAAAAAAAAAATAACCGGATTTGTAGAATCGGTGAGAGTGGTAGAGAAATTTTTGAAGTGGGAGTAGCACAGGATGGAGAAAGGTAAGGCTGGATGGTCTGCTCGTACCTCGTTAGCTCGTTTGGCTCGTGACCGGCTCGACTCGGCTCGGTACATTTTTCTAACAAGCTGAGCTGGCGCTTCAGCTCGTTTATATAACGAGCTGGCTCGCGAGCTAAAGGACCAACAAATTTCCTTGTCAAAATTAAGGCCCATTTAATCCAAACCCTACCTGCATGTGTCTATTCTTCAGTCTCCAGTCCTCCTCCTCCCTAGTCGCCGCACTCGTCGCAAATCACAACTCACATGCATCGCACTCGCAGTTGCAGCGCAGGCAGCTCGCACACCACCGCATGCTTGCACGCCCGCGCTGCCCTTCGTGGCCCTCCGCACGACCGCCCGCGCCGCCGCC
>CM002480.1:19573644-19595545 GCA_000325765.3 Leersia perrieri | reverse complement strand
GCATGATCAGGCCGGGCCGGGCTCGGGCTTTTTCGGGTCGGGCCTGCCGGGCCGGGCCCATGTTGAACAGGTATAGACAGTCTACTCCCTCTCGGAACATAACCCTGTTGGGATACATAGACTTTTTTTAAATCCCGTCACATCGAATGTTTGGAAACTAATCAGAAGTATTAAATATAGACTATTAATAAAACTCACCCATATTTTAGACTATTTCACAAGACGAATCTATTGAGCCTAATTAGTCCATGATTAGCGAATGTGATACTACATTAAACATTTGCTAATCATGAATTAATTAGTCTTAAGAAAATGTCTCGTGAATTAGCCTTTAGTTATGCAAATAGTTTTATTACCAGTCTATATTTAATACTCCTAATTGATGTACAAACATCCGATGGGACACAAACTAAAAAAACTCCCTAGATCCAAATCATAGTTACGCGGATGGAACATGACGTAGTACGACATATCTGGACATACCTCTCTTCCGCCCAGAAATATCTACAAATTCAACACCTTTTCTATCTCATCCTTTATCCTAGATATGTATACATGAAAGAAAAAAATAGCTCCAATAAATACTCTATCACATCATCTAAATATAGATCATCCTTCATACAGAGAAACTTCATTTTTGGAGTTTATTTCTACCCACTCCATATCTCAACACTCAATTTTAAGAGGAGAGAGCAAGAACAATCTGCGAGGAGATAGTTATATAATATTAATAAAATATATATAAAGAGAGAATGTAATATGAATGTTTTATTGGAGTGATGACTAATATAAAGAAAAAAACCTATTTTAGATGGTTATCCAAATAATAATATGGATACAAATTTGGATGAGCCCATGAGAATGCTCTTAGTGGTAACGATACTTCACCTCCTGAGACATTAATCGAGTGGTGTACTGGTGAATGGTCATTACAGTAGGATGGTACTCTATCTGTTCAATTTTATAAGCATATAGGATGCTATTATATGTCACGTCCTAATCTAAAAATGAATAAATGCTTATAATTTGGTTGGACCGAGTGGTACTTTCTTTCGGTGGGTTGGTAAGTGGGCTCTTTTTTGCGTTTGGTGTTGTATCTTTGTGTCCTTGGTCGTGTAATTGTCCTAGTACATTTTTATAATGATAATGGAATTTATTTTGGCCTTTATTTAAAAAAAGCTATAACCATTTATTAAAAGAAAGGTAAAACTAATAACTGTGAATTACAATCAATTACAGCTTGATTAAAAACAAGAAAACTAATAAAAAGACTCACTAAAATATTCATAGCCATTGTTCCGTCCAACGGTGTAACCTTAGTTCCTTGTTTTTCTCAAACTAAAAAATAAAATCTAGTCGATCCTTGATCGAGTCCAGCTTTCATCCCCATTGACGAACAACGTCAAGTCAAAGAAGAGAATTTATCTAAGTTGTAAACACCAATTATTAATCCAAAAAATTCCACCATACAAAAAAAACTCCAGTCCACAGCATGGATGTCAGTTTATTCCAAGTCCACCAACAACCACTCATGAGTAGGTTCTCCAAAACGATGTCCTCAACAGGAATATAACATGAAACACCGTCATCGTCCGTCCGACAGCCAGAACATTGTTTTCACTAGGAGATCATTGCGGAGGAGGAAAACATCATAACAACGCCTTCAATAAGGAATACGGCACCAAGCGGCGTCGCCGTTGTCAATCACCCTATGACTAGGAAGCTTTCGCCAGATAAACCCCATCCATCCACAAAACCTACATCGTTGAGTCGAATCGTCAACGCACGGCCCCGCCCGCACAACATCGCCCACTGACGGCAGCTCGATCCGTCGGTAGCCAGATCCTCCGTAGAGGCGTCGAATCCAGTCGGACACAGCGTCGCCATGGCCATCTCGCCAAGAGCCAACCCCTGCAGGCGAGGATGTGCCGAGGCGATCACCGCCGGTGCCCGATCCCTCATGAACGAGCGGCACTGACGCCGACGCCGACGTCGACGCCACCAGGGGTGCATGTTCGTGCTCCCGTCTGGATCCGGCCACCACTGCACTGGATCCGTGACGCCGATGCGAATCCGCTAATATCATGTTGTCGCTGGCTCGCTACCAAGAGCCACCGTCTTCCCGTCCCGCCGGCCACACGTCATCCGCCACCCGCAGGTGAGCTCGTGAAGCCGCCTGCGTGCCGGCTCACCGCGCCAACTCCGCCACCGCCTTCAAGGCACGCCGCACGGCTTTCCGGCGGGCGTGCTCAGGCGGCTGCGAGGAGAAGAGGCTTGGGAGGAGGGGTGGCGCGGCGGCGGCGAGGGTTCGCCTTCGAGTCGCCCACGTGAAGCGACACGGAGGATCCGTCTTTCCAGGATATGAGCACGTATGTATGGGTTGACATGCTAGATTATCAACTGTACTTTAAATAACTGAAAGAAGACGGGCATATGCCTCAAGTGTGACTCTGAAGCACAAATACATGATTTTATTGCTATATACGATGCATTAAGCCAAATACGGTAAATAGAGGCGATAAAAAACAAACAAATTGTTACATTCACGATCCGAATACGATGACCGTAACGACCGGAGAAATACAGTTGGATATATAGATTGAAGCTAAGACTAAAACAACATAAGATATTGCTTATGTCACATGTCTACAACATTAAAAAGATGATCCTATATTTGTTTCAAAATATGCTCCTATATATTCATGTTGTAGCAGACTTTATTTTGTTGTTTGAATGACATCATTGGGGGTGGATATTGAGATAGCTCTGATATTTTTTGTATGAGATCGATTTATCACTAACAAGATGTCAGTGTGACGTTGCACAAAATCGGTTTGAACTGAGGATGGTGGTGGGCAGGGGCAGAGCTTTATAAGGTTAAAAAGGGTTTTGGTCCCTCCCAGCTTTAAAGATATTGAGTTGGAATCCCTGAGCTCTAGCCTAGAGTAGAAAAAATTATAAAATTGTCCCTAATTTAATATATTATCATATATTGGCCCTCCCCAGAAATCGTACGATGAAGCTCCGCCACTTGGGCCAAGGGATGAAAATGAATTATAGTTGAGGGACGTAAAGTGAACTTATTCCTATTCAGGACCGAAACCCCGGGTTAAAGCCTTCTGGGCCTTGATCCCCGGTCCGTGGCGCACCAATAAATTCCGGCCCTTCATGGCTTCACGCTGCACTGCCCAAACCTCCACCAATTTTCTCACGTAGTTGGTCAGCCCAACGATAGCAACATACGCCGCGCTTGTGCTCCTGGGACCCGGCTCCGGTCCTCCGGCTGGGTAGACTAGCGAAGGTACGCTCCCCCGCCGCGGCACTCCCTTTGATCGTGTTAGCGATAATGATCATGCTATCCATGTAGACAATATTTGAATGCCCAGTTGAACCTCTGAATAGAATATGGTGCATCGTCTTGTCCAGTTCAGATAGAAATACGACCGTGTTCCCAAAACAATCATTTGGCACACTTGCAAACAGGTTTAGAAAGCCATTAATCTATTTGAGATTTGCAACACAAGATTTAGGATCCATATCTATTCAACCAAGTCTGGATTTCGGATGTGATCAAAGGCGATAAATATGCTACACCAATCACCACGATATGCACAGAAGCTGCAGAACGCATTCTATGTGTACATCTTCAGAACTAGCGGAGCAATATAGTACGAAGCAGTTGTTCATTACCCGAAAACATCAATATCTTTCATTTGCTCACCAGAAAACTTTTGAATACACAAACAATTTTAAGCCATGAGAATAAGCGAAGAGGAATATCCAGATAGCGATAATTAATGATGAAAATTACATATGAAGATGGCACCTACCCCTAATTTTTAACGACAGTGTACTTCCATTACCATGTCAATTTAACTTTTCCAAAATCTTCAACTTACTACTTCCCTATCCTAACACTACAAAAGAATAAAAAAGGCCTTACATCATGTAAACTCTCAGAATGAAAGAAGAAAAAAAAAAGAATATACACATGGACTTTCAGGAAAGAACGGACAGGAAAAAAAGACTTAGCCATCCCCTCTGAATTGCCTCATGTTGCTCGAGTATTGCAACCATTTTTCAGCACTACATGTGGATTATGTTTGCCTTTTCATGCCGATGCTCTTTTGGATATATCAAAACTGAATCGACGCACAAGCCACCTTTTGTATGGGTGCAATCAATCTGCAGCATTGAGAACTTGAGTTTCATAAGCTCATCAGAGTTTGATACAACGAAATCACCAACATGATAAAGGATCCATCTCCCTTGTACATCCAGATAATATTCTGATGTAGCATGTTGTTCATCTGAAGTTGAGAACTGAAAACGTGTGGGTTTGGCTTCCCACCCATGGATGTGCTCGGCCCCCCATATACGGCGACCCATGCGCCTGTATGGTCGGCCCAGATGAAGTCGAAAAAAAATGCTGTATGAACCAGCAGGGAAGCAAAAATCAAGCTCTCCATCTACCTCAAGCCACCAAATTTGCTGGAGATAGGCAACATGGTGGAATCTGCATAATACAAATAAGTACCTCAATCATCTTTCATTTTCCAAGATAAAAGTCTCTATCAACAATAGAAGTGATCAGACAATGAAATGGTCTAACTTTAAGCAATACTTACAAATAGCAGTGAGAACTGAAAGCACTAGGGATCTAACCAAATTACTGTAAATCTTTTAATCAGGTGTTCCACAAGTTAAATCTCAAATCGCCAAAGCCAGTGCAAGACATGCGACAAAATTAGAGAACTCTTAAAGTGGAAATATTTGGTACTCTACAGTTGAGGAGAACATATAGAAAACACACACATACTCTGTTGCACATTTGAAGATGTTTTAGGTTTTAAATAGATGTGCTTCACATATGTGTCTAGATTCAAACAGATATTAGTGGATCTAGACTAGAGATGAAGATGAAGAGACCAAAACCTCTTATAATGTGGAATAAAGGGAGTCATTAAAATGAATCAAATACAATGCGAAATCATGCAAATTAACCTAGAGACATTTGCAACTAAAATCTTGAAATTTTCTGTTTGGTGAAATGGAGAGGACTTCTTTAATACAACTAAAACTCATATATCCTCAACTAAGAAGTGGGGTTAGGTAATCCTATAAATTTCATGGAATTCAGGTCATAGAAAATTATTCTCATCTGCACCGGACACAGCAGCCGGAATTAATCGTTCCTCGCTATATATTCGCTTTGACCATGTAGTGTATATACTAATACCCCAAAACAAGATAACAATTTTCCTTTTAAGTTCTATGGTTAGTACAGCAGTGTATTGCTGGGGTGGATGCAAACCAGCCAATTGATGTGTCATGTAATAGCTCACCAAGGGAGGGAAGTAAAACCAACGAACGATACAAGAAGGGCATGAATACTCTTCAATTTTGGGTTTACAAGTGTCATGTAGTGAATATAAAATGAATAAGGCTATGAAATCAAATCAGATTTTTCAGAGGACAAGAGAACGTTATGCAAAATAAAAGCCACCAAGGGTTACCTTGATTCATCTGTGTCAAGTTGGCTCCAGTATCTACGGTCATCTATACCAGTGATCACCATCGCCTTTGAGGAGATGGATATGCATATACCTCCCTTGTTCTTATCAATCCAGAATTCCTATAAACCACAAGATGAATGGTCTTTACTCAGGATAGATCATTTCAAGCAAACAGAAGGCCGAAGAAATATAATAAAATCCAACTTTTAAATAAGTAATGTTCAAATTATCTCTTCCACTCCACAAATCCCAATATGGGTGCTAAAATAACTGCAATCCCCGTTAAACATTTTTTTATGGTAAACCTCATTGAACAAATTAATCATCATACATGTCACAGCAACAAATCACTTCTAAGCCTCTAACAAACAAGCGTAGAATCTTAATTAGTAGTAAAGATGAAAGATCTAATACCTTGTTGCCAAAATCAAATGGGGTAGGTCGGCAAAGGCGGGCATAAATATCCTTCTTGCTCGACGTTGGCGAGCAGCGCTTGCCATTGCCGTGTCCGCCGTCAGCACCTTCGTCATCGGCGGCGGCTGCGAAGGCCAAGAGATACCGGTAGTTGACGGGCAGCTTGCCGGCCCAGACGCAGTCCGCGGAGGCAGCGCCGCGGAAGGCGCGGTTGAGGCGGGCGACTTGGCAGATCTCCGGCGGATCAAGGTGGAGCAGCACCGCCGCCACGCAGCTCTCCGGCATGTCTCCCAGGGAAGTCAGCCCCCATTCCCCGTCCGCACCGAGGATGCTCGACCCCGCCCCCATCTAAGACCCGACCGCCGTGTTGGAGATGGGGCGAATTGGGATACGAGGCCCAATCCCTTATCTTTCGGGGGCAAAGATCGATGCTTTCTGCAGAATTCAGAGCAATTCAGCGATGGGACATCACCAATCTGAAAGAGGGGATCCTTCTTGCGTGGGTAACTGAAGCCTTCCCTGTGAATTTAGCTGCCCACGCCTTCCGATTTAAGAAAGGGCCCAAATTTGCCGAACCAAGCACCAGCAACTTGTCTTCTATTCACAAGCGAACACAGGCCAAGAAAGGTTTCATGCGGGAGCTTGATGATTCTCTATCAAAAGGACGGCCAATTTTCAATCAGAATATCAGACCTTTTGCCTCTACTGCCCTCAACGAGCAGACCGAACATAAATGCTTCAAATTGCCACCTGTTAGGCCTTCAGTCGAATCTAAACTGATTTTGTTCTGAAATAGCCAAACGTATCGAATCTTGGACCGGGGGCATGAATAGTGGGGCAGGAAGCACTGTGGCTCTCGAGAGAACGGAGAGATTTTTTTGGAGAATTGAACTCTCGAAGGAGAAGACGACTCGTTCGGTCGTTCCTCTTCCTCTTCCTCCTGCTAATCTGCTATATATACGCCTCATTCGGCCCGTCGAACCTACTTCCCGTACGATAAATTAACAAGGGTCATTTGGGTTTGATCTATAAAAAAAAAGGGTCATTTGGGTTTAATTGTCTTTGCCAATAATAAAACATACTACTAGTGCTAGACCAAACAGGAGGACGGTAGTAATTTGGCCGCTGAGCAATTCCAAATCTTCATTTTGCCATGTGCTAGTAGTGCTAGGTCGTACTTTAAGCAGGAGTTTTTCTTTTTCATTAGCACAAGGTCATTCTCATTCTCATTGTATAGTTTTATTGCGGGGTTTTCAAGCGTGTCATTTCATCTAATAACTTTAGACTTAATAAATGAAACTATATTTCACAATGAAAAATTTTGTGCCACGATTTCATATGTTAGCATATCATTTAAATTTAGAATTTAAATAACCAATGTGAGTGTACAAACATTTGGTGATGAAACTTTAAACCCACTTAATAAAAGTTTTATACGGTTTACAATGTCTTAAAAAGTACTAGTTTCGTCCTCGTAAAACCAGCCTCATCTCTCTCCTAATAAATAATATAGCATATCATCATATTAGCCTATGTGATAATTTATTTAATGTGCACAAAACCTCTATGAAATCAGCATTGAGATTGACCTAAGGTGTGAACCTCTCTATCAAGGCTTTATTGCTGTCATTAGTCATTACTAAGCATATTCTCTCCTATTTTTAATGTATGACATAGTTGGCTTTTACACACATGTCTAAACATTCATCTTATTTAAATAATTTTTTAATATGATGAATAACCAAACGTGTGTTTAAAAGTCAACGATGTTGTGCATTAAAATTAAAGAGATTAAAATACGATAATAGTAGATAATAATATAAGGACAATAGTGATTTTTCAAATGAGTCGTTCCCCGATCTTGATTTTGCCATGCCTTATTAGCATCGGTCAATACTTTAATAGCAATTCCAGCTGTTCCTTAATATCTCTCTATCAAGGGATATTGGAGATTGGAGTGCTTCACTAATCCCAAATACCTTCCTCTAAACCAAAATTTTTATCACCAATATTATTCATCCGCCTCCCCTCCATAATTTAGGATGACAAATGGAACTCTCCTAATAGCTGCTTGTAGCGCCAAGGTGTTCGGATCCACCACTACTCGATGCTATAGGAGGTCTGTCACCAGCCTATGTCATTGCGCTCCAGTATGATGCCTAGACCAGCCATCCTGGTCTTGTCGTCGTACTCCACCACATCATTTGGATACAACCACTTTGCTCCCTACTATCGCTAGAAAACTCACTTAGGGGACAGAGGGAGGCGATCGATGGCACGATGAAGGCCAAAAAATGCAGCATACAACAAAAAAGGAGGAAGAGAGAGGTGTGGTGATAGCCCAAGCTTGTTGTTGTCATACCTTGAGCTCGCTTGTGTCGACAAAAGAAGGAAACATACATAGGAGCGGGACCCGCTTCCTAGGCTCCAATGCCAGTGCCCCACCGCGGCCCGAGGTCATATGTGTTGCCTTCATGATCATAGTCTTCGTCGATTTTGCAAAGGGAGGGGGGAGAGAGTGGAAAGATAGTGGAGGATTTGTGGATAGCGAATTGGATACATTTATCAGAATTATATATTGGGAATAGATTATTAAGAAATCATAAAAACATATCACCAGTAATCCTGAACAAGGATGAAAACGTCAGTAAACAAATAAACCATTTTCACATCCATATTATTTCTCAAGAATAGAATAAAAGAGAGTAAGCTGGAAATAAAAATAATATTGAAAATATTTAAAAAATCAGAAATGGAATAATTCGATCGGAAACATGTCGGTATCGGTCAGAAGCTGCCAAACCGGCAATTCTTATTGGAAACAATGGACTATAACACATGCCTTACCTAGCAGTCTAGCATCTCTGCAGTCTACATGAGCGGGAGTTGGGCGGCTAGGTTATGACTCGACTTGGTTTGTTAGGCGTATGTGTTGTCCTAGTCCTCTTTTGCTTATCCTTTGCCCTTCTTTTTCTTGGGATGTACGCTTATGCCCTTGTCGGAGGAATAATTGAGCATTGAATGGCCATGGGCCTTATAAGAAACAATAATTTTCCATATTTGCAAACGGTAATTACTGTAATGATACCGTTTACCGACAATACGGTTGGTAAACAGTCAAACCATTTTTTGGACTATTTACCGTTTTCATTTATCATTTTCTCCAAAACTATTTTCGTTTCCTCCGGTCGATCAAAATGATAAACGGTAGATCAAGAATTTCCATGACCGCTAACCATCTAAAACGATCAGGGACTACTAAAGATACTCTGCTAAGAGATATGAGTAACATGGATCACGACCGATGACGAATGTTGGAAAAGGATCGAACGGTGATAAATTCAATTGAATTTACATAAAGTTTTAGATGGTTAGCAAGTCCCCCGCTGAAAAAAGGCAGAACCGGGCATGGAAATTGTTTAAACTTCTCTAAAGGTTTGTTTTTTTTTTGCAAGAATATAAGAAGGAACTCTAGTATTTACTAACGACGTGTTTGATAACTTGGGGAAGAGAATTGGGAGTTTAGAGTAAGGAATTGATTGTGAGATTAGCATGGGAATTTGATTTTTAATCTCAATCTTTTGTTTGGTAGAAGTGGTTGTATTAGTAAGGAATTGAAATATAGACTAGATCTTAAATAAGAATGCGCGGTTCAGATTTGTCTAGACATTATAGAGAGGAATTCCCACCCTAACTCCAGGTATTAAAATGGTGGAAGTTGACCCCTCAATTTCCTTCCCCTTTCTACCTAAAGTCTCATGCCCTCAAACCAAACAAAACAATCAATATCCACGTACTCCCCTTCACTCGTAAAAACTTTCCCCAACCAAACACGCCCTAAAGGTTAAAGGGGCGGTGAAAGTTACAGCTAAGGAAAATGACTTAAGCTTTCAGTAAAAAGCAGCGCGAATGCCTCTTTAAAAAAAAATTACAGCTAACCCTTTGTGTGTCTCTAGTTTCACCGGTTAAATTAGTATTAGAGCTCTCAGAGCAGGTCGAAAAAACGGCCAATCGTTTGGTGAGAACGTGTTTGCAGGCGTCAATTAGGGCTAAGCAAATTCTAGAAAAATTTGCTTCAACTAGTTTTCCGGAGAGTCAGGTTTACGTTGCTGAATATATGGTTCGCATGTTGGTGTGTCCCACGACAGCACAACAGCAACAGATGTGTCGTCTTCAAGTATTTCAACGTCCACCAATAGGGAGATGAAGAAATTTCGATACATGCATATGCATGGACTATAGCACCATGCATCGATTATTCGAGCTAGAACAGGGGAGCTGAAAGCGAATGAATGGACAGATAATCGTTGCTGATGTTGTGCTCATGGATTGGTAGACTAGGTAGCGCATCTTGTAACGTCGAATGGCAAGTACTAAATATGTAGATTTCCCAGCTGGGTGAAATGCTGGCCACATATGCATCGTCTTAATTCTTAAACCATGCATCGATGGCCGAAACGAGGCGTTAAACAACAGAACGAACCGAACCAAACGATATTGCATCGGGGGAAAGAAAATCAAATTGTCTGTTGCGCCACTATTCCATTAACACCAGATTTGGCCAGATTACCCAAAAATTTTCTGTGACCTAGTGTTCAGTCTGCGACCATTGAGGGTAGGAGCAGCGCAAAAATCTGATGCGCACGTAAGCTGAACATTCCGTGAGTACATTTCTGTTACAACTCACAAGTCGAAACTGTATCCGGCCAGTGGTCGATATCAACCGCTCCACGTCATCGGAAAACGGCGGTGTGCCACGAGATCGCTGGTGCTGTGGTGCAGCGATATCAACGGCCCGGCCGTTGCGCACCGAGCAGTAGCTAGCAATGAGCCAATGACCAATGCGCCGGCCCCCGGCCCCGGATGCTACCGGAGTAGCAGCCGAAAGCGGAGACGATCCGCACGCGACGCGACAGGCACGATGGGCCCCTGCGCTTCTCGACCCAGCCTGTACCGCACCGGAAACTTGGAAACGTGGTTGGTTACTTGGTAGGTCGCGGCCGTCGTGCGGAGAGGAAAACGCCCATGCACTGCTCCCCTGGCCCTTCATGTTGTTCTCATATTGGTCCCCCTGGCCTACTAAAACGTCCAATTGGCTTTGGCTAGCGTACTACCACCAGTCATCGTAGGTAGTAGCAATGTGACTGGTGTTGTTAGTATAGTAGTTCCACAAGCCACGGATGTGCAGAATCATCCGGTCATCCCTGGCCAGATCAATCTTCACTACTACTCCTCATATAGTATTTGCGTGCCCATGAATCGTTGGGGAAACCGACAATTTTCCCCATGGTTTCTTTGGCCATATCTTGCTGAACGGGGCAATTAGGGTATTTCACAGTGTGCAAGCAAGAAAAGAACACTCTAGGCTGAGTCAGCACGCAATGCCATGCGATCGTACAGAACCTGAAACCAGCAGCCAAGGAAAACGCGATCTGGTGATAACAAATTTGGACCCCGCCCGTGTGACACGAGGAAGAAAAAAAGTAGAGGGACCATTCGGCACATTTAAGTCAGCTACTCAAATTTAATCCTGGTCCTCTCCTCGTGCTCAGAGCAAGTTTAATAAAAAGGCTATAGCAGGCTGAATCATAGATGGAGGAAAAAGAAGAGAAGAGAGAGAAGAAAACGGACGGTTTTTTTTTACTCAAAACGGGCGGTTCGTGGAGCGCCGGCTGAAGTGAACGCTCCAATCCCTGTTCGTGGGCCCGTTCGCCAGGTTGCAGCCTGCAGCTGCGTAGCAGCAGGCGCATAGCGCATCGTGGAGCCCGCTGCTAGCTACCCCATTAAACTTGCTCTCACCGACGGACGGTGCAGGGCGGGCGGGCCGGCGTGGAGCGACGCCGCCCACTGGCCAATTCCCCGCCCAATTGCATGGTGATGCTCGGCTGATCCACGCGCGCCGGACGTACGACGGTGCGAGACCCGCCCCCCTTGTCTTCTTCTCCCGGTCCGGGAGCGTAGGAACAGCGGCTAGCTCGGTGCTCCCACTCGTCAAAGCGCCCGCGGCGTGAACGTGAGCGCTGCGGGACGTAGACGTGTGAGGCGCGCGGGTGGGTATGCCTGGCAGGAACCGATAAGGCGCTCTCGATCCCCCTCGCGTGAGACGGCGACGTTTTGACACCACGGTGAAAGCGCGCGCTGCGCGCCTGCGCTGCCTTGCACTGCGCGCACGTATCGACGTCAAAGGTTTATGTGATTTTCCTGATGTGTGAAGTGTGATTGGTTGAATTGGTTTCTTGGTGAGTTGGCTTGGCGTAAGATGGAACAGAATGTGATGGCGAAACCAAAGTGGGTAGCTCTCGATTTAGTTTGAGCATGAGATGTTGTTTAAGCAGGTAATTAAGACGACATACATGTCACTGGCAATCTCTGGACTTGTCGATTACTGAAACCTACCGTCTCTTTCCAAGAATCTCTTTCCAAGAATATAAGAATATAAGTAGTTTTTGACTTGTCACCGTCTCTAAGATGCTAATTTAACTAATAATATTTATAAAATATACTATTTTAAATTAAAATAGTTGTATATTACAGTAGTTTGTTTAATGATGAATCTGATAACATAATTTTTATGTGATAGTTTA
The DNA here is from genome assembly GCA_000325765.3 of Leersia perrieri. Classification (NCBI taxonomy): domain Eukaryota; kingdom Viridiplantae; phylum Streptophyta; class Magnoliopsida; order Poales; family Poaceae; genus Leersia; species Leersia perrieri. The sequence continues at coordinate 19,583,031 of CM002480.1, read as the reverse complement.
TTTTGATTTTAAGTTTAAAATGTTTAACTTTCATTTTCTTATAACTTTGTTTTAAGACGGAAGGAGTATTTGATTTTATCGTTGACCTTGATAGCAAACACGCCATTTTGTTGTTGCAGGCGATTACTACGAACCCTTTTATGGTCAGATTCAAAGCCATCTGTCACACCATTATCGAAACGAACGACGTCTTCTGCCGTTGGTGTCGCTTGTCATGCACAAGTTCCTGATTTATATTCTTTTATTTATTTATAATTTTTACTCGATTCATCTTTAGTCCCTTACCGTTTGATAGATGACACCTTAAGCTTCGTTACTACAAACTCATTCTCTCTTCCTTGCGGCTAATGAACTAGTAGGTAGTTGATGGGCCAAATAAACAACAGGAAATTGTTACGACTTGTGCCATATGTTAATCCCAGATTTGGCCAAATAACTGGACACGTTTTTTTAGACAATGTAATTAATTTTGGCCTTTAATTTGTAGAAGCTATGGCTAATGATTAAAAAAAATCGTACGAATAATAAATACAAATTATAAAATTACATGATTAAAACAAGAAGATTACTACTAAAACCACCATAAAAACAGTTATCACTATCTATGATTCGTTCTAATGCATATATTCATTGATTATGCCAATGCTATAAGTTACATATAATCCTTATCTTTCTCAAACTAGAAAATATGGTACTTCCAAAACCAGCGGACGATCCTACATCAATCAAAACATGCTCTTATCACCATTGGCTAGCTGTGTCAAGCCAAAACGGAAGAAAAATTTGAGAGCGAAATATAACCAAGTTATTAGTCCAGTACGTACCATCATCGAACAAACCTGATCTAACTAGAACCGCAACACGAATGAATCTCCGTCCAAAGCTTTCAGAAAGGCTACAACATCTTAAAATGTCACCACCACTAGATTCTCACCCGAAAAGTGTACCTTAGCTAGGTTTCGACGACGGCGAGACAAGAGTCGGGAGGAAGAGTGGAGACGCTGCTAGATTTCTTTTCGTCTGAATTGGGCCTTCAGTTACCTATGATTATGGTTGTGCATACTGTTTTATGGATTGCCACATACCATTTTTATTATTTGTGTCATATATTAATGCTATATCTAATTTCTCAACCTATGGTTAGCTGAGGTTCTTAATTTTATTGAGGATACGCTGTCGCTGCAGAAGATTAATTTGACCAACGTGTTCGGCTGTTCTTGTAAGAAAGAAAAACAGGCTTTTACATCTCGACAACATCATTATGAAGATGGTAACGTTTCCTTTTCTTTTCCCTTCTCCATTTTAAGAATTTGACCAACATCTCAGCGTAAAGTTATATTGACCACACCTTGAGGTCTGTTAATTGATAAAATATTTTCCCCATGAACGGGCAGGGCATTTGGTCACTTGTGTTGCTTTGGAGCCGGTTACGGCTGCAGATATGTTGCAGCTGCAGTGCAAGCAGCACAAACTCTGATGCATGTGTTGTAGTGACACCAATCTATGTCACTACAAAAATGTGAAACCAATCTATGTCGAACACCAAAGTTTACACGATACACAAATCTTTAAAATTTCTAAGCTGTTGATTCGTGCATTTGGCCTGTTCAAAGATCCGACAGACTAACTGACATTATTTCGGCTTTCGTTTAGAAAGCTGGGTAATGAAATTTACCTGTCATAAAAAAAAAACTTACATTATTAAAATCACCACGTGTTGCTCGAACCCAAGTTTATATACGTGGAAATTAGGTGTCTCTGTTCTGTGCACATCAGCGAATTGACAACCAACAGTAACACCGCCACACAATTTGACATGATTCCACACTTTTCATTAGAGCAATCTGTCATGATCATCAGCTTAGAGCAAAATTAGCTCCCCTCTCCCCATCGCTTGGCACATCTGTCCGTCAAATTCGACCTTCTGCATGACGAAATCCAGATAAAGGTGCCGTCCAACTCATGAAACGGAGCAGTTACTACTCTGGACGTCACTGATGAATTAAGCGTGCCAAGCCACGAACTACTCGTACTACTACGGTACTAGAGCTAACGACTCAGCCGTGGTCGTCGGCAGGACGAATGGAACTGGAGCTTGGTTCAGTGGTACATCAACACCACGTGCAGCGGCCAGCGTGCTGCATGATCACACCAATTCGTGCGGCGTCTGGCATAATTCACTCAGGCGTTCACTGGTGTTGTGCTGACTGCTGAGCACTGACCCGTCGAGGAGACGACTTCTCTACTCACAAAACGCAAACCGGGTAGACGGGGACGAGTTGGTGGCTTGGTGCCGTGCTCTCTCACTTTCGGTGCGGCTGCTCGGCGAGATCAAGATATTTTCTTGTGCTTTCAACGACCATCTTTCTCCTCTCTGGCGCTGGCCACCAGCCCACCACGTGGGTTGGCGGAGAAAGCTGGACCACATGGTGATTCAGGGACAATATGATCCCGAGTGCGAGAGGCCCGGGAGATCGGTCGGCCTGGGTATGCAAGTTATTCGAGGCTCAGTACCTGATAGGCCGAGCTGGCTTATTCGGCCTTCAGTGATGGGCTTACTCGGTGGTTTGTTGGCCGAAAATTGCCTGGGAGGCTGGAGATCCATGCAATGAGCCCATGACGTCTACCGTGCAGACAAATTCCTTGGTGCTCCAAACTTTTTCGTTTTTCTTTCGGATTTGCTAAATATCTTGCGCCAGATTATTTGGGGGGAATTTGTCGATTTTTCAGCCGCCCAATGCACGCCAAGATTCATGCTAGCGAGAGAAATAAAAAGAGCAAAGTACAGGCAGGAATCTAACTCGGGAGTCGAGGGTTCCATCCTCACGGAACTAGCACTTCTATGTGTATAATTTACATGCGAGTTACGAATATTTACATTGTAATTACATATGAGCTAAGATATAATTATACATTACTTATACTATAATTACTTTTGACAGATTTTTGGGTAAAAATCTGGCGGCAGATTTTTAGTTACACCCAAGTTATGGACAAGTGGGCTGTGGGCAAACCGTTCGTCTATAGCGGCTAACGTCGATGAACGTGCAGGAAGTAGCAGCTTACTAGTAATCCTGGTTAAAGTGTTGTACCTACACCGTTCCACAAGTCTCGCACGAGCTCCCACCTCATCACCCAAGATCGGGACGATCACGACTGGACAAATTCGCAGCACGCACCGCGCGCCAAAACTGATCAGCAGTATCGGCAATACAGCAGTCCACTGTCCACACATAGTCTCATAGTCAGATACCAAGGGTTAAGGATTCCATCCTTTTCCTCCAAACGGGGCCAAACTGTGTCTACTCTCGTGCAACGCCAATCTGGCGGCGATGGCCGTGAGAGTTGAGGCCTCGTGCTCGGTAGCAGCGACAAGCCCCGGCTGCTACCTTCGCTAGGGGTCGTCCGCTCCCAGCTTTCTTTCCTATCTTCAGGCACTGCCGGCCGCTGCTAGTATCTCTCGGCCCCAGCCATGCCTGTCCGCCTATGTGCATCGACTCAATGATTAATGTGGGGTTACTGCCTTTTTAGAGTGGCTTTGTTTGTTCCTGACCCTGAAAGAGTTTCAGATCCAGCCTTCAGATGCATATAGATGCTGCACACTGCTTCACTGAAGGCTGCAGACTGCACGGTGCAGCACACAGTGTACGCATATGCACGGTTCGCCTGTGTGGGCTTGTGATGGCGAACTGGGGATGCTCCTCGCGAACCAGGCCAACCCATGTGCGCGCCAAGCTGCCCGAGCCCTCGTGTAGTCGTGCAGTATTTTCCGAGGATGGATAAAATCGGGAGATCTCTCTGAAAATAAGTATTTAGCGGGAGATTCGCCGCAAGTAAACAGATGTGAGAGAGATTAACACGACCTGCTCTGATGTAGCTTTGTTTATACTACCAAAGAGAGATTTAACACGACGTGCCCTGATTTAGCGTTGTTTATACTACCTCAGCGAATGTTCCCATATTGGTATCGCCCTTGCCTAGGGTACTAGAGTAGAGACAAATGACGATTACAAAAGGGTCTCACACAGTTGCAGGGAATCACATGAGCATTGAGAATTTGAGATCCAGCGCTTCACGGGCTTAACATGTCTGCAGTAAATAAATGGTGGCTCAATCCAACAAGAAGCTATACTAGTGTTACGGTCGAGTGGGCGACGCTGCCAAAAGCGCAAAAACAACCGTACACACACCACGCAGCCTCGCTAAGCACTAGGAGTGATCAAACCGTCAAAGTAATCCCCCCCGCGTAATCACCTTCCCCCTATGCGCAAATCCCAAACTAGTTTTCCAACGTAAGCACGGTCGGTCTACCGACTACACCCGCGTAGACCGGCGTGGTGCGGGCAGCGTGCCACCTAAACTAAAAATCACACACTTCACTGGCCACGGGACGCCACACACACCACGCCACACTGCGCGCTCCGGGGAGCTGAGACTGTCGGCATGGGGGCCCGACCGGCGGCCACGAAGCTGCACATCTCCCCCGCCGCCGCACGCCGCACCTCCTTCCTGCCCATCGCCACCGTCGCGCTCCTCTGCTCCGCCTCCTACTTCCTCGGCGCCTGGCAACACGGCGGCTTCTCCTCCTCCCCCGCATCCTCCTCCGTCTCCATCGCCGCCGCTGTCTCCTGCACCACCACAACCTCCACAAAGCGGCCGGGGAAGCAGACGCCGCGGGGGAACCCGTCGCTGGACTTCTCGGCGCACCACGCGGCCGCCGCCGTGCACCGCTCGCCCGCCGGGGGCAGGTACGAGGCGTGCCCGGCCAAGTACTCGGAGTACACCCCGTGCGAGGACGTGAAGCGGTCGCTGCGGTACCCGCGCGACCGGCTGGTGTACCGGGAGCGGCACTGCCCCACGACGGAGCGGGAGCGGCTGCGCTGCCTCGTGCCGGCGCCGGCGGGGTACCGCAACCCGTTCCCGTGGCCGGCCAGCCGCGACGTCGCGTGGTTCGCCAATGTGCCGCACAAGGAGCTCACCGTGGAGAAGGCGGTGCAGAACTGGATCCGCGTCGACGGCGACAAGTTCCGGTTCCCCGGGGGCGGGACCATGTTCCCCCACGGCGCCGACGCCTACATCGACGACATTGGGAAGCTCATCCCGCTCCACGACGGCTCCATCCGCACCGCGCTCGACACCGGCTGCGGGGTAAGTGATGAATGAGCTTTCTTCCGCTTCGTTTTAGGTAGAACTAGAATCGGTGGGGAATCGCTTGACGCTGGCATTGCTCCTGGCGAAAAATCTTGGCTTGATTCAAATGCGAATTGGGGAATGGGGGAGATCCCATGGTCAACAGGGAGGTCAAAGGGGGTCTAGAAGACCGTATTATATACTGTTCTTTTTTGCGAGCGACAGAATCATGCTTTTTTCCCAATTAAGTATGCCTGTATTGACAGACATCTCTGGATCTCTGATACGGTTAGGCATCTTGTTGGATCAGGAAATTTTGCTCAAATATTGCCTCGTGATGGCATGAGTGTGCCGTGTGCTGCCACGGACACGGACGTATATACTCGTGACTGACTGGCCTTGCTCACAGATTCTGTTGGTAAAAGTTTTGCTCCATCCACACACTATAGATGGAGTGGAATGGGAAAGCTGGCTGTCCTTTGTCACTGTCAGTCGGTGATACAAAGCTCTTGATTAACATTTCATCACCTGTTTTTTCAACGTATGCACAGTGATTCCTTTTCTTTTCCAGCAATGTTAGGAACCGCTTACTATTTGCATACATGCTTTATCATATCCGCAATTCTTTTTTAGAGCGACACGTTAGTTGCAATCGTGTGAACTATGAATTCTACTGCTTTCACGTGTATCCACTATTTGTATCTCCTTTCTTCCTGTCGACTAATGCATCCGGCGTCCGGCATGCCGGCCCCTTGCAGGTGGCGAGCTGGGGCGCGTACCTGCTGTCCCGTGACATCCTGGCCATGTCCTTCGCGCCGAGAGACTCGCACGAGGCGCAGGTTCAGTTCGCTCTGGAGCGCGGCGTGCCGGCCATGATCGGCGTGCTCGCCTCAAACCGCCTCACCTACCCGGCGCGCGCCTTCGACATGGCTCACTGCTCCCGTTGCCTCATCCCCTGGCATCTCTACGGTAACACATACATTTATGTTTTGTCTCGTCATTTATACACAGTCTACTCTTTGGTCACTCATGATTCATGAACATGTACATTGATCAGACGGGTTGTACTTGATCGAGGTCGACCGTGTTCTGCGGCCGGGAGGGTACTGGATCCTGTCCGGGCCACCGATCAACTGGAGGAAGTACTGGAAAGGGTGGGAGAGGACCAAGGAGGACCTGAATGCCGAGCAGCAGGCGATTGAGGCCGTCGCCAGGAGCCTCTGCTGGAAGAAGATCAAGGAGGCCGGCGACATCGCCATCTGGCAGAAGCCAGCTAACCACGCCAGCTGCAAGGCCTCTCGCAAGTCCAAGTCCCCGCCTTTCTGTTCCCACAAAAACCCCGACGCGGCATGGTAAAACACAGTGAATTGAATCGAATTATTTCACAATTGCCGGTTGCACGATTTGCTGTAACACTGATTTGCGCTTAGGTATGACAAGATGGAGGCTTGTGTGACTCCGCTCCCGGAGGTTTCAGATGCCAGCGAGGTTGCTGGTGGCGTGATCAAGAAATGGCCGCAGCGGCTCACCGCCGTGCCACCCAGGGTATCTAGAGGTAGCATCAAGGGTGTGACGTCGAAGTCGTTCGTGCAGGACACTGAGTTGTGGAATAAACGGGTCCGGCACTACAAGGGGGTGATCAATCAGTTCGAGCAGAAAGGACGGTACCGCAATGTGCTTGACATGAACGCCGGCCTCGGCGGTTTCGCCGCGGCATTGGCCAACGACCTCGTGTGGGTCATGAACATGGTCCCGACCGTTGGCAATTTCACTACACTCGGGGTGGTCTATGAGCGTGGACTCATCGGAAGCTACCAGGACTGGTTAGTACGTAGTACTCTGCACTGTTGTACTGTCATAGTGTCATGGCCATGTATGCTCGCCCACATGTATGGTGGCTGGTGGGTGTGGCCCGTAGTCTCACTGATTGCCATTGCGTGTCGGTGCCTTCCATGGCTGATGTCTGTTGCTCAACGGCTTCTCATCTCTATCTGCATTTACTGCTTGCAGGTGTGAGGGCATGTCCACTTACCCACGAACGTACGACCTCATCCATGCCGACTCGGTCTTCACCCTGTACAAAAACAGGTAATGCACATGAAGTTTGCACCAAATTCAGTTTGGGACAGATCGAGAATGCCTGACAATTTTCGCCTGCTTGTAAGGTGTGAGATGGATTTCATCCTGCTGGAGATGGACAGGATCTTGAGGCCTGAAGGCACGGTGATCATCAGAGACGACGTCGACATGCTGGTCAAGGTGAAGAGCGTCGCGGATGGGATGAGGTGGGACAGCCAGATCATCGACCACGAAGACGGCCCGCTCGTCCGTGAGAAAATCCTCCTGGTCGTCAAGACGTACTGGACTGCCAAGGAGCAAAACCAATAGCAGCAATACTATGAAATGTGATGTGAATTATCACCAGCCAGCAGCAAGAACATTCTTCAGAAGTTCCCGTAATCGGGTCGCCATTTCTAGCTCGTTCTTCAGGTAATGTTTTATGTTCGTTTGTCTCTAGTTTGCTATAGGAAATTTGTACTGTCTGGTAGGTGGAATACAGGGCAGCATATGGGATTGGTGGATATTACAAAGATTTTAACTTATCGCCATATCGTGCGAAGTGGTAAATAGAAGTTAATGTTGTGACTTTTGCGGGTCGCCTCAAAAGCATGGGGTTGACAACTTGACATATTCAATTAGACGCTGAATAGTGAATACGTGGGATTATGGAAGAGTGTTGTGCTGAATTCAGGGAAGAACAGAACTAGTTGCTGATGTCGAGCAACAAAATGCGCAGAACAATCCCAACTTATGTTTCGGCAAAGAAAATAAGGATGTCAACAAAATTGCGTAGGGCCAAGAGGTGTTTTGCAATGCCCTCTATTGTTAATAAAACCAATAAAGGCCGTCATCTTTTCTAATCTAACGAATCATATTTATTTATACTAATATTGGTAGTAGAAATAATACAAGCAGAAAGCACACGTAAGGTACTTGTAGGCCAAAGAATGAACATACACTGTTTTTAACGCTGTGCTAATGCATTCTATCACAAGCATAAGTTTCCAATCACTGATGGACAATGCAAGAACCCAAAATAAAGGACTGAATGACTGATAATTTAGGTTGTTGTGGGTTACTTTTTTTAAAATTAAAAAAAAGGATATTTTAGGCCGTTGCCGGTGGAGAAATTAGGAATACAGGTGAAAGTAAGGTACCTTACCTAGCTCGGATGTTGGAAATCTTCCCTGCACCGCTGCACGCAGAAGCCATAATCTTCTTCTCGGCGACGATTCAGTATCCAATGTCAACACGACTGGCAGGAGAACAATATGATCAAGAGTTTCTCCCCCGCAAAAAAGAAAGAAAGAAAAATGATCAAGAGTTACAACAACATATTTCATTTAAAATGTAACTACGGAGGATTGGAAGAAAACTAGAAAAACAAGTGTATTTAAATAGCGATTGTTCAGGGCATATTCGGCGGTGGAAAAGGAAAACAACCGAACCGAACCATGGCGAGCGGAGAGGTCTCCGGCGCCGCCGTATGGTTGGGCCACTCTGATACTTGAATGTTGAATCCCACCCAAACAAGCAAAACGGTCGCCGTAAGATCCTCTGGACACGACGGCCGTGCATCAGGCGGTTAGGGGGCTGCGGCGAAGGAGCCGCCCCACCGGCCCGAACCACTGCGGCAAGTCGGGAGAGACCGGCATGGCGGCATGGAACGCGAGATCAGCGCACCCCGCGTTCTAGGCTTCTAGCATCCGCGGCGGCAGGGTGGAGGTGTCGGTGGTTATCTGGACCGGCGAACGCGACGACGACGGCGGATCGGACGAGGCGACGAGTCAGTTACGTTTGATCACGGATGTGCTACTCGGATTGAGTTGTCCTGCGCAACGGATGAACGTTTTACCACAGGGTCCTTGCTATATCACTAATCCTATTGGGCGCTCGGGCGCCCCCGGCACTCACTTTTCCCGAAACGACGAAACTAACGGCGCTGTTACCTCTAATTTCCCTTTTCACTCTCCTACTTTTCCCGTTCCAAAAATCCCCGTCCATCCAGATCGGAGAGGATAGGCGACGCAACCAGCGACGACGACGGCAAGGCCACCGGCGACGACGACAGCGAGGGGACGCCGCCCGCGAAGGAGCTGACCCGCGCGCCCTTCGACGCCGCCTCCCGCGCTCGCCGGCGAGGCCATGCCATCGGCGCGCCTCCCCCGCGCGGCTCGTCGCCGGCGATCCACGGGC
>CM002480.1:19549001-19569622 GCA_000325765.3 Leersia perrieri | reverse complement strand
GTACGAGACGTTGTTGTGTTGCGCCTTAGCGATCGATACACCTCTCCGAGAGTTTGTTGATCTTGCCGGTGCAGATCAACCCTATTCCTGCAAGCAATCGAGAACAAGCAAGAACAAGATAAAAGCAACTAAATTGCTAGATAATCAAGACGCACAAATATAGATCGATAAGCTATAAAGAACGGGCCCATCTCAGGTGATTATAGTTCAATAAAAAATATGTTCAACTGGTAAATTTTGATGATTGATACGCAAGAAAGAAAAGCTTCAACTAAAATTTTACTGCTTTCACATATCCTTCATATATTTCATGACAATTTAGTTTTTATATAATGTATATATAATTTCGTGGCTTTGCATATCACATATTGTAAACCCTTTCAGTTTAATGATCTTATTTTTGGGTCTGGAACTCTGGATTAGACACTCGATTCTAGGAGCATATTATGTGTACAGAAGCCTTTTCATGCACACACGTATACACAAACTAACAAAATTTTGCCAAAAATTTTAGAAAAAAATATTCACGTGCATCCATTAGTACTATACCTATGTGCAATGTCTTAACCATAAGTTCATTATATTCTAGCCGTAGCAAAAAAATACAAAAATTCTGACAGTATTATGAATACGAACATGTAAGAATTCTCTTTTTCATTGTTCTGTATGTATGATAAATTTAAAGATGAGACTTATATATGTATTTACACATATGTGTAATACCACCAAAATTTATTAGCTCGTGTGCATGTATGTGCATATATAGACTTGTGTGCATACGAGTTGCTCATAAATTATCAAACAATAACTTCCACTTACAAGTAGTGTTCCCATCTCCGAACAAGTTTTTTAAGCCCACCCGGGGACTAGCCCCAGTGCCCCACCTGAATTTAATTGCAAAAGTAAAGACAGTTAGGCTGCGTTCATTTGTTGCTAAAAAGAGTTTGGCTAAAAGGAATAGTGATGGCACGTAAAATGAGAAACATCGTTAGCACGTGATTAATTGGGTATTCATTATTTTAAACTTGAAAAATGGATTATTAAACAACTTTTGTGTAGAACTTTTTTTAAAAAAATGCACTGTTCGTTAATTCGGGAAGCATGCGCAAAAAAAAGAGAAAAAAAACAGTGTAGAAAGTTGCCAACACAGTTTTTTTCCTTGAGGAAAGAACGCAGCCTTACTCCCTCTAGTAATGGAATTATTGATGTTTTAGTCTATGGATGAAAGGTTGCTAATTGTTAACGTTTTAGGCATGCTTGCTGGATTCCCCTATGATTGTGCTTGTGTTCTTGTTTCTTGAGTCTGTTGTTAATTACCATTAGCACAAGACCGTTTTTAATATGGGAAAGAGGGATTAGGCATCCTAATAAATCACTCCTTGTTACTCCCTCTAGTTTTAAAATAATTGACGTTTTGGAAAAAGATACAGTCTCTAAAAAATAATTTTGACTATAATTTTTATTATTATAGATATAGAAATATCAGCAAATATATAATTGTGTTGAGGTATTTTTTAAGATCAATATGTAGAAATGATCTCTATGTTGTTAAAATGAATATTTTTAAAATCATTGATAGTCAATGTTTAAAATGTTTGACTAGAGTCTTATCGGAAACATATTATTATGTAACTGGAGGGAGTATGTGGGATCATGTCCAAAACGTCAATATGTTTGAATGCGAAGGGACTATTGTACAAGCATCAAAGGGGATGAAGGGATCTGGAAAAGAAATTTTTTCCAGAAAGAGATTACAAATCAATTCGTGATGGGTATGAATTTAATCTTTTTAAAATTTTGTCTGAAATTTATTTATTTTTTACAAAAACTGGGTCCCTCGTTTTCATTTCACTTTATTATAAACTTTTTTTCACATTGAGATTAATGTTTACAAAGTAGGTAGTATATATATTAATATATATACAGGAAAAGAGAAGGGCAATGTAGTCATTTTGAAAAATCTAGCGGTCATCCACTAATGGAATGGGTATAGAGCTGATGAAAATGAAAACTCAGGGGTGCGTAGTGGATGAGACATGATAGAAGAGATTGAGAGAAAATTTATGGGTTTGTGAGGAATTGTACTAAATGAGCTATCCGCTAACTATGTCTTTTTTTAATGATCCACATATGACAGTGTGAGTTTCGTGTATTGACGTAGCATGAGAAAAATACAAGCACACAGCTCTAGAAGGCTATGGACAGAAAAAAAAAGTTACACCGCAACACACCGACAGCTCCAAACACAGACCCGAGGAAAGAAAAGGCACTGAGCCGCTGCTATGCGTGGCCAGTCACCACAGGACGTGAACGCACCATCATGCGGCAAACCCCTGGCAGAACACCACCAACAAACTCTTGTTGACCCCACATAGAAATGGTTGTGGAGGGAGAGGACGAGAGAGAAGATCCACTCGTCCCTAGAAAAACCCCGATGGCAACTTTAAAAAGCACCGCCAGTGGAGAAAAGCATGGAGATGGCATGGGATGGAAGCAAGAACACCCTAAGATAACACCTTCAAGGAGGTCACGATGCCGAGAGCGCCGCCATCATCTGCCCAAAACATGGACAAGGTTTTCACTCGGGTAACCTGCTAGGGAAGAAAGGAGATGTCTCAACAAAGCCATGAAGAGGGGGAGCCGCACAAAAGGTATTGACAATGTCATCCTAGAGAAATCTAGGCAAGGCTTTCGCCTGACACTTGGCACTTCCCTGATGTTGCAGTCCATCGGCCTCCCACCAAACGATCCTCTATCAACATGCACACCCTGACACCACCTCACCAGAGGCCTCCAACACCCCAGGAAACCCCGCACAGCGCACGCCATCGCCACGGTCACCGACCACCATCAGCGACCCCACGCAGAAGGCCACCTCCAGCAGCATCACCACTCGCCAACGGCACCACCGCCTTCAACTGCCTCTGCTTGACGAGCATCCTCAACACCAGATGTGGATGGAGGCATGGGGATGCCTTCCTGGTGCCTGATCCACACCCCCACGGCCACTGACGCCCCACAAGGCAGCCATCGGGAGCTCCTCCAGGCCGCGATGTTGTCCCGACCAGCAATAGCCCCGAAACAGCTGTCGCCGCCGCTGTGCCACCAGCTCCGACAACCCGCGGTCTAATTCGGTGCTGAGACGCCGGATCTAGACGCGGAGGCGGCTGGGACGCCGATGCCGCAAGTCCAACCAACCATCGCGCCCTCCATGCAACCGCCAACTCCCAGCACACGCCTTCGATGCCACATCCGTCCCCGCCACCCCTGCCCAGATCTGATGTGGAACGCCAAATCTGGTGGGAGGAGGGACGGATCTAACAGCGATCTCCGAGGTTGCCTCGCCCGAAGCAGCCACGATCGGCGCCGCCTCGTCGACTCGCTACCAGCGCAATAACGCCGCCACGTCTCGCAGAGGCATGCCAAGCCTTCTTGTTGTGCAGTCGTCGTCTCCTCTGTGCAAAAGCTGGCGGCTCGTTGAGATTGCCCCCCGCCGCCGCCATCCCGTTCGCCGCACGGTTGGTCGGCGGCTCACTCCTGTGGCGATGAGGCGAGAGCCGGAGAGGAAGGGTGGTGGTGGCGCTAGGGTTTTTCCCCGAGTCGCCTGCGCAGGAGCGACGCGGGGTCCGGAGATCCACTAACTATGTTCGAAATGATGGGAACGTTTACTTCTCAAAGAACAACAATTTTTTTAGATAATTGATTATCCGGCCTTTACTTCAAAGAAGCTACAGCCACTTATTATATGGTTTAGAGTTTACATCTTCATAACATAAATTGAACTATGTGAGCTACCCACTAACTATGTGTTAATTATATTAGTACTACCCTGTGTGCCAGCTATAAAACACCTGCAATTGCACAGTTTCATTGACTCATACTCCATAAACGAGGTTGATTCGAATGCGTCCGAGGTTTGATTTGACCCATCTCTCGGAAAACCTAACCATGATCCGTGTCTAAAGGCAATTCCTTCGGGGACGTGCCAATGGTGTCTCTCGCACAGAGCAACACCTTACTCCATAAACGAGGTTCAGAAGATGCCAAGGTCCTACAGGTCGAGACGTGCCAGTGAAGCCAACTTGCAATTTGACAAATTGGAGAAGTTTAACCACTAGGATGATGGCGTATCCATCGTTGCTGCGACTCTCTGCTCTGTAGTCTGTCCATGTTCTGCTCTGCTAACCGATGCGTGTACAACCGCGCGTTGTCTAAAGTTATTCTGAACTTCTGATGTGTCATTGCTAGTCATCAGTGAGCAACTGAGCATTTCTCTGGATAAAGATGTATAATATCTGCATGGTTGCCATGCTCAATGATTTACGTGCATGAGCTAGCTAATGGGTGATTGGGGGTGAAAGAATCCAATGGATCTCAAGTCAGAAAACAGAGGAAACAATAACCATATTTAAGCCGGCAAATTGCATTAGTTTTCCATGCTTAGGATCGAGGCTGGTCATTGGCCTTTGGCATATCCGAGGTTCACTTTGACGAATCTTGCAACAAAACCCACTAAACGCATGAGTGACTACACCCGATCGATCGCAATCTCTCGTTGGCATATGTTTAATGTCGAGTTGCACTGATCATGAGCCCACACGTACCTTGTAGTTGGGACATGGCTTGTAAGTTTCTTTACTTTTCTATCATGCCACTTGTAAGCTAAAATTCGACGGTGCCATGCCAACAGTGTGCAAACTGCAAAGGACAATATGGTATATGCACCATAGAATACACACACCGTGCATGCAGCCATGCAAGCATTAGTCGAGCAAGTTGCAAAGTTGCAACTGGGTGCAGCATGGGAAAACTAGCTAGCCTGGACTATTAACTTTCGGGTGGTGCATGCTGTCTGGCCTGTTTGCGCTAGGAGTCACAAGTGACAACTCTGTTGACCTGACCATGTTCTAGCTAGCTAAGACATCAGCATATACATGTACTGTATGTTTGTATATGTCCACTTGTGTGACTGTGTTTCACACTGTCACTGGAGCAACCGTAAGATCCAAACTTGCCAACTCAACAGGTAGATTCTGTGTCTGTCACCAAAATGTCCCCATTTCTGCTGTTTACTTAGCACAACTTTTAGGTGATGATGTATGCAAAGTTGCCTTAGGGCCTGTTTTGGATCCTCTAGACTAATAATTAGCCTTCCAAAATCTTACTATTTTGAAGTATTAAACATAGATTATTGACAAAACTAATTCCATAACCCCTAGGCTAATTTACGAGATGAATCACGATATATATTAATCCATAATTAGCAAATAATTACTATAGCAAATCATGGATTAATATACCTCGTTAGATTCGTCTCGCAAATTAATCCAGAGGTTATGTAATGGGTTTTTACAATAATCTATAAGTAGCAAGATTTTAAAGGGCTAATTATTAGTCCGGACTCCAGAGGATGCAAACAGACCCTTGCTCTATCCAGGGAGCAAGTAGAGGCTTGCTTGCCCCTGTCTCTCCTAGGACATGCAGACGTCCAAGTTGCAGCTGCCGGATTGCAGCCAAGAGAGGCAGCTTTTCTTTCTTCGTCTGTTCTTCAATGAATTGATAGTCAAACAAGTCTTGCATTAGGGTATAGCTTCTTAATAACGTCGCTCCCTTCACGTGAAACCATCTGCACTTTATGGTCAAAACGCTACATATCCATTATAAGACTCCTTATGTCTGCATATGTTCGCGTAACAACAGAACAGAAGAACCTGCACCACACATGTCTATCCTCTTTCTCCATCTTTATACCGTGTGGACAGTGACACAAGCTAATTAATTATTCATATTAGTTTTTTGTCTAAGTGATTCTTTCATAAGTTCGCCAATAAGCACATTTTCAGCTTGATATTCTCCCCTCTATATATCTTTACATCTCATACATCTCAAATACAACACT
This sequence comes from Leersia perrieri, assembly GCA_000325765.3. Taxonomy (NCBI): domain Eukaryota; kingdom Viridiplantae; phylum Streptophyta; class Magnoliopsida; order Poales; family Poaceae; genus Leersia; species Leersia perrieri. The sequence goes on along the minus strand of CM002480.1, from coordinate 19,563,723 downwards.
TAATCATTCTGATGCACATGACGATCGACTACTATATAAATCGTCATCCCTAACGGGTGATAAATGAACTTATTTGAGGTTTGGGTTTCTTTACGGTACTCAATACTAATATGTACTATTAGTCAATTGTACTAGCTAGTAAACGATCAATATTAAAAATATACTAGTGTTATTACATAGTAGTATACACCTGTAATATACAATAATATATGGCATTTGTATAAAAAAGAATGGTTTTAACTGTGTGGTCTCGTTATGCATAAAACTAATAACGTCGTGAATTCATAATAACATATAGGTAAGTCGACAACATGGTGGGTAATTTGTGGATCAATTAATATAATACATATACAAATAAATGGATATATTTCTATCCTACTGCTCTCCACATTCAATTAGTATTGCGTACGTACAGTAAGAGAATCATACCAGAACACATCCCTAATGGGTCATATAAATAATTAACTGACTTACTTAGATATTAGAGTCATCTACAATGAATCTATTTTAAGTAGTTATAGCTAGTTCAGCACAATTCAAGTAGCAGTATTAACTGTTGGAAAATTTATTCAATTTTTGATATAATTTAATCCAGAAATTTATTAAGAAATTTAGCAATATCATGAACTCAAGAAATGAAAATAATCATGTGTAGCAATTAACATATGCATCGTCCGAATGAAAAAGACAATGCTTATAGTGTCCATCAAAATTACGAGGATAAACTCATATCCAGATACAAAGGAAGTAGTCGATCCACTTGATTCGTCAAGGTTGCCCATGTTGCCTCCTAGTCCATCACCAATGATATTGCCTGAATTTCCGTTGTTGTTGTTGTTGCCGTTTCTCCGTGTTCGTCGCCATGAGGAAAAGCGTCTTAAGCAATCGCACAAAAGCGCTCCAAAAACTGTATCGTCCGTTTACCCGTGCAAGTACTCATTATTGGGCGTTAGTTTTGGAGGCCTGTTCATTCCAAGAACTTATATGCTAAGTGCTTAGAACCGGGGATGAAGAAGATGTAACTCAAGGACAAGATCACAAGTTTATGATGAGAATATGTCTACCCTCTCGTGTTTATGGGAGATCAACTTCATTCTTCTTTTATAGGAGAGGGAATATAAAGATGAATGATCTCATGTAAAGTGTGAAAAAGAAGAGAGCACTAACTAGCCATCAACCACAATTTTCACCATTAACCAATCATCAAATAGTTATAATTGAGTAGGTTACGACTCCAACATCAAATAGTTGTAATTGAGTAGGTTACCACTTACCACTCCATTAATCAATTATTTGAGTAATTCTTAAAAACTCTTCATCTTCCCACTTAATAACCTATGAACAAATAAGATATGAACATACATAATTCCTAACATCATGACTTCAAATTTTATTTAATTTAATTGATTTAAAGGATCAATTTTATCCAATTAAAACATTAACCAACAGGCAAGCAGCAGGAAGCCTGAGGGCTTGCTTCAAAAGTTCGAATAGCCTAGGGGACATTCGCTCCTCACTTCCTAGTTATGTCCTTTGGCTTCCGAACTTCCCTATGCACCAAAGCCACGAGCGCGGGTGTTGATCACCTGGAGTTGGACTCAACTCCACCGGGTGATTTCACCTAATCTGAACCGTTCATCCTTTTCTAAGAGTAGGATTAAGCCAGGTCTCTTCTTCTTCCTTGGTCTGTCTCCTTGTCGTTCTTCCAGTTTCTTCTTTCCTTGATTCAAGCCACCTCTTTGGCTTCAACTCCACAAACAGATCTGAGATGGGTCTTGTACACATAAAAAATGAAACCTTGCCACCTCCCCCATATCTTTTAAACCTGTAAGGTTAGTGGGCATTACAGTGAAAAGCTTGATAAAACCCAAGGTGGAGATTTCGCCCATTATGCTACCACCAAACCAATGGCATTAATTAGGCCATGGTGGACTAGCGACAAAGCAAAATCAGTGCCGATGCCATTGTTTGCAATTGATATACCCAATCAAATGCTAGAATGGAGATCAGAATTTAAACTTAAAAATTTCAATACAATGGCAGGCCACAGCCCACAGGCGCTCCAGTTCAATTTGATGATTGGATTCGTTAGTTGACTTTTCAAACTTCACAGCTCACTGTGCAGTCAATTGATCGATCTGGCTCATTGTGTGCCATTGCAAGTAGTGCTCTATAACCGTTTAAGCACAACTTTTAATATCCTTATTTGCATTTCAATGAATCATATGCAAAACAATAATACAATTTGCAAGTACAATTTCATATGGGGAGGTATTTGCCTATAACTTTTGGGCTGCATTCGTTTCTCTCACAAGAAAAAAAAATAGTACCGGCAACTCAGCACAGTGTTTTTCCCTTTTTTCCATATGCACGCTTCCCGAACTATAAAAAGTGTGTTTTTTGAAAAAAAATTCTACATGAAAGTTATTTTTAAAAAAATCAAATTAATTCATTTTTTAAGTTTAACATAACTAAAACTTATTTAATCAAGTACTAATGATGTTTCTTGTTTTACGTGCACTACTATTCCAATTTGCCAATTCTTTCAACACCCACAAACCAACGCAGCCTTAATGTATTCATCCTAGCTTTGATTTTTAGTTCTAATTGTATCACCGTAAGAGGTGCGCATGCGGGCACACCCACCACTGGATGCACTGGTCGCCACTAAATTTTGTCGCCATGACCTCGTGGGCACTAGATCTTGTCTTTCGGACATTGAAGATCATCAGATCGATTTGACAGGCACAACAAGGGAAAAAGGCACAGTATAGTGACGGTGAGAACAACCAACACGATACGGTGATGACTAGGCTTGGCAACGAGGCAGGGCCGGGTTGGGAAGGCAGCCCTCGAACCCATCCAGGCCGGGTCCCTGTGGCACTGTGCAGATGTTGAACTGCCATAGATGACGATAGTGCCATAGTGGTCGGCGTTAGGCTGAGAGTATAGAGGGGATGAAGATGGTGGCCAGCAGCAAGGGTCGCAAAGAGGCCCAACGTTTGTAATGAGACATGGGAGGAGCTGGCACTATCAAAGATCAGCTTGACGAGACTTGCGTGATGGTGAGGCGTAGAAGGAAGGCCGACACTGGCGAAAAAGGGCGAGAGGAGGCCGATATAGCGGCGGCGGGAGCTCAGGTGAGGGCGGAGGTCCATGAAAGCTGTGAGGTAGATAGCAATGGCGGCGAGGCGAGGAGCAAGGAAGCGGCGCTCGGTTCCCAAATATTCAGAAGACGAGGGATTGCGGTGGTGTGGGGGTGTGGATTAGGATAAGACTAGCTGGCTAGGTTTTTCTTGTGGGCCTGATAGACATTTGTTTCATGTGTGTATGATCTCCAGGGCTCCGTTGGTCACTCGCAGATAGAGCCCTCACCGCTCTGCCCCTAAAATATTTTGGGGCCCCGCCTTAACACCCCACGGGGTGAAATTTTCCTGGGATGTAGGGATGTAGGGATGGGTCCCCGCCGGATCCCCGCCTCCACAGAAAAAATTGTCATCCCTTGTGATGACATGCACAATATAAACAACATTGATGCTAGGTATGACACAACATTTGCCATATTTTGGTTAATTTTTTTTTCATAAGTGACGTGTCATAGCTTGTAGATCGTTCATTAACAGTGTATTGTTAGTATTTGTCCGTTATAGATGAGTTACTTGTAGCACTAATTGATACTTTATATGTAAGGTTTCTCACGCATTAATTACAAATGGTCCTTTTGAATCGCCATACAGAACCTATTGATTCTTTGGTAAATCGGCAGTGCGTACGTACGTACATACGAAGGTCTGGTGCCGTGGGCGTGTGTAGTGCCCTGCACGCATATACGTACATATATATATATGCTGCGTAGGTGTGTTTAGTGGAGTATTTTGACCAATCCATAACGTGAATAGAGACTAGCTTCACGTCGTGATGACTTTGACCTTCTGACTATATGCAAGCCATCTACGCGTCTAAGCAAATGACATAGCGCGCGACGTCACCGGAGACATATTGCCCAATTAACTAAAAATTATAATTGACAGCTAAATCCTTTATAGATTTATCTTGGTAGAGGAGTATCTTAGTAAAGTAATAGGAAAGAGAGCCTCCATGTTCGCTCTTATGGCCAAGAAATTCCCACGTTAATCGAAGGAAAAAAAATAGAGTCCATATAAAAAATAATCTAATTTCAGAAATAAAAGGTATAGAATATTAAAAGGTGACTCTAGAGTCCACGTAGAAATATAATTAAGAGAAACTAAAAAATGAAATCAAAATAAGAAATATTAGAACAAAAGTATAGAGGAGTCCTTCCCTTAAAAAAAGAGTATAGAGTCATATAGAAATAAAATATAATTTCAGAATTAAAAATACGAAATATTAAAAAGGAGACTATAGAGTTCATATAGAAATATAATTTAGAAACACTAAAATTCAAAACTAAAAATAAGGAATATTGGAAGAAAATTATAGTGACATATAAAAATACAATCAAAATTCGGATTTTTAAAATATAAAATATTAAAAGGAGACTCTAGAGTCCATATATAAATACAACTAACAAAAATCTGAAATTCTAAATTAAAAATAAGAAATATTAGAAGAAAAGTATAGAGTCCATATAGAAATACAATCTAATTTCCAAAATATATGGAATATTAAAAGGAGATTCCAGAGTCCATATATAAATACAATTTAGAAAAAAAATCAATATTAAAAACAAGGAATATTGGAAGAAAAATATAGAGTCCATATAAAAAAATCTAATTTCATAATTAAAAAATATGAAATATTATAAGAAGACTCTAAAGGCTGTAGAAACAAATTAATTTACAAAAAAAACATAAATCCGGAATTAAAAATAAGAAATATTGAGAGATAAGTATATGGTCCACTTTGAAATACAATCTAAATAAAAACTAAAAAATATGGTATATTGAAAGATGACTCTAGAGTCCATATTGAAAAAAAAAACTACAATTCGAAATTAAAACTAAGAAATATTGGGAAAAAATAGACTTTATATATACAATCTATTTCCAAATTAAAAAATATAGAATATTAAATGGAGACTCGAGATTCCATATAGAAATATAATTTAGAAAAAAACTGAAATTTAGAATTAAAAATAAGAAATATTGAAAGAAAATAATAGAGTCTATGTAGAAAAAAGAAAATTCGAAATTAAAAACAAGAAATATTGTTAGAAAAAATATTGAGTCCACTTGACATAAGTACAATTTACAAATAACTAAAATTCATAATTAAGAAAATAAAGAATATTGACATAAGAGTCTAGAGTCCATATAGTAGTATAATTTAGAGATTCCTAATTTCAGAATTTTAAAACATGAATAATTCTACAGTCCATAAAAAATACAGTTTAGACAAATTAAAATTAAAAAATTAAAAAATAATCGATGGAAAAACAAGGCCCCCGCATTCACTCTCTTGGATTAGAAATTACAAAGTTAGTCAGTGAAAAAATAGTCCAAATAAAAATATAACTTAATAAAATAAAATTCACAATATTTGTTTCTAAAAACTTAATATGAAATGTCCTAATCGAACATCATTAACTAGATGTATATTCTAATAAAAAAAATTGCGTTAGTGTGTACTAATTTGTGGACAACACAAATTACGAAGAGCATATATGTAGTATATACATGTCCTAATAAGGCATTATTAATTGAACATATATATGTGAGTGTGTACTGTTTGTGCCTTTGTGGTACACCTGAATTACGAAAGACTATATGTATAGTATTCGATGAGGATTGTTTCAAATGAAAAAAAGAGAGAGAAAAAACAAATACTATACAACTCATGTAAGATAAATTATATAAACGTGTTCAATTTGGCTTTCAATAACAATTTTGAAAAAGATGCAACCATGTTGTAGCAATAGTATGTCATAAACTTTTAAAATTTAGCTATGCGTATGCCATCCATGAAAGAAAAGCCGTGTGATTGAGGCGAAAGATAATAAAAGAGATATGTTAAAAATGGAAGAAAGAGTATCGCATTTGAAAAAGGTATGCGGGAATTACTCTAAGTGAAACTACAAATTACATATGTAATCTTTGATGCTTAAAAAAGATCTACAATAAAATTCTAGAAAATTGGTATCATGGAGATTTACAAAATAGATATATTTGGGACATTAAATAATAAAAAAATATCAGTTTATAATAATGTAAATGATAACATTATGCCGATTTCTTACCAATAAATTATGAATGTTGTTGGGTGTATATTATTAGGACTAATATTCTTAGAATTATAGTAAGAGCTCAAATTTAAGTATATTTATATGCAAAACTAAATCTAATAGCATAAGCATATATAAACATGAAAATTAAACTTAGCCGTGCAAACTGTGCGGCTCACCGTGCAAGTTTACTCCAGTCATTTGTAATGTTTTTTTTTAAAAAATTACTCTCATACACTCCGGCCGTCCGAGATTACAGCTGGAAGATGTTTCCATGCATGCATGCTAATGCTAGAGAACCCTCAGGGCGAAAGCTCTGAATACTGTACGTACGGTGGTTGCATATGATACCTAGTCAGGTTACTCGTGTACAGTTGAAGCACCGGAATAGGCAGTATGTGCATACGTCAGGGTAATAGATCGAGAATAAAATGGAAGATGTACATCGATCGAACTAGTATAGTCAAATAATGATAAAATGATGGCATCAAACGTGGTATATTTGCTTATCCTTTGTTCTTTTTCTGTTAAAACAATTGAATTATCTTTGAGGGCTATCTTATATATTCAGCAAGAGATGCTACAGGTTGGAAATCAGATATGCAGAATATGTGCAAGATTTGAGTGTAGCTTCGCAACATTTGATAGTGCAGAATTCAACAACCCATGAACTTTTTTTTTAGCTAGATCTCTTGGTACTTGCATGAATCTTCTGCCGTCAACCGATCGAACTGCTGTTCCCTTATTTTGTTACCGATTATACGGTAGGTGGAGAATAAACGACCCGATCGTATGCGTGCGTATCTACAGAGAATCCATGCTCGTGCTTCAGAGGCTTTTTACAAGTGCACTGTTGGATTTAACAACTAGCCAATTGAACAACGACACATTTAAAAATTGCACTACAAGACATACATACATAAGATTTTAAGGAGTTTTATGGTCCTTAAGTACGTACCAAGAGGTACTTAAATCTTAGCCGCTAATTATTCTGGATCAAACGATTGAGGAGAGTTAATTACTACTGCCATCAAAGGATAAGCAAATACGTGCTAGTTGTTTACGTGTGGGCCAGACCCTTGTGCACCTCGTCCGTATATGTATACGTGTGCATTGCCCGCGGTTTCATATATGCTTTCTCAGTCGCAGATCGAGCTGGCGTCACCGGCGGTGCGGCATCCATCTACTACGAATTAACACGCGTATGTGCGCGCATATATACTACTCCTATATATATAGGCAGAATTCAATCGTTCAGGTGCATGAACATCTGAAGAAAGCCAGGTCCGAGGGTGATCGACCGACAGACATGCAGACAAAAATGGCGGCAGGCATATGACGAACCTGAAGACCGGGCACGCAGTAGAGCATACAAATGCAATGCATTACACACTGGCCAACACAGGTGGCAGAACGTCTACGTGGAAGCAGCACACACATCGATCTACATCATCTCATAGTTCTATGTCAAATGTGATGTGACGACTGGCGAGCTAGTGATCAATCACACATCATATATATACATGAAGATTAAGTCAGGTCATCTGAATTGTGGATCTAGCTAAGCTAATTAAGCTAGCGCTGATGATGACGTTCAGGGAAGATTCCGCGTTCTTTATCTGCATGACCGATCTGATAATTCTGATCTGGGAATTGTATGTGCAATTGTACGTATACGTACGCAAGCCCAGTGTGCTGGATTCAGGCTAGCAGCTAGCAGTAGATCGGCATAGCTGTCGCTATCAGCATAAAGTAGGTTGGAACGAAAGGACATGTAGTGTACATGCACAATTGCACATACAATTCCCTGCTAGCTAGCAGGGAGCTGGCCGGCTGGGTCTACCACACCAGTGATCGAGACGGCTTGCTCGATACCAAGCTCACAGCAAGGAATCAGGTGAGATGTATCCTGGATAAGAAAAACAAAACAATAGCTGAACTCTTATTGACTCGCGCTCGATTGATGACTAACTTAATTCGAAGTTTTTTCTGCGCCGGTGCATATTCAATCCTCTCTTATCCGACTGCCGGTATTTGTTCAAGTTAATTATCATGTATGCGTCACGTTCTCCCAGTAGTAGACAGGGCGCCACGGTTCATTCCCACGAAAATTAGTTATCTCAAATGGGGCCGGCAGAAAGAATTGGAAATACACCGGTAGGAAAAATTCAGACAAAACAGCTTGACATTTTGAACTGATGTGCTAATGGCATCTTCTTTACCTGTGAGAAAAGAATACCTAATGGTCTGGATAACAGCCGGCAATCCATTGCTAAACCGTACATGCTTTTCATGCTAAACCGCGCGCCACAACGAGCCAGGCAAGCCAGCCTTAAACAGGCAGCCGATCTGAAAAGCTGAGAACATAACAGCTGAATTCCTGTGGCATGCATCACAGTCTCCGTAGCGGAGAGCATGCAGCACAATGAAAGCTTCCGGGTGGATTCTTCCCGTCAAAAAGAACAACACTTGGAAGGATTATGTGGCAATAATTCCTCCTCCTCTCTCGTTCCATTTGTTTATACTGTTCCTGCCTCTCACAGCTTTAGCCTGAAAACTTTATATAATCAGAAGCAATCTCCCCAGACACTGCTATATATACCAAGCCACCACCCAGCTCTCGGTACTTGCAAACCATATCTTGCACTAGCTTCCCTTGCCTGCCTAGCTAAGGTAAGCACCGGCATTTCCCTCTTGCCCTAATAGGATAGTAGTAGGAGATACCAGAACGTATCCATGGAAACGCTGGTTTGTGTAGCTGTGTGGGTTGTGACCATGGCCATGGTCGTGGTTTCCGTCATGTGGGCGTATAGATGGAGCCACCCGAGAGCAAACGGCCGGCTGCCTCCAGGCTCCCTAGGCTTCCCTATTCTCGGAGAGACATTGCAGTTCTTCGCTCCCAACCTTACTTGCGACATCTCCCCCTTTGTGAAGGAGAGGCTGAACAAGTACTCACCTATAAGAGCTAGCTCCTCTCTCTTTCTCTCTCCTTTTTTCTGTAAAAAAGAAAGAAAGAAAAAAGAAATACACTGTTGTGCAACTGTGTGCAGCGACAAGCTGACCACAGGGCACTGAACCTGTTAAAACTATTGGATGTGCAGGTACGGCAGTATCTTCAAGACCAGCGTGGTGGGGAGGCCGGTGGTGGTGACGGCTGACCCGGAGCTGAACTACTACGTGTTCCAGCAGGAGGGGAAGCTGTTCGAGAGCTGGTACCCGGACACCTTCACCGAGATCTTCGGCCGCGACAACGTCGGTTCCCTCCACGGCTTCATGTACAAGTACCTCAAGAGCCTCGTGCTCCGGCTTTACGGCCAGGAAAACCTCCGGGCCGTGCTCCTCGCCGAAACCGACAGCGCCTGCCGGAAAAGTCTCGCTTCCTGGGCTTCACGGCCCAGCGTCGAGCTCAAGGACAGCATATCCGAAGTAAGAGACCATGAAACTATCTTGCATATGTATGTATTGGAAGCAATGCTAACTGAATTAATAGCCATCTGATGACATGTTGATATTGAAACTTGTCCTGGTACTAGATGATATTTGACCTTACGGCGAAGAAGCTGATCAGCTACGAGCCGTCAAAGTCGTCGGAGAATCTGAGGAAGAACTTCGTCGCCTTCATCCGCGGACTCATATCTTTCCCCGTGGACATCCCCGGCACTGCATATCACGAGTGCATGAAGGTATGCAGTGTTACTGCACATGCATGCACATAATGCATCCCTGAGCAGCAACGTAAGTAGTGAACTCAACTGAGCAACGCCGGCACATGCGTTCGTAGTCAACAGACGCATAAACCCCCACATGCGCATGCACAGTCAAATAGTCAAACGCTTCTAGAAGAGTAATACAATACTCCGTCTTCCTCTAATATTTGACCTCATTAACTTTTTAACACATCTTTATTTGTTTGTTTTATTTAAAAACTTTATAGATAAATGTAAAACTGTATGCTATGTTTAAAATTATATTTAAAAATAAATTAAATCATAGAAAAATAATTAATACTATTTACATAAATTTTTTAAATAAAACGAACAGTCAAACATATATAAAAAATCAACGGTGTCAAATATTCAGAAAAGAAGGGGGTACAGTCGAAGCAAACGTTCTTGCCTGAATTAGACAGCTAACTAATTTGATGCGTGTGCAGGGGAGGAGGAACGCGATGAAGGTTCTGAAGAAGATGATGAGGGAGAGGATGGCTGAGCCTGCAAGGCAATGCGAGGACTTCTTCGACGTCCTGATCGAGGAGCTGCGGCGGGAGAAGCCCGTGCTGACGGAGGCCATCGCGCTCGACCTCATGTTCGTTCTCCTCTTCGCCAGCTTCGAGACCACGGCCCTCGCCCTCACGCTCGGCGTCCGCCTCATCGCCGAGAACCCCGTAGTGCTCGACGCTTTGACGGTTAGTGTATAGCTTAGCCCCTGCAGCGAAACGACTAATTAACACGCAGTTGTTAATTAATCTACGAGACAATATAATGATGATGATACGATGCTCTCGTGTTTGTGTGGCGCAGGAGGAGCATGAGGCGATTGTTAGGGGCAGGAAGGAGTGTGATGCTGGCCTCACGTGGGCAGAGTACAAGTCGATGACCTTCACGTCTCAGGTGAGTCTAACCGGGTAGCTACCCAAGGGCAAGTTGCACTTTTATAAGAAAGGAAAAAAGGAGTTGAGCCGGATTAACCTGTCTTGGCTAGCTTAGTTTGTGACAGTGGCAAAGTACAAGCAGAACACTGGCCAATGCCATTATGCAACTGCTAACTTTGTGTCTTGTGCTTGTGTGACCAAATGCGTGCACCCTCTCCACGACAGAGAACATAGTGTAGTTATTGGTCCTGTTTGGCTGGCTGAAAACGGCTGGTAGTGGCTGAAAATGGCTGAGACTGTATGGTTTTTATATAAGAGTTGGGTTAGTACTGGTTGGCTGGCTGGCTTGCTGACTGGGCTGAATCTCCCAGCCGAACAGGGTCATTGTATGCATCTGTGTTCTGAATAAAATTGGCTTATGTATTGATCAGGGAATTACTATTTTTACACTACTTGAACTTTTTGTTTTTGTTGTGCATGAAGGTCACGTTGGAGATATCAAGGTTAGCAAACATCGTGCCGGGTATTTTTCGGAAGGCCTTGCAGGACATTGAATTCAAAGGTGTATATAATTAGTACAAACTATACATGATGTGTTTGAACAAATGTGCTCTTTTACTTGACGAAAAATATAAATTCACCTCTGGCTGCAGGCTACACCATTCCAGCAGGATGGGGAATCATGGTGTGTCCTCCAGCAGTGCACTTGAATCCCGAAATATATGAAGACCCGTTAGCATTTAATCCATGGAGGTGGCAGGTTGGTGCCATATAAGTAATGAGTTTTTTTACGGTCCAACAAAAAATATCTTGAGGTACCAGTATCTCGAGATAACAAAATAAAATCTAGACATCTATTCATCATATACCGATATCTTGAGGTACCAAAATAGACGGTTGGATTGTATTGTGGTACCTCGAGGTACCGGAACCTTAAGGTATCATTTGTTGGACCGTAAAAATTCTTTTAATTAATCTATATGCAAACTAAAAATCCCTGCAATTAACCACCTAAAGTGCGATCGAAAGCTAGGGTTTTATGCTCTAGATTGAGTCAGACTCCATCCCAAGATGTAGTGTACAACACATAGCACTCATAGTAGGTGTTGCTTGTTTTATTTGTTTTAGGATTGATCAAGCGATTTTATAGTATTTAAGTAAGTACCGAGAGATATAAAAAATTTAGCGTAAAATTTGGTACCTCTTAATACATGAGGTACCGAGAGGTACTTAAAAAAATGGTACCTCTCAGTACCTTTGCAAAGACTATAAAATTGCTCGGATTCAGTGCTCGCATCAAATCTACAGTTCCTCCGAGTTGAAATTCAACTTGTAAGGATAAGCAAAGCATATAAAGGCATGGTGTAATCCACAAATGTCAAAGATACCGAAACATATATACTGGGTAATCACTTTGGGAGAACTTACTAAAACCATGTATATTTTACAGCGGAATGCGTCGGTTTCCGGCCTGTAAATGTGCATCAGTGCATGTCTGGATTTCAGGGTTCTAATCAACCAGACAGTTCCTCATTGTGGCAGGGGGTGAACCACGTGATATTGCACATATTCCCAATCAAAACAGAGAAGATATATAGTGGACTGGGGACAAAGATAGACCTGTATATCTTGCCATTTGATCTAGGGGACGAATCTTGCCTTGTGCAAGGTGATTGGTCGCGTGCGCGCAGTCAAGGAGTCATCGTATGAAACAGCATATTATTTATATTGTCAAATGTTACTTAACACTGCTCACTGTTCTTCTGATAAGGAACACGTATGATTAAAGAAAACAAGGAGCTTTAGAATCGTAGGCCGGGTTCGTACCTCATAATAGTAGAACTTGCTTCTAGAAGTTACCCTCCATATGCATGCATGTATTTGTTAGTAGAAATTTAAGGAAAGTCTTGTGTTTTGACTTTTGACTAACCTCTAAACGACACTGTCTGGCTTTGCTTGAATAGGACAAGATGGACATCACCGGCGGCACAAAGCATTTCATGGCCTTCGGCGGCGGCCTCCGTTTCTGCGTTGGAACTGATCTCAGCAAGGTCTTGATGGCTACTTTCATCCACCACCTGGTGACAAAATACAGGTACAGTTCATCACTTGTCACACTGTAGTTATCTTTCTGAACATGTGAGCTTTGCTCTAATTTGCATATATCTTGACATTCTAGATGGAAGACGGTAAAAGGGGGGAACACAATCCGTACCCCTGGCCTCAGCTTCCCAGATGGCTTTCATGTTCAACTCTTCCCTAAGATCTCACATAATGACAAGGATGACTCCTCCCTTTCACCTTCCCTGAATATATAGCGTGTTTTATATGTCAATCGCGTTGCTTGTTTGCAAATGCAGCTAAGTATACAGAAAAAATAATCAAATGATTAATATTAGGTGGTAAAGTAAGCTAAAAACTAGCTTGAGGTCGTTTTAGGGCACCTCCATTTGAAGTAGTCGTAATTTAGTGGTTGCGTGACCAACGTGTTGTATTTGCACCTCTAGCAAAAATATATTGAAGGCATTATAAGCTTGGTGTGTATTTCATGGATTGAGCTAAGTTGAAGTTACAGCTTCACCTGCCAACTGCATGCAATCTGAGCCGTCCGTTTTGATGATGTACGGTTAAGATTTAAAGCCACAGTACTTTTGCTACAGTAATTTGTACTGCAATATTTTGCTACAGTATTGGGTTAATATGGAACTTCTAATTTAACTGAATGGCTGAGATTCAACTGCTGAAGTTGCAGTCAATACTGCAACTTCAGTAGAGCCGGATCTGTATTTCATTGTTGTCCACGTGGTTACAGCCTAGTCTATCCATATATCTGTTATGCCTACATGCATATAACGGATTATAAAGGGATCAGAATTTGCCGTTGAATTTATACTTATTACATGTCATTTTGGAATGCATGCATGCAATCGTACTTCGCCCTATATTAGCTCACATGACAAGGGAGCCAACGACAAATAAGCAGTACGTTGTTAACAAGTCACACAAAGGAAAATTAATTAGCAATTTGTAATTGTCTTGTACGTAAACTGGATGGGAACTTTGTTAGTACAATTCAATTTATAGTGAATTGTATGTTGGTCCCCCCATCTTTACCAGTGTTACAAGCTGAACTATGGTTAAAGTAACATTTTCACTTTGAATTAGACATGTTTTCAAATTGTTTCACCTTAAAATTATGCTCCTCCAGATCTCCTCTTGCTTTCACTTCCCTTTCTTGTCCAATAGCCTGGAGTGAGTAGATGAGGGACGTGGTTGATCGTTATTTACGTACTTCTGAATTTTTAAAAGCATCCGACGCTAATGAGTCTGTGCATTTAGCACAGGTGTTAATATGATTTTTCAAGCAGAAGAGATGATGCGTAGCACAGATAGAGCTTAGCTCACCCAAACCCCCACTATGTGCTATAATTGTTGGATCTTCACTAACAGAAGAAATGAGCACCTACAGCATCTCTGCCAACAAATAAGCAAGGCCATTCAAAGAGCTCGCCGACGCTAGCTAGGCGTTATCGGCATGACACTGTCGTCCGCTGCGCAAAAGATAAGAGCCCGGTTTATTTTAGGCGTAGGTTTGTAATAGTCCAATGTGTTTTGCAATCTGCATGTTGAAATAGTGATACACATATGAAGCTTTATGCGGTGGTCAAGCTTGCGACGAAGCTCCGTGCAACGGCATTTCGTGAGCACACGGGAAGTCATGGCACAGGCGCAAGCGTGGGAAGGGGCTGGCATGGCAGATTGGGAGAGAAACCACACCCCTAGATTTAGATTTGGAGAACAAAAATGACGGTGTTCGAATTTTCTTTATTTTGGCATTTAGATTAGATGATTGTAAGGAGCAGCAAAAATCCAGCGAGAAATTAGTGAGGGACGGGCAGGAGCGCTCGGGTCGCCCCTCCTTAGGCGAC
>CM002480.1:19491906-19538999 GCA_000325765.3 Leersia perrieri | reverse complement strand
ACTAGGGCCTTAATGGGCCTTCATTCATGAAAAACTAATACCCCCTGGCCCATTACACCGACAAGCTAGACCATTGAAGGAGTTGTCTTTTAGATATCTTAGAGGTAGCAGCTATCTCTAACCATTAGAGAAGTCCTTACTGTAGCATTTTATGTCTAATCATGGACTAATTAGGCTTAAAAGATTCATCTCGCAATTTCCATGCAAACTGTGCAATTAGTTTTTTTATTAATCTATATTTAATGTTCTATGAATGTGTCGAAAAATTCGATGTGATATTTTTAGGCAAAAATTTTTGGGAACTAAACAAGGCCTAAGTCTGTAGATCTGTGAAATAACATTTTAGATATGTAGCTTTGTGAAAGTGTACATGGTTTTTTTTCCCATCAATATGGAACTATTCTTTAGGTTTGGATATATCAAGAGATTCATTGGTCATTTTAGAACCACTTGTTTTTAACTCATGTTTTACACAGATAATCGGTATTAATAATACAAATATTATAATTTTCATTAGGTGTTGAATATGTTGATTAATTATATTTCAAATCATCAACTACATACGAAGTGAGCTTAGTGTTTCTATCGGTGGAAGACTTGATATGGGCATTTACTACTAATATTCTCTTACTACTAATATTCTCTTAGTAACAAATGATGTACTCATTGACAACGAGGTGCCTATGATGATTTTTCCAATCTTAAGATATGACAACTAGTATTCAAAAGTATTCAAAGGTGTTTATAAGGGTACAATGTGTCATACAGGGGTGAGCTTGCGGGCATCTACAGCACATGCATTTGTATTGTGTTTTGCAAAAGAGAAAATTATCTACCACTTCTTTTTTATTTCCATTTTTGTAGTTAAAACAAATATACAACTTAGGCTTAATCCATTTTAATATATCTTATATTGTTCTCGTCTTTTATTTATTTTTTTAGAACTCTAGGAGTGGATAAGCATATTTTGCTTTCGTGTTTGAGTGTTAATTTATTATGACTCATAATTTAATAGCTTCAAAATTCAAAGTTAATAAAAAGAGTTCGGTACGGTATCCTATTTAACTTAGATGGATATATAATTGGTTTTTGTAATTTGATATTTGAAGAAGAAATAGTTTGCAATTGAGATAACTTGGTTTATCTAAACGGGTTAAGCAAAAAATTGAAGAGCCAATGATATTTGTGTTGTGCTCTATCTCTGCATATGATTTATAGCCATGATTGTATAAATATTCTAATCTATGACCATATATTTTTTAGTTATGTGGCAGCTCCTGTAAATTGTTCACGGTATGCAAACTCAATTTACATGTATTCAATTGTAGATATCGAACATTTAGTATAAGTTTCGGTCAAAGTCGTGAAGTTTTGGCATCACTATATTCCCCAGTGCTAAAGTTAGTTTAAAAATTAATAAAAGGGGGAATGCATAGATCTATCTTGAAGAGTTCTACCATAGTATTATAAACCTATTAGATTTTTTCGGCAAGGAAAAAAAGGCTTTACCACTTACTACTATGTATTAATAGAGGAGTCTGAAAACATCAAGGGCCTTGTAAAAAGAATCAAACCCGCAAAAGGCTTATATCATGTGATTTCTCGCGACATGGCCTATCTCACTAGTTTGCACTTCCTACGCATACGAGGATTCTTCTTTGATCTTCGCAATCAAAGAGGATGGGGGTGTCACCACATGCATATTGAAAATTTTTTTGGTTTGCTCGCACCACATTTCCCAATCGACATGGATGATATTATAATAAACAACTAGAGATTGTTTCTTCGAGATATGTGGTGTCGACGGTAGTTGTTGCCACCATAACACCATTCCTTAGCCCCCCCCTTCCCCCGTCCCCTCCCCTCCCCTTTGTGTATATGAAGTTCTAGGTTTGTCAGTTGCTGCACCGCTGCCTAGACTCCATACAAATGTCTACAAAGTGGTTAACATATGCAAGGTTGTTTTTGTGCTGCTTTGCACAATGGTCCGTGGAGATGTCTACTAGTTTGGCCAACCCCTTCTCCGTAATTCGGTGGGTATCCAAACTCGATTCTGTAGCCAAGCGAACAATTTGCATTTTGGCGGCGCGTAACACTTCCAGATGGATTGGTTAACAATAGTGCGGGTAGTACACAAGAACCATATGCAGTAAGCTAATTTGGTTCTATATTCTGTGCTAGTCGTAGGCTTCCAGATATGTGTGTCTATGCAAGGTCGGTGGAGTGGCTTGTTGTACCATAGTCCAAAGCTTGCATGTAAGCTTTCATAAACATATTATAACATCTGTTGACACCTAAAATTGACACTAAGTAGGAATAATAGCCAGTTTGGTGTTACTGAAAGCTTTCTCAAAGAATCGTTCTGATTTGGAGGGGGGGGGGGTCTCTATGGACGCGGCCATTCCAATCGCACCATACACGACGATCAAGATCAATGGGATGCAATCCATCCCAAATTTGAAGTCCACCTTTACTTTGTTTGATTTTGGGAATTTGGAGTCCTAATTGATCCCAACTCCAACTAGGATGTGGGAATATCATTAGGAAGGCAAGCAAAACTCCTTATAAAGGTTAAGGTCGGTTCAATTGACAACAAACAACACAACGTTAAACTACAAGTCAATAAAATCGTAATTTTACTTTTAGTATCTACACCTCTATTTCAGAATATAATATGATTTGACTTTTTCTTACAATATTTCACCATTCTTCTTGTTCAAAAAACTATAAAAGTATTATTCATTTTGTTTATAGCTTACTTTATTATCAAAAGTATTTTAAGCATGACTTATTCCTTTTTTATATTTGCTCAAAATTTTTGAATAAGACAAATGATTAAACGTTGAAAGGAAAAGGTCAAAACATCTTACATTATGAAACGGATGCAATATTTTTTTGTCCTAGTTTAGCCATAATCCATCCATCTTTGTCGATTGGATTGTAAATCATCTGACATTGTTGCGAGAGTGAGATGCCCCTTATAGAGGGTTGTCTTGTAAACTTTCTGTCCTGCCCGCGAGATGAGCTTTTACCATATATCCATCTAATTCGGTTATGTTAGCTCGCTAGCTTGTTTATCATCTGAACCCATCTTGTTAAGGTGTTTCTTCAAAACAAGGTAGTTACAACTTCGTTCAATCAACACCTCAAGGTTTTGAGTGATTGGTCATACCAATCCAAAGAAAGGCATCAACAACATGGTCCATGTAGATTCGAATTCAAGAGTACTATCATAATAATATAAACCTATTACTCTCGTCATCCAAAACTATAATGATTTTAGGTGGTGTGACATGTCATAGTACCACGAATCTCATAGTGCTATGGTTTTATCTGGATTCATAGTAATATGGTACTATCTCCGTCCTAAAATATAGCTAATATATGAATTAGATGTTTCCTAGTGTAATGTATTTGGACATAGAGTTGTCTAGATACATTGTTCTATGTAATGTCTAATAATGTACTAGATAGCTATATTTTGGGATGGATGGGGTATGCCACATCTATCTCAAATCTTTATATTTTTGGACGGAGGGTTATTAAAAAAAATGGTGGCTAGATTTTCGAGAGTTTGATCAAACATTATCCTAAATGTTAAAAAAAATACTATGACCACAGGTAGAATGGTATTCTCTCTATCCTAAAATAGTTAATGCTACTTTTATCTATTATGTTTGACCGTTCATCTTGTTTAAAAATTTATGAAAAATACCGTTTATTATTTTTAGGAATTGCTTTGTTATCAAAAGTACTTTAAGTATAAATTCTTCTTTTTATATTTGCAATAAATTTTTAAACAATACAAATGATCAAATGTTGCAAATAAAAACTCAAAAGATCATCTAATTTCGGATGGAGGTAGTAGATATGAAACTACGTATGTTGTACTATAGAGTAGTTAAAGAACACACTACCTCCGTCCCATAATATAGCAATATAAGAGCATATTTGACCCCAGTGGAACAATGTATCTGGACTTTAAGGAGTCAAATTCATTAACAGATTGCTATATTTTTGAAAGGTGTGAGCAGATACTACTCATGGGATGTTTGGTTGCTACCATTTGCTGCACCTTAGCAAGTCAAACAAAACACTGGCATAATACACACGAACATACTCCCTCAGAAGTCTCAATTCAAACCCACAAATAATTTTTTTTGGACGGAGGACGTATCTTGTAAGAAGAAAATATTGTGACAATTTATGGACGGAACATGCCCAAACACTAACAAAATAAATCCCCTCGTCATATAGGGGTGTGTTTAGATTAAAAAAATTTTGGCAAAAAATATCACATCAATGTTTGGACACATATTTGATGCATTAAACGTAGACTAATAACAAAACAAATTACACAGTCCGACTCTATACTGCGAGACGAATCATTTGAGCCTAATTACGTCATGATTAACCATAAGTGCTACAATAACCAACATATGCTAATGACAGATTAATTTGGCTTAAAAAATTTGTCTCATAGGGTACAGTCGGAATATGTAATTTGTTTTGTTATTAGTCTATGTTTAATACTTTAAATATGTATCCAAACATTAATGTGATATTTTTGGTCAAAATTTTTTAACCTAAACCTGGCCTAGGTTAAAGTGTTTGGATGATACTAGGGCCCTGTTTAGTTGCCAAAATTTTTTGGTAAAAACATCAAATCAATCGTTTGAGCGGATGTCGGGAGAGGTTTCTGGACACAAATGAAAAAACTAATTTCACGGCTAGCCTGTAAACCGCGAGACGAATATATTAAGTCTAATTAAGACGTTATTAGCACATGCGGGTTACTATAGCACTTATGGCTAATCATGGCCTAATTAGGATCAAAAGATTCGTCTCGTCGTTTACAGCTTAACGGTACAATTAGTTTTATTTTTTTATCTATATTTAATACTTTATACATGCGTATAAAGATATGATGTGATGTTTTTGGTTGAAAATTTTTGGAACTAAAAGGAGGGTAGGAGTGATTCCGAAGAATCTGAATACATGCGTCATATGAAGCGACAGATAAGATTTGGTAACCTACCAACCAGGCGCTGTCCATCCAAACTTCACTTCCTACAGGCTACAAGACGGGAACGCCCGACTGTGATAAAAATGGTCAAGCCGTGCCTGATGATTGGCCACATCCAACTCTGTTTATGAGGCGATTACAGACCCATGAACAACCAATGCGGATTCTATATCAGGTCTGTAGGATATGTTGGCAGCAACAGAAACACCAAACGATCACAGCATGGCAAAAATTAAACACTCTCCAAAGATGGGAGATGGTACGAAAAGAGGAGGCTATTGAATAGGCCAAGCTGGTTGTGAGGCAGACGCCTTCTCCTCCCCAAAACTCCGGTCCAGCCCAGCAGCCAGCCAGGACGGTTCCCTTCCACCTACTGTAACACCATTGAAGCGCCTCAATATTCGTGTGGAGCACACCGCTGACGCCGCCCCCACCGTCGGATCCGCGGTCGGGCCCGCCTCTTCGCCGTTCACTGGGGCAGCGGCCCCACCGCCCACGCCGCGGCCAGTGGCTACGCACCGCATTAACGCCCGCCTCCATCCTCATCCCGGATCTACGCGTCCGCGGCCCGTCCATGCAACGAGTCAATGACGCATGGGGCAACAGCACTGACCGTGGGCCCGCCAGAAACTGGAGGGCCCAGCGTCATGGAGCGGTGAGGAGAAGAGCTCAGTGTAGGAGACCTGTGTTTTTCTCTGGGGCGCATTCAATTCTTGCACCAAACTGCCACCCGGCCGATACAGATCACCCGGCCCCCACACCCAACGCGGCTCACCCACTGACACCGGGGCCCACTTCCGCCAGCCCAGCGTGCGTGGCCTCTCCATCCCCTGACCGCTCGATCCCCCGTGTCCCGTCCGTCCCCGTAGACAACCGAAGAGATATCATAGCGGGCAGGGGCACGGAGACGGACACGCCGCCGGGCCGAGCGGAGCAAGGCACGGCGCGTACGGCGCCGCGCGGTGGGGAGGAAGCGGCCACCGGCGCCTCTGACCGTAGAGCTGACCGCTCGGCAGGCACTTCACCCGCACCCAAGTCCAAAAAAAAAAAAGAAAGAAACGGTACGACGCGGAACGCAACAAAATAGTAAGCGCGCACGCATCCATCCGGCCGTTTGACCGCGCAACCCGGCTGCAGCCCCCCTGCTGCTTGCCTCAGCGTCGTCAGCGTCCGGCCATCCCCACCCCACCCCCACGCTCAGCTGGTTCTTTTTTTTTTTTTTCTCTCGCGTCCACACGACGGGGACTCTCGCTCTCGTCGTCTCCACACTACTCTACTTGCCATTTTGACCCTCCGCTTCCTCGCCCCTCCCCTTCCTATCTCCCCGCCGCCGTACATAAGGCTTTCTTTAATCGTGGATGCGTCCCCTCGCTCGCTACTTCTTGCGGCTCGCTCCGCCCGCTCGCCTGCCTTGTTAATCTAAATCCCTCCCGTCCCTCCGCTCGCCGTGGAGGGTTAGGGTTTTGAGGGTTCGCCTTGCCGAGGCGAGCCTTTATCTATCATCTCTTCCTCTTCCTCTTCCCTGAGCCGTAGTTAGGAATCGGATTGTGTGGAAAGGGCGGGGTAGATCCAGGCATAAGAGTTTCTCGGGATTAGGGCCGGGCCTTTCTCGAGTTTACGAGTGGGTGTTTTGCCCGCGTCGGTGAGAGCAGGCGGCATGAGCTTTGGAGGTCTGTTTGACGGCGGCGGCGGGGGCGGCATGCAGTTTCCTTTCACCAGCGGCTTCTCCTCCTCGCCGGCGCTCTCCCTCGCGCTGGTACGTGTCGTCGCCTGTCCCGGCCGGGGCGCGCGTTAGCTGTTTATAGAAGCGATTTATTTTTTTCGTGAGGTTATCGATCGGTGATTCCTGTTTTTTTATCAGGACAACGCCGGCGGCGGAATCGGCGGCCGGATGCTCGCCGGAGGCGCCGGTTCAAGCGCGGGCGGCGCGGTGACGAGGGATACTGAGGCGGAGAACGATAGCCGGTCGGGGAGCGACCATCTGGACGCCATATCGGCCGCCGGCGAGGACGACGTCGAGGACGCCGAGCCCAGCAACTCCCGCAAGAGGAAGAAACGCTACCACCGCCACACGCCGCAGCAGATCCAAGAGCTCGAAGCGTAAATCAAATCTTCTTTTCTCTGTGCCGACTTTTTTTTTCTCCTTTTCTCTTTGTCCTCTCATGCATGGATCGATGCGTCCGTCTCGTCTCGTGCAGGCTGTTCAAGGAGTGCCCCCATCCTGACGAGAAGCAGCGCGCCGAGCTCAGCAGGAGGCTCTCCCTCGATGCGCGGCAGGTCAAGTTCTGGTTCCAGAATCGCCGCACGCAGATGAAGGTAATTAAATCATATCATCCGCGAGAAATCGCATCGAATCACTCGTGCGTTTTGTTTTCCTTCTCCCTCCGCCCCGGCGTTCGAGCCGGCTCGTTTCGTTTCGTGCGATTTCCTTACACGGTTTCACGATCCGCGCGCGCCGCGCGGCGATCTTCGTTTGTCCCAGACACAACTAGAGCGGCACGAGAACGCGCTCCTCAAGCAGGAGAACGACAAGCTGCGCGCGGAGAACATGACGATCCGTGAGGCGATGCGCAGCCCGATGTGCGGCAGCTGCGGGAGCCCCGCCATGCTCGGGGAGGTGTCCCTAGAGGAGCAGCACCTGCGCATCGAGAATGCGCGGCTCAAGGACGAGCTCAACCGCGTCTGCGCCCTCGCCACCAAATTCCTAGGCAAGCCCGTCAACCTCATGTCGCCACCGCCATTTCCGCAGCCGCACCTCTCGTTCCCCATGCCCAACTCGTCGCTGGAGCTAGCGATCGGAGGCATCGGTGGGTTAGGATCTCTGGGCACACTGCCCGGCTGTATGGGTGAGTTCGCCGGAGGCGTGTCGAGCCCGATGGGCACGGTGATCACGCCCGCACGAGCAACCGGACCTGCTCTACCGTCGCTGGTGGGTAACATCGACAGGTCCGTGTTCTTAGAGCTTGCAATCAGCGCAATGGACGAGCTTGTTAAGATGGCACAGATGGAAGACCCTCTGTGGGTTCCGGCACTGCCTGGTGCTCCTAGCAAGGAGGTGCTCAACTTTGAGGAGTATCTTCACTCCTTCATCCCGTGCATTGGCATGAAGCCTGCCGGCTACGTCTCTGAGGCCTCGAGGGAGTCAGGCCTAGTCATCATCGACAACAGCCTTGCCTTGGTAGAGACCCTCATGGATGAGGTTTGTGCTCAGTGATCGTGTCACCCCATTTCATGCTACAAACATGTTTCTTTCTAATCTCATTGTACTACTGTACTAATGTTGGTATGGCTTCCATTTTTCACAGAGACGGTGGTCTGACATGTTCTCATGCATGATTGCTAAGGCAACTGTGCTCGAGGAGGTATCTACTGGTATCGCAGGAAGCAGAAATGGCGCGTTGCTGCTGGTGAGTGCTGAACAGTGCTCTATTTCATTATATTAATTACATAGTGTAAGACGCAACTACCATGTTTTCTTTCTGAATTGTTAATTTTTCTTGCATCTGCATGCAACAGATGAAGGCCGAGCTACAGGTGCTCTCACCTCTAGTACCAATTAGAGAGGTTACTTTTCTCCGGTTTTGCAAGCAGCTGGCTGAGGGTGCATGGGCAGTAGTTGACGTGTCCATTGATGGATTAGTGAGAGATCATAATTCCGCAACAGCACCCACAGCTGGAAATGTGAAGTGCAGGAGGCTACCGTCCGGCTGTGTGATGCAAGACACTCCCAATGGGTATTGCAAGGTAACAAGAAGCCATTTGACTCTGTTCTTTTTAAACAGTTTGTTATGTTTAAATAGGGCAGTAAATCAAGTTTACAGTACACTCTGTAGTTTTGAACAGGAGTGTTGTATTTTTTACATCGAAGTAATTGGTCAAAGTTTACCCTGGCGTTTTAGAACTTATGTTAATTCCACTACTTCTCCACTACTACTATCAGTATGCACTTCTCAGAGCTTGGGGGTGACGTTTGTTTAAGAGTGTCTGATTAGTTTAATCCTGGGATTTGCTGATGCCCATGCCGCATAGTGTTCACAAGTCAAGGCCTAATAGGTTAATTAGGGTTATGAACCCACTACCCAAAATAAACAAATCATTTGGTCAACGATGAGATGGAGTATACAATTAATTTAGGATAATTAAGTGTTTTTGTGGATCCAACACTATTCCCCAAACACGTTTTCTTTTGCTTGTTTAATCTTAGCTCCAACTTTCCTAGGGGATTAGATGCTTCTACCCCTTGGATGGTGCACCTTGGGTAACTTCTTGTCCGCAATTTAATCGATATGTCCCTTGCATGTTGAAATCTGGACCACTTGCTCCTTTTTGGTTGAAAAATGGTCTCTACGTCCTTGGTTTTTTCACAATTTTTAATGTGATCTCAATCTGTGCCACTGATGAAGGAAATATCTTTTAAACAAAATTCTATGGTGAACAGACCGGCAATATATCAGGTATATCTGTTTCTAAATAGATGGATTTGGAGATTTCAGCTGAAACACCTCCTGATCTAGAGGCTTTTTAGATAACATATATGATTCTTTTTTTCTTTATCAATCACATATGCTGGTTTACCATATGCACATCAAGATGGTGAATTATTCACATACTTGAAGAGTTCACAAAGGAGGAATACCTCTGAAACTAGTTGCATGCATCCTCCTAACATAATAGCTGTTTGTGTCATTTGGAAGTTTGGGTATTTCGCAGGGCGAAGAATTAACAATGTTGTACTCTTGATCAAAATGATTAAACTTTGTTGGCTAATCCATGTGCACAGACATCTGCTGTTATATTATCAAGCAAGATTATTTTTTAATGTTGCTCAAGATATGAAATCTTTCCTCAGTAGTTCACTCTTGTGTTTTTTTCCTGCTGTGCACTCCTTGCTTTCTTGCTACATCTCCAATGGATCCAGTTCCTAGTCTGGTTGCGTATGAATAACACTAGAGCAAAATGGCTCAACTCGTAGGCCAGATATAAATTACTGTTAGTTTAATTACCCCTAATATACACTAATGCTAAGTTACTGCGTTGATGGTCAACAGTATAGGTTCACATCTCGAGACTAGTTAACTGGCAAACCTTGTACCCTTTTTACATTTCTGCCCTTATTTGACCACCAACAAAGTGAAAGAAAGAAAACTACTAGGGTGTAAAAACAAAAATGTGCTCTGCACTGTGAAGCCACAGTAGTGTTGTGTTGCACTGCAGAGCTCATCTGTTGTATTGCACCTAAAGACATGCATGTGGGCATGCATTTATTGACTAACGGATGCATTTACCCTGTAGGTCACATGGGTTGAGCATACGGAATACGATGAGGTATCAGTGCACCAGCTCTACCGTCCACTTCTTCGTTCTGGTCTCGCCTTTGGCGCCAGGCGTTGGCTTGCGACGCTGCAGCGCCAGTGTGAATGCCTGGCCATCCTCATGTCCTCTACTACAGTGGCAGCAAATGATTCAACTGGTACAGAAAATTCTTGACCAGACTTGCCATCCATCTTCCGTGTAAACTATAGTTCAATCTACGTAAAAGAAGGAATACTAGCTTAACTGTTTTCAAAACTTGCTAGCACCTTATGCTATGCATGATAAGTTATGTTGATTTCATGCAAATAGGACAAACCAACAGAATATCTTCTGCAGTTTTAGGATAAGTATAAGCTTTCAGCAAAGCACTAGCTTGTAGCACTGATAAATATGTGTTGCATTTGATGCAGCTATATCACAAGAGGGCAAGCGAAGCATGCTGAAGCTGGCACGCCGGATGACGGAGAACTTCTGTGCTGGGGTGAGTGCTTCATCTGCACGTGAATGGAGCAAGCTGGATGGTGCAACTGGTAGCATTGGGGAGGACGTGCGCGTGATGGCACGGAAGAGCGTGAGCGAGCCCGGAGAGCCACCGGGGGTGGTGCTGAGCGCCGCTACCTCTGTGTGGGTGCCCGTGGCTCCCGAGAAGCTCTTCAACTTCCTGCGTGATGAGCAGCTGCGTGCAGAATGGGACATCCTCAGCAACGGAGGCCCCATGCAGGAGATGACACAGATCGCCAAGGGGCAGCGGGATGGCAACTCGGTATCCCTCCTCAGGGCCAGTGTGAGTATCTGCTTCCCTGAATCCATTCTAACATTTCTTCTTTTGTGCCTAACTGGATATATAATGAGAAGTAACTATTGCCAAGACCAAAAGACCAAATGGTGCATGTAGGAAGTAGGATAAGACTAACATTTTTGGTGGTCTCTTCCGATCCACAAGCTTGCTCACAAAGTGGTGTATTGTATATATTGCATTAACCATAGGTATGGGCCAGCGCAATGTAGGTGCGCATTCTATTTCTAGGTGATGGGGTGGGCTATTAATTCTTAAGTACCACAAATGTTTGATATTGAGCTAACCAACTCAAAACAAAGAAAAGAGTGAGTATAGGCTAAGAGGATTAGAGAATGTTTGAGTGGCCTGTACTAGTAAGTAGCAACCTCCCTGGCTAACCCATTTCTTCTCTCTAGTCCAAACTCTATGTTAAGTACTGCACTCAAACATCACTTACACTGGTCACTGAAATGACAAGAAGATTTGCTGAAAAGTGGGAGACATTTTTCCTACCAAAAAATGTTTTGAAACTTCCCATACCCTAAATGACAGTAGTTAGCAAGTTTTGTAAGACCTCTTAACATGGAATAATGTTTTCCCTTCATTGCCAGAAAAAGGGCTATTTATCGCAACTGTCAACACCACACCCAAGAAATATCAATACAAAACTGACGATGACAGGGAGAAGATCACAAACAAAAAAGTCACAAAAAAGTCTGGCAACTTTTGCATCAGATATTGTTCGGTTAGAAAAAAAGGTCGTAATCATGGCCAAAGTTAAAAGCCGACTAGAACGACTAGCACCAAACTTTACACGAGGTCTGCAGAAAGGGACAAACTAGGACCAAACAGGGAAGGAAACGCAGATCTGCTTGAAAAAGGTGTCAGGTTGACAACTTGCACTACAGTGTAGGATTATGTGTACCATGTGTTAGCGATCATCCGGATCCTGTATACACAGACCATGATTCCAGGGACTGCATGGCAATAAAATCGTATAGGCAAAACTAAACTACAAACACTAGCACCTCCTGGTAATGTGGCAGTAGTCTAAACTATTCATTACTAGTCTGATGTTAACTAGGCCCTCTAGTACACTGTCATTACAAAAATTTCTAATTTTTCCTTGGAAACTTTTTTTTTTGTTGTCCCCCCCTTCACAATATATTTTCAGAAAAAAACAATGGCTTATCGTTTTTATTACCTTTTTCAATGCAGGCTGTAAGCGCCAACCAGAGCAGCATGCTGATACTTCAGGAGACTTGCACCGACGCGTCTGGTTCCATTGTTGTGTACGCTCCAGTAGACATCCCGGCAATGCAGCTAGTCATGAACGGTGGTGACTCCACCTATGTTGCTCTGCTTCCATCCGGATTCGCCATCCTGCCCAATGGGCCTCGCATCGGCACGAGCGGGTACGAGACAGGAGGCTCGCTGCTCACCGTGGCGTTCCAGATCCTTGTCAACAACCAGCCCACCGCCAAGCTGACCGTGGAATCGGTCGAGACCGTGAACAATCTCATCTCCTGCACCATCAAGAAGATCAAGACGGCGTTGCAGTGCGACGCCTGAGTGTTACATTGGATTATGTTCTGTGGGGATTGCCGGCGGCGACGAGCCTGAGTCAAGAACGAACCGCGCAATGGAAAAAGAAAATACCTTTGCTAGGTGATAAGGATCTTGCTTTGCCGGTCCTTAGCACAGAGCAATGGTGGTGGTTCGGGTATTGACTCTGGACTCTTACGTCCGCTAATCTCTCCCGGCAGACGGTGATCATTGGATGATACAGTACCATGCATTTTGGACATTTCTTCAAAACTTGTGCTTTAGTTTCGTCGTCTTAGGGAGTCAAACCTGTGTACTTTTGGCCGCGCTCATGGTTACTTTAGTGTTGTCTGTTTTTTGTTGTGCTATAACTGTATGAGGTAGCATGTACCATTAGTTGTTTCTTTAAAATGCTGGGTACATACTGTACTAGTATCGTCCATACTTCATATAGGTTATGGTACAAGTGTAGGATCAAATTGAGGGTTTCAGAGTATCAGCCAATAATGTCTGTTTGACAGTGGCATTGCAATGGAATATGGATCAGCTGAAAATTGTTTTTGCAATACACAGTGGATCAAAGCTATGGTGTTTGCATGTAATGGTGTACAGTATTAGTTGTACGTGCTTGGCTGCTGGCTGGCAAATACCCGTGCGGCATGATGACGCTTGGTCCAAGGAATTATTCTTAGAGCTTGTTTGGATTAGGGATTTTTTTTATTTTTTTTTTGGATCTAGGGATTTTTTTTCAGTTCGTGTCACATTGGATGTATAAACGATTTTTTTTTATCTAGGGATTTGATTTTTTTAGTTCGTGTCAACGTCAATTAGGAGTATTAAATATAGGTCGATAATAAAACTAATTGCATAAATGAAGACTATTTCGCGAGATGATTTTTTAAGCCTAATTAATCCACGATTAGCACATGTTTACTGCAGCAACACATTCGCTAATTATGGACTAATTAGGCTCAATAGATTCGTCCCGCGAAATAGTCCAAAATATACAGCCTGTTCGGCTAGCTGAGCTGGTTCAGCCAGCCCAGCCAGCCTTTAGGTAAAAGGCACTCAGCTCAGCCAAACTACTATTCAAAAAACCTATTCAGCCCAGCCAACTCAGCTCAGCCAGCCAGCCGAACAGGGCCATAAGATGAGTTTTATTAATAACTAATTAGTGTCTAGATATCCGACGTGACGGGAATTAAAAAAATTAGAGAAACCAAACAAACCCATAGAACTCTACAGTGCTACGACCGCACAGGATCCTGTCCATCCCGTAACAGTGAGGCAGTGAGTATACTGACCATTTTCATGTTTCACCAGCGCAGCTCTGTACGTGCGTCCAGGACTGCGATGGCGATGGGTCATGGGAGTCTACCCAGTTCTGTACTGTCCTACAGGCGAAAAGTTGAAAGGCCGGCCTTTGTCACCTCATCGATCTACCCCAAAAGAAAACACGAACATTTTTACCCTTTTTACGCCGGATATACATCGATCTACCCCCAAAGAAAACACGCAAATTTTTACCCTTTTTACGCCGCATATATGGATGACAAGCCTCCCCTCGATCTGTCCTCCTGCCCGCTGTAGGGTGGCATGGACTGGCCCTGGTGCACGCGGGTCACACTGGGAACCTTTTGTCAACGGCCGCGTCCGTAGCGTCGGCCCGTTAAGCTGTGACCCGTGAATGATGCTGTGAAGTACTGTAGTTAGCGTTTAACAAAACACAGAATTTCATCTATTTTAACGTTGCGCTCTCGGTGCATGACCATTCTATGTTACATGAGTTCCACAAATTTTTAGGCAAAAAGATGTTATGGACATCTTTCTCGGATCACCACAATGAATCACCCAAAAACTTATTGTGTTTTGATGAATAAAGTCACCAACCACCTTGAATCAACAAGACAGGTTTAGATGATAACCAAAACTTGCTAGCGGAGATATGTGATATGTAGATTGACATGTGATGTGTATTGTCAATTGAAACGTCATTATCTCTAACGGGGTTTGGTATTGCTTCTCCCAGGCATATCCACGCCCTACTATGAATTAGAAACAGTTAGGACTCTAAGACTCCCGAAATCCAACAAAGAAAACCCGCAGCCTGACGGTCTGACCAATCATGGCCGGTCTGCCTGCCCAATGGTCTAACGTAGGGCGTGGTCAGACCGGTCGTGTCCGTCTCAACCAGTGCCCTCTCAATACGTGCCCGGTCTAATTGGATGTAACCTGGTCTGATCGGCCTCAATGCGGAAACCCAGGCCCTTTCAAAATTGGCTCTGAAATATTCTCCTATACTGCTAAATTTGGATGTCAAGCATGTCAAAAAGTTACTTACCATTTTTTTCTAATATAAGACGCATTTGACTTTTTCATTGACTAATGTCAAGTTGTTTGACGGGTGTGAGGCCAAGATATGGCCTCACACTTCCAATATCACACACGGGGCCTGTTTGGGGGAGCTTAAGATTCTGAGAAGCAGCTGTTTAGTAGACAGCTTCTGAGAATCTGGAAAAGCTCTGAAACCCAGCTTCTGGTTTCTTAGTTCATTTTCCAGAATCTGTAATTACAGCTTCTCAGAAACTGTGAACCGTTTGGGGCAGCTTCTGCTAGCTGCAGCTTCTCCAGAAGCTGCAGCTAGCAGAATCTCCCCCAAACAGGCCCACAGAGTCACATGAGCACCACATCATCACATAAATCACATCATGCATAAAAAACTAGTTATACCAGGAAGTCACAAAAGGATTTCTTTAATTAAAAAAATAGCTATTCCAGCAACCGCAAATGGATATGTTTAATTCAAGGTTTCAATATATATGGTTAGTTTCTTTTCAAATACCCATCACTGACCTCTTATGGAAGGCATGAAACATGCTTCTACAGGTGATCAACAACGATGAAATAATCAAGTAAAGCTTAACTGTCAATGAAGATCCAGCAATGATAACTTACCGAGGTGGGAAAGACGGCAAGATGAGGAAGAAGACGGTGAAGCAGATAATGAAGATAACTTTTGTGGTAGAGAGGGAAGCAGTGGCGGCGGCAAAGGGTATCCAGACCTAGCTTACGGTTCAGATTGGGTACGAATTTATATGTGTATTTGAGAAATATCACTCGTTAGATCTTAATCCAATGGTCAGGATTGTAAACACAACCCATCACTAGTGGGCCATTAGGTCACAATGGGCCTGCTTAGCCATAGGGCCAACCCGAGCCATAACTTTATTCCTCAAGAGTACAACAAGGCCGTTGCTTGTTGGAAGTAGGCACACTAAAATATTTAGCCATTTCACTTCCTCAAGACAACCACACTATCCAGGTGATTAGAATCACACCAGGTCTAAGAACTTCTAACTTAGAGTATACGTTCTAGACCCTTGTGTATCAAAATGCACTTGGGCAGACCCACCCAGCCGACGCGCCACTTATATGTGGGGGCAATAGTGGTGGTGACCAAATGTAAAGTCATTGTTACCCTACATTCCTCCATCTACCTTGTTGTGACCTAAGCAGGTCAACGAAAGCATGGGTGGCCGCAAGGACGGCCATGGTAGGGCCCTCTTTCACTCCTATAGGCTCCTAGAGGTCACAACAGTGGCAAAGGGACAACTTGATATGGCACATCCACGGCTAGATCCGCTGTACTCTTGGTGAGAGGACTTGGATCTGGCAACCCCTCGGTGGGAGGGGCTAAAGGTAGCAATCGGTCCATAACCGCTGGGTTTCACAACTCCAAACCCACCTCCATGAAATAAAAACACCTCCACGACGGCGACGGCGACGTGGCTGACGGTGGGGTGTGGTCAACTATCTTTTCGTCGATGTTCGTAGGTGGCTGCGGTGCGGTCTTTCGTGCCATGCCGCTGAGGCGGACGACTTTGGCAGATCCTGCTCCCCTCTACCAGATCCTGGGAGGTATGGCATCACGCAGTGGTGGGTTGATGCAGGACCGAGGGGAATCTAGTGTGGGTGGTTGCTGACTTACCAGATCTAGGAGACAGAGTTCGGGGGCCCGAGTGGACGTAATGAGATGCCCCGTGGAGGTGCGATGCGAAGACCAGATGGCGAGGGCCCTGGTGGAGTCAGCAGAGCGGAGAGGCACATGAAGAGGCCCGACACACTTTGTGAACCCCTTTCATTGTCTTTGGGATATGGTCCCGACAATGGCAACCTATGGTGGTTTTAATGTGCTGGCTGTCAGGCCAGTCTCGCCAATGTCGGTGGACACGGCGATGTCCGCTGCGACGGCAAGGGTTATGCGGATTTGGGCACCATCGGCATGGTGTGGAGGGCAGCAATGCGATGGCGGTGCGGCCTGGCTTCCCGAGGTTGGCGCGGATTGCAATGTTGTGGCGGAGTCAACGGCGGTGCTATGAGGTGGGCGC
The DNA here is from genome assembly GCA_000325765.3 of Leersia perrieri. Classification (NCBI taxonomy): domain Eukaryota; kingdom Viridiplantae; phylum Streptophyta; class Magnoliopsida; order Poales; family Poaceae; genus Leersia; species Leersia perrieri. The sequence goes on along the minus strand of CM002480.1, from coordinate 19,521,949 downwards.
TGCAGGCATGCGACGGTCTCCATCCCTAACGTATGTCCTCTCATGACGACGTCTTTGTCATCAAAGGTTGGCCGCGTCGGATGGACTAGTGTGAGGGAGAGGGCATCCATTCTTCTCCGTTACCCTCTCCCCATCCAACCCATCTGCATGGATGGTCTTGGTGAGCGTCTAATGTCCAGCTCCTTTTTGATTGTCAATCGGCGGCAGGGCGTCCAAACAGTTGCCACGCGTTGAAGGCTTTGGCTTTGGTAGTTAGCAACCCTGACAGATGCCTTTGACATGGGAGGATGGTTTACGGACGAAAACCTACCTTCTGTCTTTCCAGCACATTCGGCGGCGGCGCAATCTATGTCTTTTCCTTGTTGGAGGCGTCGTCTTGAAGTTTCATTACCTTACGGATGTGTTTTTTTTGTTTTGGGCTATGCTTGGGTTCGGGATTTAAACGCGTGGTGTGGTGATATTTTTCTTTTTGAACTATAGTCTTTCAAGACTATGGTTCTGTATTTTCTTCTTCTATATCAATATATGAAATCAACACTTGTGTGTGGCTCATTTTAAAAAAATACTACATAAAAATATAAAAATAGAAATGTCATTTTAACCCTCCCACACCATTTTCCTATAATTTATAAACAGTCTTTCCATCACCGCACACCTTATCATTAAGGCCTTGTATTTTTAATAAAAAGTTTTCACGGAAATATCACATCAGATGTTTGATCAGATGTCGGGGGTGTTTTTGGACACGAATGAAAAAACTAATTTCACGGTTAGCCTGGAAACCGCGAGACAAATTTTTTGAGTCTAATTAATTCGTTATTAACACATGTGTGTTACTGTAGCACTTATGACTAATCATGACATAATTAGGCTTAAAAGATTCGTCTCGTCGTTTACAGCCTAACGATATAATTAGTTTTATTTTTTATCAATATTTAATGTTTCATGCATGTGTCCAAAGATTCGATGTGATATTTTTGGGTGAAAATTTTTGAAAACTAAATAGGGCCTAATATTCAGATGTAGTCCTCTTGCACCCGAGCAACATGCCCAGCGTTCAACGAAAATGTCACTATCTATTCACCCCAGGGCTTAACGAAAATGTCACTTTTCTATTCACTTGCAAGCCTTTCACTGCATGTGTCCTCACTTACGAGGGATGTTGCTCTCACTAAATGTTCTTAAGGGTCAATCTCTGCTATATACTACTTAATTTAGGCCTCGATCGTTTCAGATTGTGTACCGGATTATTTCTATGCACGCGAAACAAGAAATGTCATTGACATATAATTAATTAAGTATTAACTATTTTAAATTTAAAAATAGATTTATTTAAATTTTTTTAAAGAAACTTACTTATAAAATGTTTTTCAAAATATTACACCATTTAATGGCTTGGGGAGCGTGCACGCAATAATTTAAAAAGTAGCCATGAGAGATGCATAGAAACGAACGGGGCCTTAGCCTAGTTCTAGGGACTGCCACTAACATCGTTTAGTCCCATAATATATCATCACCTTTTGCTTAACTTCTATGATTTTGCTTAACGTCTATACTTGTACAATTTTGTCTATTTACTGAATACACCTGGGATGAAAACTTTCAAAATTTAGCCAAAAATTTTGAAATATAAAATTGCAAGCTAGCAAAATTAGCAAAAAGTTGTCAAGTTCATTTGGTTTTCTAATTATACTCCCTATGTCCCGTAATATAAGAAATTTTGTCCATTTGTTTGCAAGGTTTGATCATCCGTCTTAATAAAAAATTTAGCATAAATATAAGAAGTAATAAGTCATGCTTAAATCCTTTTGATAATTGATAATAAAATAAATAACAAACAAAACAATTTTTTTAAATTTTTTTTAATAAAACGAGTGGTCAAATATTAGAAGTAAAAAGTCAAAATCCCCCTATAATATGGGGGCAAAGTGAGTATATGATTAGGCAAGTCCTTGTTGCAAGGGTATTTTATCCCAAGGGTACTTCGGTCATTAGGAAAAATTTGTACGGTACAAACAGGGGATAACTAGATGGCGATGGTAACTTATAGAAGTTAAGCAAAAGACAATAATATGTTATAGATGTAAACAGTTAATAACTGATTGTGGAACTGAACCAAAGTCAATGGTGCCCTCTAGATTCTCTCGTGTGCTAAAGTTAGCCAGGAAATTTCAGTGACTTAACAACACCATAGTAGAAATAATTCTCTCATGTACTAGATATGTCTAATCCAGTTTTTAGTTTCTTATATTTTGAGACGGGTAATACTTCTTAGCTGCCTGTAAGAAAATCCTCAACCATTCCATCCAGGGAGGTGTCTTGTTTTTTTCTTCTCTGTAATGAAAAACGCTCATACTCCTATTTGGTTGGCTGAAGAAAATACGAACACTTGGAAATTGCCACCAGTAAATGACTGTTAATTTTACTCGTTAAAACGTTTGGTGATTCAAAATCCATTTTGCAATGCAAGAAGACATCAAGTGAAGAAATAGGCTCTGTACTCTGTAGGGAAAGAAAATCATCTTCCATTTCGACAGGTAGTACCAAACCCCAGCCCACCCGTCCTCCCAATTCCGCGGCTAGGGTTCCGGGCTTCCGGCGGCGATGGCGACGCCGCGATCCCCAAGCTCTCGTGGCGACGCGCGCCTGGACTCGGCGCCGCTCCTCGGCGGCGGCGGCGGCCGTCGTCATGGCGGCGCGCTGCGGCGGCCGTCGCTCCGGGGAGCGGCGCGGTTCCTGCGCCGGAGCGGTCGCCGCGCGATGCGCGAGCCGTCCCTGCTGGTGCGGGAGGCGGCGGCGGAGCAGCTGGAGGAGCGGCAGGCCGACTGGGCCTACTCCCGCCCCGTGGTGGCGCTCGACATCCTGTGGAACCTCGCCTTCATCCTCGTCGCCGCCGCCGTGCTCGTGCTGAGCCGCGAGGAGAGCCCGTCTATGCCGCTCCGCCTCTGGATCGTCGGGTACGCTGTTCAGTGCGTGCTGCACATGGCCTGCGTCGCCATTGAGTACCGTTTGCGCCACGGCCATAGCGGTGGATCCCCCATGGCCGCCGACGAGGAAACAGGAACGGATGGATCGTCTTCGTCAAGTGACGACGACGCCAGCCCCCGTGGCCGCAGTGGTGACTATGCCAGGTAATCTAAAGGTTTGATTAGACGAATTGTTGCTATTACCGTTCCCAGCCTTTAATTCTGCGTGATGTTAACTTCGTTACTAGTTCAAGTAAATTCATGGTATACAATACACAAATCGTGGTGATAGTTTTGCTATCCTGCCTAGGTTGAAGTCCATCGTTCCTAATTGAAGTAAAGCTTCGTAGTAAACTAAAAGCTCAAATTAAAACCAAAATTTAGACTAGTTCATTTCCTAATGTTATGCGATTCAAATATTGGTTGTGTGATTTGTGTCCATTAGAGTTTTATTTTTACCTGAATGGAACAAGGAGAACCATATGAGAATGAGAGTTTCTGGATTAAGGTAAAATTAAATGCTTGGCTTGTTATGTGAAGAAAGGATTTGTTGAATACATGAAATGGATCTGTAATTTAAGTTCTTGGTGGATGTATTGAACTTCACTTACCTAATCTGAACTGTAAGAAAATATCTGCTCTATTCTATACCGGACTGGGAAATTCTTACCTGTTTTTCTTATGTTGCATGTAAGTATGATAATGGTCCTGTATACTTATTCGTTTGTTAGTATCTTGTGTATCACGACAAACTGATTATTTGTGCGCAATCCCTTTTCTAAAGTCAGTAGCTTTAATTCTATAGAATAAACAAGAGTGGCTACCAGATTTGGTTTAATTATAATGAATATTGAAACTAAACTGTTTGATCCTTAGGTTTTCTGTTAAAAATTATGGTGATCTTGAACAGGTATCCTTTTTGTGAAGCCGCTAAGATGTGTTTGTTCCACTTGTTTCTTTCTTCCAGAAGTTATTGCAGTCCAGCTTATCTGAGTTCATCATGCTCCTAGTAGCTTCTAGTAATGCAAGCTAAAGTGAGTCATATTGGTTGTTTTAGGCATGGTGAATTAAGAAAACTAGCAGAATGCCCCTACTTTGTTAAGCTATTAGAGCACACGCCCATACAAAAGTGCCACCATCAACTAATCTACCATGCCATCACTACTGCTATCTGTTCTGCATTTGGAACTCTCCCCACCCTGCTTTATCCAATGGGTATGCATATTGTTGCTTCAGATTGTAGTAGTTGGTGGGGGTGGTGGCAGATTCACAACCACCACCATTGAATTCTAAAGGAGTATAGATCCAGTATTCAAAATGTGCTTATTATTGATGTTAGTGTCAATATGAGTTTTCTGCAGATCGGCAATGCTTAAAAGAACTTCAAACATATCTGCGCCTTTGACAGGCATAGTATAGAATACATCTATGCTATGCTGGAAGTTTGGATTGTTACTTAAGGCACACTAATGTGGTCTCTGTTGTGCATTTTTTAATAGAGCATAGGCTGGTGGATAAGCTTTCTTAAATTTCATTTCTGAAATGCGACTGTGCTTTTCTACCTTCTACACATCTTTATCTCAATTTTATTCATTGTGCCTTACTAGTTTAATTTTAGAAGATTTTGTTTCTATGGGAATTCAGAGCTAATATAATTATTTCAGTTCATTTCATGGAAATAATTTCCACTCGACTCATCGTCATAGTTTGCTTATGCTTCAGTTGGCTGCCATACCCTTCTTTCCTAATAATTTATCTTTAAAAATCTGTTCATGCAGTATAGCAAAACATCTGGAGTCTGCTAATACAATGTTCTCTTTCATATGGTGGATAATCGGATTTTACTGGGTATCTGCTGGTGGGCAAGTTCTTACCCTTGATGCACCTCAACTATACTGGTAATATAATTTCTTAAGATATGCTTGAAGTTTTTAACATGTCTAATCATTCCATTTGCATATGAGTTTATTTGTTTACCCTTCATCTGCAGGCTTTGCATTGTCTTTCTGGCATTTGATGTTTTCTTTGTCGTCTTTTGCGTTGCGTTGGCTTGCATCATCGGTATTGCTGTTTGTTGCTGCCTCCCATGTATCATAGCAATTTTATATGCCGTGTCTGATCAGGTATGACTTATCAAAGCCTATTTTTGTTGTTTTGCTGAATTTACTTATGCTGTTCATTCTCTTGCTTCAAATCAGTCACGATATAGTTATGGAACTACTATGAATACCAACTGGCTAGGTATTGCAGCTGTCCATATAGAAGGAACCTGTGTCCTGGGAATGCAATTCATGTTTTAGAGCCTCATTGAGGGGAGATTCCCAAGTCTGGTCCATTCTCTAATGAAATTGAAAGGTCATTGGTCTTTGTCTAATAAATGGAGCAATATTGACTAGTTACTGTTAAAATTGTTTCAGTGACACGAAACTATGAAAACTCGGATATCTCTTGGAAATTGAGAACATGCCAGCATTTGGATATCTCTCTTGTGTTTTCTAATTATTTTTGCAAAATGTTAATTTGAAATATTCATTGACTCTGTTTGCCGTTCAAACTAAAACTATCAAAACTGAGCATAGTTAGACTTATGGATACATCCCAAATACTTTTTTTTGTGGGACCCAACACTTGTTTTTCTGGGCTTATATTAATACTTTGGTTTAAGGCTGCTAGGAAGACCTCCTAACTTTCTTTCCTTAAAATAATTTATGTGTCGAGTATATCTTTGTATAATCTGCTTGAGCATAACATAACTCATATTTGAGTATACTATATACACATGATAATGTTTTCACCATCCAATTGATATCAGGAGGGAGCATCTGAAGATGATATTCGCCAAATTCCAAGATACAAATTTCGGAGGATGGATGAGCCAGAAAAGCAATCTGTGAACATGACTGGATCTTCTGGTGGAATAATGATAGAATGTGGCACTAACCAACCTATTGAGAAAGTACTTGCAGCTGAAGATGCGGTAAATTATTTATTTATTTTCCTTATTGCAACTGTGTCTGAGCGGACTTTGTTAGACATTTTAATCAAGTCTGATTCATTGTGATTTGATTAACTTTTGTTTTGCAAAATTAGGCAGCCAGCTGTGTTGGTGCATCACAGATTGTTGCAACATGGTGGCTGCAAAACTATCTGAAATTTCATGCTAGCAAAGTTCCAAAAACACTGTTGATAAACTGGGGAAAAACTAGGTTATGCTAATTTGTGACACAATTTTGAACTGAGAATATACAAACGGTGACTCATAATCTACAGTCCTAACACAGTTTTACTAGGGTAAATGCAATATTTGAAATTTCCCTACCAAAATTTGGGGGAATAACCAGTACCCAGGAGCCAGGAGGTAGTGCAAAACCTGTCCTGTAGTGTCATGGGCCTACTTATTTGAAGCGTAAAGTCACTTGGTACATCCTGTTGAGGGATATTTAGAGCTTAAGTTGGATAGAATAAACCCATGAATTTGTGCTTACCAACTCTGTTTCTGACCTTCAGACCAAATATGTTTGTAGTATTTCAAGTGGTTATTTTGACTGAATAAAAGAGGTGGTATAAATCCCTCATTTTTCTGGCCTCAAAGTTTGTTTAAAATTGATATTCGTTTTTTTAAGTTCCTCCATTGTTGTGTCGTGGAACATCTTTTTTTTTGTGCCCATTATAATAAAGTCTCTTAATCCTTTGTACCCAGCCATCCATTATTTTTTCTTCATATTAGTTCTTTCTTTCTCTCTTTCTGATATTTGGTTTCGTCATCCAACTGAAAATGGATGCAGGAGTGCTGCATTTGCCTTTCAGCGTATGATGATGGTGCAGAGCTGCGTGAGCTCCCTTGTGGGCACCATTTCCACTGTATCTGCATTGATAAGTGGCTGCACATCAATGCGACTTGTCCCCTATGCAAGTTTAATGTTCGGAAAAACAGTAGCAGCAGTGGTAGTGAAGAAGTATAAATCTCCACGTGAGAATCCCCAAGCATAAGCAGTATTTGTCCAGGCGACTTCTGTCACGACTGTGGTACTTTTCATGTCAAACACCGTAGAGTGTGCATTCGTATGTGTTTGCAAATATAACAAAAGAAAACAAATTATCCATGTAAATTCTTAGGTTAAATATATATGCTCATAGTGGTCAAGTGGACACCATGTACATTGTTTGCATGTTCTGCTTTGCGCTGCCGTCGTGTAGGTTGTCAGTCGTGAAACTGAGCGGTGTCTCATTGTGAGCTAGCTTGTGTATATAGGAATAGTTTCAGACTGGAAAGAAGTAACACGACCATTTCTAGATCCACTCATTTCCTTCTATTGGCAGAAAATTTATGTTTTACAAGTACTAATGATCATTCACAGTTTGTATTTGACATGGAATTTATTCTGATGGGGCATGTACCTTAACCGTTCACATGGAATTTATTCTGATGGGGCATGTACCTTCACCATTCCTTCCATTCCAAAATATAAAGAGTTTTTGAGACTACATACAATACAAGGGACACATGAACATGAAAAACCGAAGAATTAAAAAAAGAAGAAGCAGAAACTGAACTACCATGTTTCAATCATAAGTAATCCTTCACATATCCTCTATTTAAGGGAACATATGATTTCAAAACACAGGATAGAAGGTTAGAGAAAATGTAGGCATCTCAAATCCTACAGAAGGAAAAAACAAAACAAAACTGCAGAATAGGAAAAAGACAAAAAAAATTAGAAGAGATCAAGAGGCTGGAGGTCCTCATATTGGAAATCCCCTGCATTCCTATTATTTGAGGCAATAATTCCTTTGTTCCAAAGGACCATATAGGAGTCCTTTTTCATATAAATCTAATACTTTAAAATTTGTCCAAACATCCATTGTTTTATAGGAGTCCTAAAGAATACGTAGATTGAAGAACGGTAAATTATCGATAGGTTCCACTTTGTGGATCAACCGATTGTAACGCAAAATTAATTATACTATGATTAGAGGTTGTTTAATAACTTTACCAAACCACACTTTAGGTAAGGTGTGGCCCAAGCCAAGAAACTGAGTCAATGCCATATTAGGGCTGATGGAGAAAATTGTCTCAAGCCACTATTGTGGCAAGAATAAAAATGAGGGGATAAGAAACTCCAATAGTATCATATTGTAAGAGATTTTAACCTATTTATCTCTCGTTTATATGCATAAACATCTATATAAATTTAGATATGTATAGAAGACATACCTAGAAGACATATATTAATCTATGTATGAATATATTTAAAACCTAAAATACTTGTAATATGAAAAATAGGAAGTAGCAAGTTGTTACACCCAACCAAACACCCCTAATAAGACATTACGAACGCTGAAATTAACAAGTCATGTAGTACAGGATGTTGGTGCGATTTGAGCTCTCTACTCGCATAATGCTTTCTTTGGATTGATAGTAACAAAAATTAATATGTTTCGCTACTGTTTGTTTTTATTTTTTAGAAACATGGTATGCAGGCGCCCATAAACACATACACACTTACCCTGTGAACACACATATAATACCCCTATAAGCACCTCTAAAGACTAGACCGATATTTTTTGAGATTGTCGAAGTCACCACAGACGACTCGCTTGCGACGGGTTCATCGCCTATCACTAAAAGAAGATTAGCTAGAAATGTGAGCACCCGTGCCAAATCTGAGTTTCGAACCCTGGTGGACAGATTCCCCCACTGGATACCTAACCAATTGACACTCTGCACTACTGTTTGTTTCTTTGGTTTACATAAATAGAGCAAAGGAAGGGCACAAGCCTTTTTTTTTTTGCCTATAATTTCAAATGAAATTCACATGAATATAAACACTCGCCACATGGAATTTTTTTTTTCTATCCATACTTGTAGGATCAAGGAAAAATCAATCACAATCTAATAGTCCTGTGTTATCTCCATCAGCCATCCAAACAATCTTCGTAATTAAGTAACGCTTGAAGCCTAGAAGATATTTTTGCTCTTGCGGTTTCAGGTCTGCTCATGGACTGGCCGCCAACTACACTACACGGCACGTGATGATCCTCCACCTCCATCTGCCGTGTCCGGTCCTCGAGAGGAGAACGGAATAGATGGATGTCCTGTTCAATGGCGGAGAGAAATGAAAGAAGCGATCGAATAGGACCCGACCCTGACCCAACAGCATGGGCTGTCACGGCGCGGCCACCTTTACTCCTCCAGCGTGGTGTGTCAGGCCAGATATTTCTCTCCACTTTTGCGAGAACACGGTGGAAGTCAGCAAAGCGTCAACGCACTTTTGCACCCGAGAGACGAGCTGACTCTGACCAACTCAGCTGCACGCGCCTTGTATGTTGAGGCGGCAAAAATATCTTGCGCTGATCGATCGGGTCGACAGCCGCGCGCGGAAGCTGCATGGGGCAAGCACCGTCACGTCGTATTCACCGTGTCCAGCAACGCCATTCCGCTTCCGCCGAATACCAGTTTGATAAATCGCGGGGACAGCAGGCCTGCCGGTATACACGTGTGTTTTCACACAAAAGCTCTGCTCGCGCGCTACATACAAGTAGAGATATTTCGGCCGCGGCGTTCGGCGCCTCGCCAAACAGGAACTCGATCAGCCGATGGACGATCTGGCGGCGGCGCTGGCGCGGGGCGAGGGGGCGGCGGCGTGGACGGAGGAGCAGCACGCGGCGTTCCTCGACCGGATGGAGCTCTCCTTCGTGCGGCAGGAGCTCAGCGCCGTGGCCGTCAGCGACGAGCGGCTGGCGTCGCGAAGGCTCTGCAGCAGCAACCGGCCCGCGCCACCGGCGCCGGCGCCGCACGCGGGTGGGCGCGGCCATCTCAGTCTCCCGCTCCCGCTCGACCGTCCCCTCCCCGACAGCGCCGTCGAGTCCAACCGCGCCGCGCCGTCCTCCCGACCTGCAGCCCGCGGCGGCGGCGCCAAATGACGCGCCCGCTGTCGCAGCAGCTAGCTAGCTGGATCCATCAGGTTAGTGCAGAACTCCATCACCGACGATCTCTCTATAATGTGGCAATGTGATCGTTGCAGTCTAGCTGATGCGTGCACAACTTGTTGGAGTCGTAATATGCATCACAGCATCAGCATGTATAGCGCGTGGTTCCTGATTTGACCGTGCTTGACATGATAAATATGGTGAAAAAAAATCAAATTCGTAATTGATTTTCTCGTGTAAAAATTCATACATGTACATATGATATTTTGTATAGCAACAACCTACTCTTTTTTGCATAACAATCAGTACTCATGTACCATGATATTTTTTTATTTTTAAAGGAGGGCAAAAGCTTTGGCTCGTATATATTAACAGAGAAGGGGGTTTACAACATTATATATAGGGCTCACTAAGGTGCAAGCCCGAAAAAAAAGAAAGGCTACGTGATATCTCCCGACGTGTCTATCTCTTGCAGTCACACCGCCCCTGCTTTAATCCATGCTCTAGCCTCTTCTCTTATCTTGGCCTGCAGAGTTGTCAGCGTGATGGCGATTTTTCGAAAAATCCTGGCGTTTCGTTCGCACCAGATTTCCCAAGCGACTAGGATGACGATCGATCTTAGAGCCTTTCTGGAGCTGCTGGGTCCAGTAGTGACGCACTCCCACCAGCTTTCGATTGAGTCGCAGTCCGACCACCTGTGCATTTGGAGATTCATCCCGGTCCTGTGTTGGATTGCCACCTCAAACGTAGCGCTCTGGTAAGATAAGACAAATTGAGAACCCCCAGTCCGCCTTGCTCTTTTGGCCTATAAACTCTCTCCCAGTTGACCTTGCATTTACCCCCAGAAATCTCCTCGCCTCCTACCCATAGGAACTTCTTTCTTATTTTATCGATCGAATCTAGAGTTTCTTCAGGTAGTTTTAGCGCCGTCATGTGGTAAATTGGTTGCGCCGTTAGCACCGACTTCGTTAGTGTCGTCCTTGCCGCAATTGTCATTAACTTCCCTTGCCATGGCGCAAGACGACTGCGACATTTGTCCATGAGTGGCTGGACATGAACTTTTTTGAGCCTCGAAATGGCCAAAGGCATGCCTAGGTATTTCAAGGGGAAGGCCGCTATGCTTGCCGGAAAGACTTAATCTCGTCCAGGTCAATGGCTCCACATCTGATCGGCGCGATGAGGCTTTTGTTCATGTTGGTGGTAAGGCCGGTAGTCTGGCCGAATGAAGTTAAGATTTCGACGAGGTTAGTCATGTCTTGTACATTGGGATTGATAAAGATTGCAGCGTCGTCTGCGTAAAGGGATGTCCGTAGTCTCGCGGCCCTTCCATTGAGGGGTGACAAATGCCCTAGAGCGGTGGCCTTCTCCAGTATGGTGTGTAGGGGGTCGATGGCTAGCACAAAGAGTAGCGGAGAGAGCGGGTTCCCTTGTCTTAGTCCTCTACCATGCTTGATAGGTTTGCCCGGAGTTCCATTGAGGAGGACTCTAGTAGTGGAGGAGTACAGGATATTTGATATCCAAGTTCTCCATCTCGGGGGGAATCCTCTCCTTTGCATGAGGTCTAGTAGGTAGTCCCACCTTGTCGAATGTTTGTGATGACATAGATGTCTTGTTTTGGTTTTCTGCGATTTGTAGGTTGCTTCACGGAGCGTTAACAGATGCTAGTTAATTAGTTGGAAGAGGGATGGAAGGATATAGGTCTCCTTCGATCGGTGCATATAGGAGTACGTACTTAGGCAGTTGCTCTGTTCGTTCTTTTACTTTATCTAGAAGTGGGGTTGATGTTTTGTAGGTTTGTACAGCTAAGCTCACGTCACATGATGGGTTGGTGCTAGCGCTTTCATTATCCAAATTGTGCCTTTATATCTCCTGCTGTTGCTCTCCGTATGAATGATATTTATCGAACTGTGCAGATTTTTTTTCCTTCACAAAACATGCTTGTTTGTGGTCAGCATATTGCTCGAATATACTATAGAGCAAAAAGGAATGGCAAATAAGAGCTGTCATGTAAAATCATGCTAATTTTAACGATTGTAGAATATGAATCTCTCACATAAAACGATGTGCAGATTTTCCGTTAAAACTAGATGATCGAATCAAGTAGTTGCCCAGAGTACGGAAGAGTCCGTTCTAAGAAAAAAAGTACTATAGAGTTCAAGTTGTTGTAAACAGTGAGGTCATGTTTTGTATAAAACGATACATTCCTACTTCCATACCTCTGAGCGCATAATTGCAATCCTCCAAGATGAGTTGGAGAAACAACTCTATCAGGGAGAATATTCAGAACACACAAAAATAATCTTCCAAGAATCAATGCTTTCCATTTTTTGTTGATGTTTCTTGAGGCTGCATACCCTGGTTTGCAACAATCAATTCATCGCTAATTTGTTGATGTTGCAGAGAAAAAGAACGAGAAATTATTTTAGCAGCAGTTGAGATTAGTGATTCAGGCTGAAGGAGCTCGATCAGCAAGACAGCAACTTGATTAACTGGTAACTAATCAAGTTTGAACTAAAATCCTATTGATCATGTGATGGCGGTCAGAGATCTAACCACTACCTCTCAAGCAGTCAGGCAAACACGTTAAAATAACATGTTGATAAGATCAAACAACAAATGAGAAAAAAAAAATGGACGAAAGTTGTTGCAGGAAGACTATTATTGGCAGACCAATCAACTTAAGAGATCATATTCACCATATAATCCCATTTCACGTCTCCGAAGATTCAGGAGATCACTCAGGTCTCAAAATATCTCCAACCCACATGGATTGTTACTGCCTTACTGGACGATCGATCAGTAGCTTTCGTATTGTGCGAACGCGCGGGGCTATCAGTTCAGGAAGAGGTACCCCATAGGCCATAACATCGAAAGATCAACATGATCATGTGAAGTCGTTTCAATGTTGGGCCGTGCGATGTTGCGGGTGGCCATAGGCCCATAGGAGCATTTCTCACCGCTTCGCGTCAAAACGCTGGCTGCGCTACGCGTAGAACGCATCTTATTAGGGGCCGTGTAGAGTGGAAACCACAAAGCCGAGCTGCCCGTGTCAAATTGGGTCAGAATGCGGTATACCCCAGTTAATCATTGTTGGGCTGGAGCTGGACACCCCATGACCGGGTGCTCGGCCGGATCGGACGATAGATTTGATGGGCTACAGCCCACAATAATATATTCCCGTCTTGGACTCCACAGCTTTCGAGTACTGCTTACCCCTTAAAGATTTGGCCCGGCCGGTGCCGCATGCTGATGATGATAATTACGGCCCAAATCTTTCACTTGGCAAATCAGACGTCCTGCTTTTGCCGGCTGCATTCTTCCTCTATATCCAAAACTCCTGGCCCAGTTAAAAATCCCGTGTAATCACACCAATCTGCTGTTCTTTTTTTTTGCCGTCTCTTTGATGAGGAATCAGATTAGAGCTTCACTACGGGGTCATATGAAGCTCTAAGCGTCTTCAAAATCAATTGCAAAAGTGTCGATCTCTGGTGGTTAGTAGTCGTTGGAGAGAGTGAAAAAAATCAGTTTCTGGAATGTATCCGTTGTTGAGCAGTTAATCATGTGAACCTAACCAGACAGTTTCTCAACCTTCACACAACTAGGCCCTCTGTTCAAACTGCCTACTAGTGCGTGTACAGGTTCCGCTATGTTGCCAAATGCCAACCAATTGCGACATTGCGTTGTACGATAGGTATAGTACATTCATAAGAAGTCTCGTCAATTTCTGTGGCAGAAGATCAGATCTTAATTGCTGTAGGTGTTCTTGATATTTGCCACTGCATCATGTTATGGCTCTTGGTTGTTCATATCATACGGCGGGGGAGTAGTTAAGCGTAAAGGGCTGGTTGAGGTGCTGATCTTGGTTGGGCCTTACTCCTACTATACACTGTTACATCTGTAGTGGACAGGACAGTTCGTTTGATTTTAAGAACGGATTGAGTTAGACTACAAGAAATGGAGAAATTAAAGAGGCGCAGCAGCTTTACAATGATCGGATTAATCTGTGATATGAACGAAGTTAACCAGATATCCTCATATGACAATCACATCATGCATCTTGTCGGTTAGCTCCTTACCCTTTAGGTTAGGAACTCTTATCATCAGAGGACGACGACCATCACATGACTCGGGTAGCCCCAGCGACTACAAAGTCATCCTGTCGATGTCTCAATAATCTGCTCTAATAAGTCAACCTAGCTTGAAACATAGGAGCAGGACGAAATAATCAATGGCGCCCTCCTCCCTAACCAGTACTCCTACCTGATGAAAAACCTACAACTGTCAACATCGCTATGCATGAAGTGTTGTCCTAACGCTCGTGTTGTGCTCGGAATTCAAACTGTTGAAACAGGACGCACAGCAGTGCTTCCATCCTGGCGATCGGATTGGATCATTTTGTATGGAGTAGAATGACCAACGGGAAGGCTAGAAAATTGAAACATCTTTCTTGGGCGGTCCTTCACTGGAGACAAGATTTGTAGGCAATCGCATGGTGGAACAAACTGTTAGCTGCATGCAGCAAGAGTCTGCGACCAACTGAAACGCTGTCAGCATCAGCCTTGACCTCTTAAGGTCCCCTGGAAGAAATAATGCTCCTAATCTCTACTTAATTACATGCATGGGCCATCAACCTGACCAAGCCAGGTACGTGGGCTGCACATATATGCTGGCTTTTAGAGTACGCCTCTCCCTTTTGGTTGGTGTGTTTGAAATTTAGAAATGTGTTTAATTAGTGTGATCATTTGAGCGTGGAATTAATGAGGCGGCTGGTCTGGCTCTGGATGGTCAGGTAGCTGCATCCTGGATGGCCCCCACACTCCACTGAGATTTAGGGTTGATGTATACACCTTCAATTCGCTGCGATGGCGACGCTTCTTTTGTTTTGTTTCGTCTCCTTTGGCTGCGCCTTTGCAGGTACAACAGGTTAAGGTAGTGATTTGTTTAGCAGTATTCACCCATGAAACAACTAATCGGTTTGACTACATAGTTGTAATTTGTGTAATAAAAACTGCATAGATGTAAAAGATAAACTTCAAAAAAAAATTACAAAGTAGTATTAGCAAGAAATTGGGTGTTTCTACCTTAATTACATTCTTACTGGTTGGATACCTACCAATTGCTTAATCTTTAGCTCTCTAAATAGGGCTTATACGTAATAATTAGTAGCTTTACGTTAATTATCCTGATCATGGTTTTCCTATTTTCAAGTGTGAAAGTACAGGTTCTTCCCTTTCAAAGGCGGTGAGAGAGGAAGGATTTAAACCCCGACACCATTGTTAGTAGTGCTCTAATATCTTTGAGCTTAGGGCACACCCTTTATTTTAAGGACTCCTTTGTAACGGAGAAAAATCATAGGATAAATATAGGATTTGAGTTTCATAGGATTTAGTCACTGTAGCCTCCTTTGGTTCACAGGAATTGGTCACAGGAAATCCAAAGGAAAAATTCCTTTGCAGCTGATTATAACAAAGAAACACATGATTTTTTTCCATTAGCTCTGAGCTCATTTTCACTTCCTTTGCTAGAACCGAGGCAATCATATACCTAATTTCGTTCTTAAGATGCACAAAGCTCAGGATATCACGGGATACAAATCAAAGAGAAGGTTTAAATGCAGCTTACTCCCATGTAAATGAAAGCACGGAATTAAAATTCCTACATTTTTCATGTGTGTCTTCCAAACGTACATTCATGTAAAATTTCTACGTTTTTCAATCCTCTGTTTTACATGTGCAATCCTATCATATTTCTGTGTTTTTCCTATTCCTATGTTTTTTCATTCTTGCATTCCAAAGGAGCCCTAAGTCTCGTTTGAGGCAACTTGAAAAACAAAATGATGGCAAAAACACGTGATTTGCAAGCGTCCGCTTGTTTGGAGATTCGTGCACTCGATAGACGCGGGAGAGGAGGACTAAACCCATCGCATCTCGCAACCGCGACATGGTGGTTTGCCTACGCCTATAGTTGGCCATAAGGCACGGACCCGACGGCCCGGCCCATGGCACGGGTGTTTGGCCCGGCCCATCCGTGTCTTGCTGATTTCTTACTACATCTGTGTCTTGCTGATTTTTTTCTGTTAGTTTCAATCTGTTATGAATCTTGCTTTTTTCTGTTAGTTTGCCAGTTTGGTGCTATGTGTTTATGTGAATATACCGGTCTGTAGTGATTCCGTGACACTGTGAATATGTGATTCTGCTGTGTGTTTTCTGTTAGTTTGCCTGCTGTGATTCTGCTATAATTCTGTGAATATTTGAACTTGTCCCAGATTGAGTGAATATATATGTTTTGCAAAACTGAACTGATCAAGGGGTTTTCGGCCTTAGACGTGCCTGGGCTGGCCCGGCCCACTGGGTTGTTCGTGCCTTCGTGCTGGCCCGGCACGGCCCGATCCTTGCTGGACCGTGCCTAAGCCTGAGGTGCAGCCCATGGGCAGGCACGGCATGGTTCGGAGTGACGATCGGGCCGTGCCTAAGTCGAGCCCGGGCAATGTCGTGTCGGGCAGGCCAAATGGCCAACTATACCTACGCCGTAATGCTAGCCAATCGGTCTGCATGTAAGATTAGAATAACGGCATACACGTCA
Organism: Leersia perrieri; assembly: GCA_000325765.3. Lineage (NCBI taxonomy): Eukaryota > Viridiplantae > Streptophyta > Magnoliopsida > Poales > Poaceae > Leersia > Leersia perrieri. The sequence continues at coordinate 19,505,471 of CM002480.1, read as the reverse complement.
TATATTAGTTACACAATGTAATTACCTTGAGGCATTTTCAGCCACTCCCTTTATCTCTAGGGAGGTAATACCTCGATGTATGCTAGCCGTTGGTTAATCGTGGTGTTGCTAATTAAGAAAAGTGCACCATTTGATTACATGGCAGTGAAGAGGAAAGAGCCATCAGCAACACATTTAATTGTCCTCCCTAAGGGTATTACAACGGTCGTTATTGGTGTGCTCTCTCTGTTGTGATACAAGTATATCTGGTAATATGAAAAAAAAGAGGAAAGAAAAGAGAAACATGATTGCTATGTATGACAACAACTGAGAGTCGACTCTTGTCATTTATTAGAGGAAATTGTGTTGGATGTGGCAAAAGAAAAGAAAAGAAAGAAAATTATAAATAAGTATTTCGGTACATTAATGATTAGAGAACTTATTTTCTTAACTGTAATAAAGGGATAGTCACTACTTGGTATAGAGACCATACATGACTCTACCTTTGTACATGTCTATGTTATATTGGCAACCTGCAGAAACTACGTTGAGGGCTCCTTTGGAACAAATGAATTTTAGAGGATTGGATTCATATGGAAAAATTCACATATGATTCTTTGAAATGAAGGAATGACTCTTCTAAAACCCTTTGAAATTCCATGCCTCAAATCATAGGAGTTTTGGAAGATTTCTAACATGAGATCCAACTTGTTGGAAAAAAAATCATTTTTGTCTATCTCTCTCTTAAGATTCATGTGTTTTTTCCTGCGCTGCATCCAAACGGTCGAGTACTATAATATTTTCGTGTTTTTCAATCCGTAGGAATTGAGATGTTTGGGCACTTCAATCCTATATTTTTCTTACTCTTATGTTTTGATAATCTTTCGTTCCAAAGGAGCCCTGACACTGCATGTGGTTTGCAATTTTGAATTGTTATTTGCAACTAAAACATAAAGTATGATTCAAATATCACAGTCACATATTTGCAGTAGTTTATTTTAAATTAAAACCACAAATATAGGTGTATAGTTGATGTTTCGTACTTACCAAATTTGAAATTTCAATCACATGATTGATCATGTGATTGAAATTTCAAATTTGGTAAGTATGAAACATCATTAATATGATAGACTAGTAAAGATGTATAGTTCAAATAAAAATAGTATTAAGATTTTACAAGAATATAAACTTTATTTATTACTCCAATTTCTTCATCATCAACAAAGAGGGTTTTAATGGGACATGCAAACGTATGAATAATATTTTCTTATAATGTAATCTTAGGAGGTAATCGAAACATCAGTCATTGGAGCAATGGCTAATGAACGGCTGAAAACTAATGTGGACCAAGGTTGTCAATATCCCATAGGTATTGTAGATACATCAGGATTTAACTTCTATTTTGATGTATCTACTCAGGCAAAGAGCTATACTACATATCCATAAAAAAATCCTATCACGTATACTATACATTTGAAATGGAGCATGACGATGATTTTGCGCGTGTTTGGTGAGATATGCGTGTGATTTGATTTGACCTTGTCTTGACATGCTGTATCATTCTTTGATGCACTCTACTACCTCAAGACTAATAAAAATAACATGAAGTGGAGATGGTGAGGAGGCGAAAGTGACAGTCGAGGACTCGTGTTGGAAATTGAAACATGGCGTACTTCGTACAGTTGTACCGTCGCCCAACTAGCGGTTTAAAGGATAAAATATGTGGCAATTGTAGAATCCGAAGTTGCATGCCAAGAATTTCTACGTCGCCTTCTATTTGTCGATGTTAGATTGGTGCATATTGTACACTGCAGAGCTCTTCTAGAGGAGATAGACTGATAGAGAAGGCTGTGGGAAGGAATATCGTGGCCACAATTAATTAGACTTTCGAACCTTAGCATGGAAACACCGTTGTATTTTTTTACATATCTATGATCAAGGCGTAATCATGTTCGCCATAGCGCTAATACAATTCAAGAAAACTCAGCAATTAAGGTTCTTTTTCAAAAAAAATTAAGGTTCTTATATTAATTACTATGTACTATTGATGATGGCCTTGACGAAGAATTAAAAAAAAACAACTATATAAATGTACATACAAATGTAAGTATGTGAAAGAATTTACCTTTACTATGTTGTTGTTTATATTCTGTTCAGATTTGATGTAATAAATATAGTTTCTTTATGGTACATCTATACTAGTCTATCATACCCGTGATCCTACGGTCCAATTCCGAACCCACTCTATACTACTAAAGTTTACATCTACCGTATGAGTGATATACTGATATATACCACTAGTATATATATTATATATATTAGTATAGGGTATTTTAGGGAAAAGAACATGAGTTCTTTGAAATAGTGTGGGCCCGATGGAGTTTGGCAAGAGGAGGAATAGGAGCATGGCAGTCACGACGCCGGCGAGCGGTGGTGGCCGGCAGAACGACGGGCACCAACTGGGACGCTCCTAGTGCGCGCCATCAATCATAGAACGAAGTGGCATCGATCCACAAAACCAGTGTGTTTTGACTTGACATAATATCAATAAACTTCTTACCAAGCATTTGGCTAGAATGTAACGCATTCAGTCTAATGAATATGGACAATAACTATGTTAAGATATGTCAAATCACATCTAAAATGCTTATATATATATATGAAAATACAAAAATGATCATATGTACATGTACACCAACAATCTGCACCATTGACGTGGGATCAATCAATATCTCGACCGTTGGTGTTAAGCGTAGCTTATAATGAGTAAATGAATGCTTTCGAGATTATATTTTTGAGATTATATAATTTGAACATTATATTGTTCGAAATTATATTTTTTTAAAATTATAATTTTTTAAAATTATAATCTGAACATTATATTTTTTTGCATTTATAATCTAAACATTATATTTTTTAAAATTATATTTCGAAATTATAATCTGAATATCTACTTTTTTGATTGTGTTTTAGCTACATAAAAGATGCTTTCTCTCTAATCTACCAGGGACACGTGTCACCGCGTCCACGTTGGTGCAGATGCACATATGATCATAAAATTCTGCTCATATATATATATATATATAACGGAAGAAGTAATTTTTTGTTCCATCACCATTTTTGTTAAATGGCAATGCCGGTTGGACATCTTAGGGTACAATCTTTATAAGTCATAGCCCGAAACAACAAAAATAATCTATTGATAAAACTTTTATATCTGTATTATTTATGATTTAAAATCCAATGCTAAAAAAAGACCACGATAGAAAACCTCAAAATCAATATTAAATTATGTTTGAAAATTCTATTTTTGGTTACGACTTATAAGCCAACAGCAAAATGATATAAACCTTAGAATGTTCTTTTCTGAAGTTGAGGATGGCTATTCTCATGAATTATTATAGGGACGATTCTCAATTAACTAAACGATACATTATTAAAAAAAGTATTTTAGATAAAGCTTTAATTAAATCAATTGTGTCCATTTTTCAAATTTCCAATAATAGAACCTAATTAATCTAAATGACCATGTATTGCGCGCCGATGTCGGACGATTACAGATTTCAACTTCTAAAAAGAACTAAGCCCAAGTGATTCGGTCCTCATTATGGCCATCCAAAATGATCCAATTAATTTTTTTTAAACCGAGGCAGAACTTTGTTCCGCTTTTATATTAAGAAGAAGAGAGTTAACCCAGTTTATATAAAACCAGGCCCAAAAACCTTACATCTACACGGTTAATTGAGAAAAATCGGCTAAAACCTATGCGCAGAAGGTGTGAGACCTAACTACACATCCAACCACAACGGCGGTGCCTAACGCCGCTGCCAAACAAGACACAAGACGACACAAAAAGCTCCAACATCATGAAAGAGGTGTTATCGTTGCCGAGCTACCCGCCCAAGCAAACCAGCAGCGTCGACTTTATGACCGTAATGACATTGTTGCTAGCATGTCACAGAAGAAAAACCCAGCTTTGATAACCTACGATGAACATCTGCCAAGCCACCAAAGAACCACTTCTTTCACACGACCAACAACAAACCCTAGGAAAAGACTGTCACATGTCATCCTTGCCAAGCGTCACTGCACCCCCATCAGTGAGTAGCTCCGACTTCACCCAAGAAAAACACCCAAGAGCAAGCTGCCCACCACAAGAACAAAGCAGCCCCCAGAAGGCAAGGCCTCGTCGAACATGAAGGCAAGAAAGTTTAGAACCAGAAAGAACGTCAACAGTCATCAATGCAGAAGGAGCTTCCCACAAACGATGCCCCCAAGAAGGTTATGATGCGTAACGCCGCCGTCGCTTGTACGAAATCGGAACAAGGTTTTCACCTAAAAAATTTTGGGGCAAGGGGAAGAACACAAAGACAAGGCCTCTAAGGAGGAAACGACGTCCTCAGACATCACCATCGTCAAGCCGACCAAAGGATGGCAAGGCTTTCGTCAGCGTCTTCGCCCCACCCCTAAAAGCACCCTCCGCATTGACGACCAAAGAATGATCTAATCCACCTCACAAATGATCAGACCTCGACCAGCAAAGATGGGCTCGCGGCCACCCTAGAAACGCTAACCACTGGCCACCAACTCCTGCCGCAAGCAAGAGCATCGGCCCGCCCCCAAGGATTCCCACGACCAAAAAAGAGGTCCGGCCAAAGAAGCGAGGGAAACCGAAAGAGGGGAGAGGACACGACCAACACAACGAGGAAAATGGTGGGCTGGCGTGGACATCGCGTCCTTTTCCTGCTCTAAGCCAAAAAAAGACACCACCGAGCTGTCTCCACGCCCACACGATACCATCCACAAGCCACGAGGACCGCCGTCGACAGACCACTGCCGAACCGACCGGACGTGGTGAAGGAAACGGCCACGGGGCAACTAGATCTGGGCATGCCAGCCACGGATCTGGCCGTACCGGCCATAGACCATAGTGACGCAGCCTCCCAACACCGCTGGTCACGGGTGCTGCCGCCCCACCGTCGCCATGGCCAGCACGCGCCCGCACACAGCCAAAGTTTGTGACCTCGCACCCACGCGGTCGCCTCCGCTCACGGGATCACCGGATCCAACCCGATGGCGCTGGAGCTGACCGTCGGCACCCACACGCGCCACACCCACGCTGCCGTGCCCACGCCACCAACCGGGGCACAGATACGCGCACAGGGATGCCAGATCTAGCCTCGGCAGTGCCGGCGCAGGCTGCCGACGCCCGTGCCGTTGCGGCCACGCCGCCTCGTCGATGCCACCGGCCCTACGCCCGGCCCCAGTGCAAGGCCGCGCCGACAACACCAGAGTTGGGTCGCCGCCGTCGATCGCTTCGTCTTCAGCTCCTCGCCGGAAACACCGCCGAAACACGTCGGTTCCATGCCGAAACACGCTAGGGGGGACAATGAAGAGAGCTTCGCCATCACCGTCCTTGCGGTCGCGCGGCTTTGCTGGCGGCCGCACCGGAGACGGCAAGGCTAAGGAGGAAAAGGGACAGCAAAGGCAGGGTGGATAAAGCCGCCGCCCGTGTCACCTCTGGGTGGAGCGGCACGTGGGCACCTATAGGACTCTACTCATTGGCCGATGATCCGATTGTACTTATTTTATCAGAACCAAAGTCCATTAGTTTTGCTATTTATAATGGCGTTATGAGGCCATATATTCCACTAAAATTTAACAAATATAAATATAGAGTTGTTTAGATTGTTACAACTTTAAACCATTACATTATTTGTAAACCCATAAGATTATAGACAACTCTGGACCCATAATAATACTCCCTTTGACCCTAAATGTTGGACATTCCACGCGCTGCACTATCAACATGTAGTTCTGTCTCGGTAATCGTTCACTAATTAAAAAAAGTTATGCTTGTTTTTGTGTTACATACACGTACAGTATTGGGGGAAAACACCTTGCTTAGTTTGCGAAAATAAATTTTTTTGTCACATTAGTCGTTTGACGGGATATCGAAAGGGGTTTTCAAATACGAATAAAAAAAACTAATTTCATAACTCTTCTAGAAACTACAAGACGAATGTATTAAGCCTAATTAAACCGTCATTAACACATATAGTTTACTATAGCACTTATGGCTAATCATGGACTAATTAGGCTCAAAAGATTCGTCTCGCGATTTCCATCCAAACTGTGCAACTAGTTTTTATTTTCATCTATATTTAATGGTCCATGTATTTGTCCAAAGATTCGATGCGTTGTTTTCGTAAAAAAAAAATTTGAAACTAAACACAAAACCTAATAGTAAGATAACTGCGTGCTTTGGTGGAAGCTAATTGACCATGCATGGACCATGCTTGACTTCCCAGCTCGACAATCACGTTTGACCAACTACTATTTTGCCGGGCTAAGACAAAACAAACCACTCTTGTCCTCTGGCCATATATCTCGTTCTCCCACTTGCCCCTGGACGCCCATATTTTTCTCTCGCCGTCGCCGCCTCACAAGGACCCAAGCAGCAAAGAGACAATTCCAGTAGTAGAACAAGAAGGGGAATAAGCTGACGACAATAACACGAAAAACAGCATGCATCTGTGTGTGATGTAACATGCAGGCGGCAGCAACACGATTGTCACAGTACTTAATAAATATATGAGGTGAAAAGTGGCAGTTGGCCAGCCTGATGAGGGATTCGATCGGCCAAGCTCGGCCGGCTCCTCGCCGGGGTGAAGTGTGCGTGCAGTCCACGTCGAGTCGTCGAGGCCTGAGGGCGCCACGGGATTAGACAACACCGGGGACCGCCGGGATTTCCTTGCGGATCCATCTACCCACACACGATGAAAATTTCGTCGCCGCAACGGAGTGCGTATGTACACTGCCGTTGGCGTCATCGCGACACGTAACGCACCGATCTTTCTATGCGCATAAGTTTTTTTAAGGTAACGGGCAGGTGCTCCACCATTCATTACAGAAGAAAAGAATTGCTCCCGTTTATAAGAGAAATCGGATCCAAAAACCTTATAAACGTCCGATTAATTAAAAGCAACCGGCAAAAACCTCGACAAAAAAAAGAGCTAACCCCAAAGACCCCGACGCACCGACTCTAGGAGTATTGGTCAAGAAGAGAATAACTCCTAAAACAACGTCTTCACGAAGGAACACGTCGATAGAACGGCGACGTCGTCCGATCCGAACATCTAGGTTTTCACCCGGAGGCTTCTCTTAGGAGGGGGGAGACAGAGACCCATAGCAACGCCTCAACAAGGTGAATGGCGTCTACAGGCGTCACCGTTGCTAGCACCAGAGGACCAGACAAGACTTTCGTCTTAATCTTTCGTAACCCCGACCAAGTCTAAAGGAAACCCCTCGAAGATGTTGTCTGCACACCGGAACCTGTACTGTCTACACCACTATCGTCCAGAAACAACGCCGACCATTGCAGCACCACCCGAACCGACACGGGCAGGGCTCTTCTTATGCTCAACTACAAAGGCAGTGCTTCTACCGTTTAATTTTAACAGAAAAACTGTAGATTTCCCTCAATAATTTTATATTTACAGTTATGCTAAACAACCAACGACGTTCGAAGTTTTTTTTTTTAAAAAAAGAAGTTACAGAAACGATTCATGACCATTGGATGCACATCAAGATTCACGCTTAACTCTCTACAATGCAATTCTAGACCATAAATTTAGACATTATTTATCGGATTGTTACCATGGATTATCTATTTGAATTTTTGATGAATTTAACTATTTAATAAATACTCTTGGCAAGGGGTCTAAGTAGTACGTAAGTAGTACGTAGTAATGTACTAGAAGTTTTTTTTTAAAAAGAAACATATTCTTATGTACGAGGAGCATACCTGGGGGAGTGACTGAAAAAACAAATCCCTAGTTTCTTTTTGGAGACAAACCTAGGGCCCGTTCATAAGCTGCCTAGGCTTGTCTTCCGTGCTGGTAAGGTGACCCTCAGGACTTCGTCCCTGACATCTCCACTATAAATACTATCAGTATTAGAGAAAAAATAGATTGATCACATGCAAATACTACTAACCGTCCGGACTCCATGCCGCTGCTGGTTTCGCCACTGCTAGTAGTTCTAGCAAGCTATTTGTTGAAACAAATATTGAAGTGTGAAATAACAGCACGCTTGAATGTGGCATCAGTTCGGTATAGCTATGCAGCATAACATTACCAAACGTACGTACATGCCAAAAATACAAAGATGGTACATGTCCACCGACCAAAGACAAAAACAACTCGAAAAGACATTTTCAAGTGAGATCTACTCCTATGTGTTTGGACAATTTCACCTTTGTGGAAAGGGCGGTGGGCAACTTCAGCTGGTTTTGTGGTCCATCCCACCATTTCCACCTAACATACAACACGTCCCATGAGGAATGCCTCTATGCAGGTTGACTTGGGCACTAGGCTACAAACCACAAGCTTACTCAAGTCAGAAGTGGCACTCCTACCTAAAAAACGGATATGGTAAAACCACCACATCCATGTCAAGGCACGAGCCACAGGCTACTAATTGACGTGAGATAAAGGCAGCTATCTCGGTGTCCAAACTCTTGATGCTGCATATATGGCCTTGGTTAGTTCACGAAAAAGGTCACATCACATGTTTGACCAGATACCAGGAGATGTTTTTTTGACACAAATGAAAAAACTGCTAGCCTGGAAACCACGAGACGAATTTTTTGAGCCTAATTAATCCGTCATTAACACATGTCTGTTACTGTAGTACTTATGGTTAATTATGGCATAATTAGGCTCAAAAGATTTGTCTCGTCGTTTACAGCCTAACGGTGTAATTACTTTTATTTTTTTATCTATATTTAATGCTTCAGATTGATTTTAGGATAGATAGATCAAGTTCAGAGAACAATATTTAACTGCGATCAGTTATAAGAAAAATTAATACAGGTTGACTTCTTCCGAAGTGGGTCTCAGCAGGACGTACGTCAACTTTTATCTAAAGTGATCTAGCGCAGGCTAATTCCCTTGCCAAGTTGACACAGAGACAAAACAAATGGTTACCAAAGGATGCCAAAAATCATTCTGCGTTCCAATGCAGCTGAAACAAAGGTGGCAAAAAAAAAAAGTAGTGACACGCAAAACGAAAAATATCATTGGCATATGATTAATTTAGTATTAGCTATTTTAAACTTGAAAAATGAATTATTTTGCTTTTTTTAAAATAACTTTTATGTAGAAAATTTTTTCTAAAAAATATATTTTTACATATTGTAAAGCATGCCAAGGAGTATCGGCACTGTAGTAATATGCCGATCCATCCTTTTTAGCCGAAACGAACGCAGACTGTAGAAGAAATGCAAAAGATTTTGTTAATATTGTACATATACATTCTATCCAGAACAATCACAATACTAATGGGTACAGAACTCCTATGTTAATTAATTAGCGATGTTATCAGAATAGATGCACGATGAAGAATCAATTTTTTACAATAAAAACTCTTGCATGAAAAAACAGTGCATCGATCGGCAATAATCAATATTAAGAAGTTGATATAAATAATAAGAATACATTGGACCGTCATACCCTTCTTGTGCAGCTTATAGGAGTATATAAAGGAGAAAACCTAAAAGACCTAGCAGCAAAAGACACAAAGTCTTAATAAGAAACTATCCAACTTCTAAGAAACAAATCCAAATTTATCTGGTATATAAATTTGGATCATATTTAACAAGCAAACTGTTGATTAGGATGGATTCAGTCATATGCCTTGATTAACCAACTTTACCGAATAGACCTAAATATAACTATATAACTGGATAGCCCAATTGACCCAATAGGGTCACCTTGCAAAGTATGAGAAAATCAAAGAAATGTCATTGACGTCTAAATTTTAGAAATGCGATCGACAAATATAAGTTTCCAGAAATATCATTGTACAGACGACTTTATCCCATAAATACAATCGTCATTAGGGTCGGTTAGCATTTTTCCCTTAATGCATTGTTCCACCCCCACTGCGCTAAATGCATTATTCCTATAGCACTAAAAGGAGAAATGTTAATGGAATCTTAACAGTGATGGTATTTTTTGGGCAAAGTTTGCTTGTACGATGACAACTCTGGAAACTTGCATTCTAGGACTTGCCTATTTGTCAATGGCATTTTTTTTAAAAAAATTCTCGCAAAGTACAAGGTAGATCCTTCATCCTCCCAATACACCAGGGCATCCATACACACATGCAGTCAAAGAAGCAACCATCGCCCATCCGCCTCTTGCTTCCATGCTGCTCCATGGTCATCATCCAATACCCCCTCCTGCCTCCCAATTCCCCAAAACACAAGTGCCGCGCATCCTCCTTCACCCCAAACGTGAGTTTTCCGCCGTAAAATTATCTTAATTAAAAACCTATTTTTAAAATTTTGGTTCTTTGATTTTGTATTTAGTTCTAGGTGCCATTATATCTCAACCCCTTGTACCCTACCCAAAAAATTCCTACCCAGACTAAAGCTCCTAAACTTCCTAATTCCTTTTTATCGCTGTCTCTGTTCAATCCCAAAAACCTAGACCTATTCCTCATGGCCGTCCCATAACAAAGATCATATTCCCGGCTCCTCCAGATTTTCCTTGACTCCGGCAAAGCCCAAAGGATTTATACTTCAAGTATGTTCGTTTCTTGGAATAATAATCCTGTTCCTTGATCCCATAGAGCTCCCTCTTGTACGATCCCTAAGCGACCCCCCAAATGTTTATCCAATTCTGAAATCCCATTTGTGGAATCAAATTTACATCCAAAATTATACCCGAGTCTCTACCAAAAATTTCTAGGAAAATATGAGAGTATTTCCTTACTCTTGGGCCCCTCCATCCTTTTTCTCCCCGTTCTCCCTCCGGCCTTCTCCCCACCGCCGCGGCCCACGGTTGTTCGCCCCGCGCATCACCGCCCGCCTGTCTCACGCGCATCCGCACGCTGCGTAGCCAACACTAGCGCGTGGGACCCACATGCGAATGGATCGAGCGGTCACCTGCTCGCGACCGCAAGGCGCGACCATCATCGTCTCCAGCCGCCTCCTGCCACCACCGCAGCCGCCGTTCACCACCGCATTAACTCTGGCAACCCGGCCCCTCCCCAACACTGTCGTCGCCCGCCACATCGGTTGACGCCACACCATCTGTCGCACGCCCGTGCGGCATCCAACCCGTCCCCCCTCGACGGCGCCCCGCGACACTCATGCATCGTGACACCGGGGGGCCACGCGTCACCGCCGCTGCTGACGAACCCACTGTCTCGGCCGACGCTGCAGCCCTCTGCGTCTCACGCATTAACCTCCTTTGCCGCGCCTTAATGACGCCGTCCTAGCCGGCAGCCACAACCCGACGCGCCGCTCGCCTTGCCTGCCGTGCCGCCGATGCGACCGCTCGGCGTTGATGTCCTGTCCCGTCCGTCCTGCAGCCGGCAGCCGTCGTCGCGACCCAATTGAATGCGCTGCGCCGCCATTACTCATCTGCGCCAGCCATCGCCTGTCGGTGTTTTGTACTGGCAATAAACTATATGGGGCTACGCACGAACTCGAAAGCTAGATGGTGACGGAACACGAGAATTTATACTAGTTCAGGCTCTCCAATGGAGTAATAACCCTAATCCAGTCCGGAGGAAGTATTCCGCCGAGTTTGTATGATTGAATATGGTGTATGATGAGATATGTGAGTTGTTGTTTCGATGTCCTCGACCCCTCCTTATATAGGGAGAGGGGACCGAGTCATCAAGGAGTACTAGCCCTGGACGGCTTAGGGCTTCCTTATTTGCTACAATATCTACCCGGCCGACTGCCGTGGAATACAAGGCAAGGCCCATCCGGGTGATTTATCTCTCTACATATATGACCTCCGAGTCTATCTATAACTCGGGATATGTCTTATCTCTCGGATTGCGCCATGGGAAACAAGGCACTGATGGGCCAGGCCTCTTTGTCTTCCTTACATTGATCTTCTAGAATATCCCTTCTTCGTGGGCTAACAATGGCCCGGGTGGATACCCGGTACCCATATTATCCACAGTAGCTCCTGAGTCATTCACAGTCGAGTTGCCTCTTCTTCTTTTGTAATCATCAAGTCTTCAATCTTCCTCCATCCTTTCTAATCATTTTGCAAAGAGGCTGTGAAGGGCTCCATCATAAAATCCAGAGAAAAAATTGGGGCGCCGAGTGGCGCACCTATTAGGTGTAGCCCCCGACTCTATGATTAGTTGGGAAAACAACTAAACTTAGAGTCTATATGAGACTTTTAAGAAAAAACACCTTTATAAAGAAATTGAACGGTGCGCCGAGTGGCGCACCTAGAATTAGTTGAGAAAACAACTAAATTAGAGTTTGTTTGAGCCAAATAGAACCCTTGGAGCTTAGCATCGATCATTTTAAATGATAGGCCAGAGGCTGTGATATGATACGCATAGCTATTGCCAAATGTGATTTTTTTTCAGTCGGTTATGCATGTATCCTCACCTTGATATTTATCAAGGGCCTTAGCTTAGCATCAATCACCCAGGTAATCTGGACAATAGGCTAGAGGCTTTAATCTCACCGTTAGGCTTTAGCCCAATGATTAGAGCATTAATAATTTGCACCTTAACTTTAATAAGGATAAGCAAATCCTGAATCAGGCCATTACTCTCTTCAAGCCCATATAGTGAGTAGCTCCGAGTAAATAGCACGTGATTTTTCATCACCTAGTGGCACAAAGGGCATGCTTGAGATTTACCGGGCTATATCAAGGTTTAGCTTAGCATCAATCACAAGAATTAGTATTCCCAAGTGATAGGCCAGAGGCTCATCAATCTTAAAATAATCCAATTATCTAGTCGGCTGCTCTCTTATTGAATAAATCTTCAAATTCTCCAAATTCATTCTTCATCCTTTGACCTTATTTATAGGGCTAGGTTTTCTGAGATAATCCGAGTGATCACCCAAAAACCTCAGCTGCCGACTGGTTCTTCTATTAAACCCTTGAGCTTCCTTATAACGGCTCTAAACTGACGCCGTTAAACCCGGAGCTCGCTTGGTCAAATCATGAAAATTGTGGATCCGACGCGTGTCCTACGGAGTCAGTTCTCCCCTTTATCTCTTCGTCTTCTCCGTCAAGATTCAACACTGTGCGCCATTGCCTCCAAATCCTCAATCCGCTCTCACTCCCGCAATCCACGCTGCTCCTCTGCTCTCTTCCAGCCTCCCACCATCAATCCTCAACCAACCATCATGGCCGGCACAGGGAGCTCCAAGGCCGCCGCTGAAGTATCCATCAGTGACACCTCCGGGTGGCCTCCAAGCTCGATCGACGAGGAGAAACTGAACTTGTTAGTGTCAGGGGGCGTTTTTCATCGTCGAGAGGTAATCGCTTGGCATCCTGCTCACTTCGATGTTTTTCCCTCGCCCAGTGCTGGCGAGGCGGTTGTTTTCACCCCCTTTTTCTTTCGGGGTTTCTCTCTTCCCGCTCACTCCTTCCTTAGGGAGTTGCTTGCTTTCTACGGGATTAAGATTCACCATCTTAATCCCAACTCCATTTTGCACATTTCTATCTTTATCCATCTATGTGAAACCTACTTGGGCATCTTTCCCCATTTCAATCTCTTTCGAGCCTTGTTCTTCTTGAAACCACACCCCA
>CM002480.1:19444407-19482965 GCA_000325765.3 Leersia perrieri | reverse complement strand
TGGCGTCAATACTGACTGAGGATTTTTCTGCTGCCAGATCTTCTTGCGAAGTGGTAATCGAGGTGCTTCACTCGGCATTGAAGGTTGTTGACGCTTGACTTTCTTCCTTCGCTGCTTGTACGCTTCTTCGCGCTCTTGCTTCTCAAATTCTGCGTCTTCCCGCATGCTTCCTCGCATAGAGGCAATCAGGCTATCCTCCTTCCTTGGCTCCGAGTACTGGGTTCCGGGTGGCCCATGAATGTTAGACAACTGCATCAGATCTTTGATACTCTTGGGCCTATGACGATAGCACATCCGGATTATATCCTGGTTTCTTAGAAGGCCATGATAAAAGATGGATAGGGCCAGCTGGTCAGAGATCGGTTTGACTTGATCTATCGCTTGGAGAAAGCACCGAGTGAATCTGCCGAAAGATTCTTTCGGCTCTTGAGATAACTCACTAAAGAGGCGATACGCCCCCGAGTTATTGGTAGTGTTAAAGACCGGACTCCGTGGTTCCTGAGTTGGAGTGATCTTGGTAGACTGAATCCGAGTTGATGTAGGCTCGTGCGGTTGTAGTTGAGTCGGAGTCGACTCCAGATCAATGATTGGTGTCGGAGTCGTTTTGGGAGTCGGATCCAGAGGTAGAGTCGGAGTCGACTCTAGTTCCAATGTCTCGGTCTCCATCGCCTTGCTTCTCGATCTACGGGACGCGCGACGCCTAGCGGATCGACTCTGCTTCTTTGGCATGGACTGGTAACATGCCGTGATCTTGATGGCGCCATCGCTGACTTGAGAAATCACACGACTCAGGAGGTGAGTCGTTTGTTCGGCGATGTTGGGAAGACCCGTTGGGAGCGTGAAAACATCAGCCGAGTTGATCTCCTCTGCTCGAGTCTTGAGTTCTCCATTGGAATCGATGATGAAGCTAAAGGAGCCGAATCGAAGATTCGGCCTAGGGGGGACGATTGATCTGGCGAACGTAGGTGTTGACGAAGATGCCATCTAGCTTCTTGTCAAGAAATTCGGCGACTTCCCCTACCTGGCACGCCAACTGTCGGTGTTTTGTACCGGCAATAAACTATATGGGGCTACGCACGAACTCGAAAGCTAGATGGTGACAGAACACGAGAATTTATACTGGTTCAGGCCCTCCAATGGAGTAATAACCCTAATCTAGTCTGGAGGAAGTATTCCGCCGAGTTTGTATGATTGAATAGGGTGTATGATGAGATATGTGAGTTGTTGTTTCGATGTCCTCGACCCCTCCTTATATAGGGAGAGGGGACCGAGTCATCAAGGAGTCCTAGCCCTAGACGCTTAGGGTTTCCTTATTTGCTACAATATCTACCCGGCCGACTGCCGTGGAATACAAGGCAAGGCCCATCCGGGTGATTTATCTCTCTACATATATGACCTCCGAGTCTATCTATAACTCGGGATATGTCTTATCTCTCGGATTGTGTCGTGGGAAACAAGGCACTAATGGGCCAGGCCTCTTTGTCTTCCTTATATTGATCTTCTAGAATATCCCTTCTTCGTGGGCTAACAATGGCCCAGTGGATACCCGGTACCCATATTATCCACACCACCGATGTGTCTCCTCCATGCCACAGCGGCCGCCGGTCTCACCCGATCCCCTCCCAGTCGCCGCCGCCTATAAATACCCCCCACTCCCCAATTGCCGTCACAACCCCACACCCACACCACCACGCACCGTCGCTCCGTTCCTCCCCATGCCATAGCCAGTCGTCGTTGTTCGCTCGCCGCCGCACCACCGGGAAGAGAAAGAAGAAGAGAAAGAGGGGAAAGAAAGATGAAAGAGAGGCAGGAGGAGGAAGATGATGAGTGGACCCCACTTGTCATCCTTCCCCCTCTCTCGCTCGGGCTCTGCCCTTTTCTGCCGGCCCAAGCCCGAGCCAGAGAACTGTGCACGAGTCCGTTTTAGGTCCCTCTGCCACTACCCTTTGAATGCAAGTCCTGATCCAGTCCCATTGTTCCTCCCTATTTAGCCCATTACACCAAGCAAGTCTAGCTATGGTCCCTTTTTCCCAAAAACCCTGATCCCGACTACTTTAGAAAATAAGTCCAGTTTGCATTCCTCTGCCTCCATGAAGCCCAAGTCTATTCTTAGTCCTTCTTTTCCTTACGTAACCCAGTACACTCACTAAGTTCAGTCGGTACCCCTCTTGCTCAAGTCATCCAAAGAAAAGAAGGGCACAAGTTCGATATAGGTCCCTCTATCCTATCCTTGCAGAGATATAGGGCCCTCTCTGGTCTTACTTTCGGCCTAACCCATACCAGCCCTTAACTTTTAGTTGCTCCCTTTTTTTGTCTACCCCACCAATTTATCCACCATCCATGCGCCCTCCCCTTCGTCGCTGCCACCGTTTTCTTGTCTCTGCCACAACACCAAAGAAAGAAGCAACGACGAAGAAGAAGAAGGGGAAGAATCCGTATACCCATTTTCCCCCTATCCCTCCGTTTATCCCCTCCACCTGGGCCAATCCACTCAAACCACCCCTCGACCATGTGAGAACCGAGAAGAAAATCCCAAACGCGAAATCCGCCTCTACCCTTTCCAGAACCCGAAGTATAAAATTCATTTTTATCTCACCACCTCTCACATATTTCTATAGCATCGCCGACCTCCTAAAAAAAATCTTGTCTTTTCATCTGTAAGTCCGATCGACCCCGTTCATCCTTCTAAACCTAAGATCCACCCTATGGCACTATTAATTATTTATTATAATATTTTATTTTATAGACTTCGGTAGGATTTTGGTGTGTGCTCGTTAGCGTCCATCCCGGAGGTTTTATCCACTGAAGCCGTAAATCAAGAAGATATGAAGACCCGTGATCAGGAGGATTTCTTGGATCGATCGCGTATCACATTTATCTGGTTTTCTTGGAAGCGTGAAGACCGGAAAATCGTCACCCAGGCAAGCCACCCTTTGATCATATTGCTCCTAGTTTACAAATAAAATGTTTGCAACTCGCATTAGGATTGTGCACGATTATTCAACCCGGCCTCGATGATTATATTGATGGACCTACCCAGTAGTTGCATTATTTTCCCGTAGGAATTGAATACTTGTGAACCCTTGTCGATACATCCCGATGATACTGTTGGGCATTCAGGCTCTCGAGTAGGACAGTCCGACTAAACCCTCAAACTTTACTCTGTGATATGACTTTGGGAAAAAGGGTTGCGAACTGTTTTGAGAAATGATTTGCGAAGTGAAAATGAGTTTTGCGAAAAATTGGGTAAGGCTTGACCATGAGGGTATGGACAAGTTTTCCTGTTTAAGGACCGATTCCTTTGGGAATTCCATCCGAGCATATTATCGTGCGACCACGCGGGCTACGTGGGTATGCCTCTGGATGAGTACTTAGTTAGATTATGCTTATCTGCATGTTGATGGTTGCGGGACACAACAGGGTAAGGTGTGTAGTGCGCGACAGGCCGCTAGGTCCTTACGTACGTAGGGGGACTCAGGCCCTGGGATCGCCGGGGTCTGGCCTTGTGAGGGGGACACGGGATCCGTAGTACCCTAGGTATGTGCCCTAAGTAGACGATGGTTGCGTGAATAGCCTGATACTGGTTGCGCGGTTAGTCGACCCGACCATGCAATGTGGGAAAGCCTAAACTAACTACGGAAAAACCTTGTCACGAACTTCCGATTCCTGATCTGTTTCGGTGTTAGCTTCATGTCGCGTGGGTAAGGCGTACAACCTCTGCAGAGTGTTAAATCTATTCGAATAGTCGTGCTCACAGTTAGGAGCAAATGTGCAGTGATTCTCTTAGCGTAGTTTTGTTTTACCAATGTTTTTGGAAAACTCTCTAGGATGAAAATCATGTGTTGCGAGTTGGATTTTGGTGTGTGATTGAGAGGCCTTCAGGGCTAGAGATACGATTGAGAGGCCCTCTAGGCCAGAGATAGGATCCACGGGATCCAAGAGTCGAGGCATCAAGGATGTTCGACGTTGAGAATGCAATATGGTTTGCGTTAGTGCGATTCGAAGAAATTGTTGAGATATGATTTGAGCTTCGTGATAAATCATGGTTGTGATTGTGTTGCCATACCCCGATATATTTGTTGTTACAGTTGTTAATTAATGAACTCAATTAAAATCCTGACACACTTGTATTATCTTCAAGAAAGTTGTTTTACACTTAAAACTAGCCGTTCTTTGAAGCCCGCATATTACACTTTTCCCGTGGTTTGCGAGTACGAAAGTACTCACCCCTCTCTGTTGTTGTTTTTTTCTTCCTTGCTGCTAGATCAGGTCGAAGTTGAAGGCGCCGGGGAGTTTCGTTCCTAAACCCAAACCACTGCCTGTGGTATGGGGTTCCGACTATGCTTAAGGCCGCTGCTGCTGCTCTTTGTTTCCCCAGGGATTACCCGGAGTCGCAATGTAAAGGTATTATCTATTTACTAGAATTGTTTTGATTTCATCTTGTTACCGTGGGTACCAGCTATGGCACTGGTACTCGTTACGCGGTTCCGTAGGGAACAGTTCGCTGTTCCTCTATGGCACGCCCTCCTTCGGGTTACCTATTACGGTGGCCGAGGGGCGGGTCGTGACATGCACTATCCTACCCCCCCACTTTTGATCATATGACCGAAGACCGAAGAAAACAATTTGAAACTGAATTGCTTGGTCTTGACAATTCTGCAATACAAATTCACTCTTTTTATTATTAGAGAGACAAAATTTACCAAAAGCCTGAAAATCAAGATTGAGTTGTTAGGTTAGACCTAATGTTTAATTGTGTTGAGCCAGCTAGACCAAATGGCCATATGACAATTCACAAACTAGACAAAAAAAACTCATATTAGGGCTACTTTGGAACACATAATGAAAACACACATAAATAAAGGGGAAAAATTGAAATAGGATAGGGATACACGTGTAAAACAGATGAATTCATTGAAAATTTAGAAAGACCGTCACACAGGCGTTCGTAGGGGGGACGGACCCAAATATTTCATTTACCTCCAATCGTCCTCCATGTGGCATGCCTCCTTCACCCTACACTATCTTCCCCAAAACCTTCCTGCCTCATTGCCACTGCTCCCATGTGCTCGCCGTTGTGTCACCCTCTCGCCGAAAGTCTAGCCAAAGTGGAGGCATATGTGGTGGCGATGGGCTCAAGCGGGAGGACGATGACGGCGATCTCGGAAGGGCATAGCCCACCAACCCTGCCCTTTGGGTGGGCCAGATCCATCGTTGACAGCCTCAAAGAAGGCAAATTTGGTGGCGCGCGAATGTGGCAGACCATGTGTGGGACCGCGATGTGCTCAATGACGGATCCACAATGTGCTGGCGGGAGAGACAGTAGCGAGCGTGCTAGATCCGCAACGGCGAGGCGCTCGCTAAGGAAGATGTCGAGTATGTTGGGTGCCACCGTTCTGGTGAGTACGGGATCAAGTACCTTAGGTTATCACATTATTGGAGATTATACTCATGTGTTTTTTTTCAAGTCGAATTACTCCTGATAAATTTATTTTTACCTAATGTCAGAAAAGTTTGATGTTTTCTATTAAAAAAGGACCATATGTAGCATAGTTTTTTATGCTACATACAACATATTTGTTGTTGTTGTTTTATATATGAGAAAATATGAGAAATGCCATTGACAAGCGTCTAATTCTAAGAAATGCCATCGACAAATACAAATTCTAAGAAATACCATCATACAAGTGACTTTTTCCCAAAAATGCCATCACCGTAGGGTTCCATCCATCCACGCCGTTAAAATACATTGTTCATTCTCCATCGCCATTAGGGTTCCATCCATCCACGCCGTGTGGATAACGGCGATGGTATTTCTTAGAACTAGTCGCTTGTATAATGGCATTTCTTAGAACTAGCGCTTGTTGATGGCATTTCTTAGAATTAGGTGCTTGTCAATGGTATTTTTTATATTTCCTCTTTATATATTGTCTTATAAAAATGCTATACAACATCACTTGCTGGGCCAAACATCTTTAAAAATTGCTCCACCTATATTTTTCTAATATAGATTATATCTTTCACATATAATACCTCCCAATACAACATAATTACTGTTAATAATCACAATGTTTCGTTTGTTTCAAATGGTAGATTCAACAAACTTTACGTTCTGGGTAAAACCATCTTCCCACACATATTTAACTTTCAATAGACGGAATGAATATGCATATCGAAACCAATATTCCTGAGGGTATATAAGAGAGTGAGCGAAATTGAAGGGCATAGAAGGGATTTACTATATATTGTGAAGGGCGTACAAATAATTCTCTCTTGTTTTTAAAATTCTCGGGGTTACTGCAATTGACACTTATGTTTTTTTATTTAGTAAAGAATTTGTTGCTAAATGTGTACTTGCAGACATGGTCAGGATGTAAATATTTTGATTGACATAAAAGACACTTGATTACCTCCGTTTTTTTTTAGAAAATGAGCTCCGAATGGATGCTCAAATTCCTATGAAATCAAGACGGATATGAAAACTCATATAGGTTTCCTGTCACTATCTCTTCTTTTAAAAAAAATAAAGTGCATGGGTGGTCCTAATGTTGCGTGGGTGTGTCATCTTGATCTTCGAACTCCTAAAATCTGTTCTAGGTCTCTCTAAATTTGCGTGTGACATCTAGGTCCGTTAACTCTTAAAATGTGTTTTTGGTCTCTAAACTTATGTGGGTGTATAATCTAGGTCCTCAAACTTGTGTGGTGTCATATAGGTCCTCAGACTTGTGTAGTGTCATATAGCTCCAAACGGGTTCCAAAGTCGTTCCATGCGCTGACATGGGAATCCATATGGAAGGGGGACCTACATGTCAGTCATGTGGGCAAATATAAAAAATAAGTCAACTCCCTCTCTCTCTTCTCTCTTCGGTCCTCACACATGGAGACGGAGGAGGGTGGTTGGCCGACAGGGGGGAGGGTATTTAGGGATGAGAAATTTGAGGGTGGTGGTAGTAAATGAAGACGAGAGAGATAAGAAACGGAAGAGAATCATCGTTGTCATCGAGTTCACCAACTACTGGCTAGTCGGTGGTGTGACCAACTACGAGCACTACCGCTACCGTCTCCCTCGTCCTCACCGTTAATTGATATTAGAGGGAGGCAGGATATAGAGATGAACGAGAGGGGAGAGGATATGGTTTTTATTTTTATTTTTTTTCATATGACTGACATGTGGGTCCCTTTGCTACCTAGCTTTCAATGTTAGCGCATGGAACATATTTGGAATCTATTTGTACATATATGACACATACACTGATTCAGGGACCAGAAAACACGTTTTAAGAGAGTTCGGGGATTTATATGACACATCCATAAAAATGTAGGAACCGAAAAAACACGTTTTGAAAGTTTTGGGACATAGATGATACACCCACAGAAATTCAGGGATGCTTAATATTTAAGTTACCGACGGTACTAGATGTTTTGGAAACTCCATATACTAATATTTTCCTTGAGAAGTCCAGAGATTGAAAGGTAAGAGGTGAACATTCATCGAAAGAAAATGGAACTTGCTAGTATACCGGGCCCTCTTTGAATTGCAAAACAAAGGAATAGAAAAAATACAGGATTTTGACAGGATTGCAAGTACAAAACAGAGGTTTGCAAAATACAGAAATAACCATTTGATAGGACCATAGGAAAAACGCAGGAATCAGATGAGAGAGATAGACTCATGAATTTTTACAAGAGGTTTGAGCTTTGATTCGGGCCACCTTTGAATTGGTGGAAAAGCAAAGGAATTTTGGAGGATTTCAATTCTATAGGATTTTTTTCTTTAAAAGCCCTTTGAAACAAAGGATTAGACACTACTCATCAGTCTTATGAAATTCCTATAGAATGTGACAATCCATGCAAGTTTGAAGGAATTTTTAGCACGAGGTCCAACCTTATAGAAATTTTCCTAGAGTTTATCGCTCTCATCCAATTCATGTGCTTTTCCTATGGTGCTATCAAACGATCAATTTCTGTATTTTTCTTGTGTTTTGTAATCCTCTATTTTGCACTTACATTCCTGTGAAATTTCTCAGTTTTTCATATTCCTCCTTATTCGCAATCCTGTGATTCAAGGAGTCCTAACCTTCTCGTTAGTTAATTCAATCGAGACCAGTAAATCACACCTAGGCTTTGCATGCCAAAGTTTGGAGGATTCCAATTCTATAGTATTTTTCCTCTAAGAGCCCTTTGAAACAAAGGATTAGACACTACTCATCAGCCTTATGAAATTCCTATAGAATATGACAATCCTGTAAGTTTTGGAGGAATTTTTAGCATAAGGTCCAACCTTATGAAAAATTTCATAGAGTTTATCTCTCTCATCCAATTCATGTGTTTTTTCTAATGTGCTGTCAAACGATCAATTTCTTTAGAACCTCTTATCCATTTTTCTTTAGAACCTCTTCCGCGGCCAAAGTTTTCTCTAGGATCAAGACCTGCTGTGCCTGCACCGCATCAGATGTGCTTGAAACAACAGCACAGTGGCGCGCATGCGAAGCTACTCATCCGCCCGAGGGCAGGCAGCACCGAGTGGAGGAGAAGCTCTCGCTCGCGGTTGACACGGAGCAGTATGCACCTAACGCGCGCGCTCAGCAGCAGTAGCCCACTATCGTCCGGTCGGTCGGGGCGAGATGAATAGCTGGAGGACGGTCGGACACGACGGAGCAGAACCAGAAACCCGTGCTCCGGCATACGGAGTACTAGGAGTAGAGTAGATCGATCGAGAGCTTTTCGGCTTTTCGTCGATGAGATGGCAGCTTCATTTAATCCGTAAAGATGCATGGCTATAGCTCCTCTCCCGCTCGATCGATCTGTCACGGCACATAGTGGGTGTCAGTACCTGCCTGCTTGTCTGCTCTTCGCCTCTCCCTCGCCAGAAATCCAGTACGTGTGCGCCAATATCTGACCTGACATGACCATCCTGCATGCGCTGCCGCATTGTTTGTCCTGGGGCACTCCTTGCTTGCGACTACGGTGTACCTCCCTACGGAGTACTACTAATCCTCTACTCGTACCAGCGAGGGCTCAATCGGGCTTTGTCATCCCAGTAAAACGATATGGTGATGGCTGGGGAGTACGTCCGAACTCCGTCTTATGCCCTGATTAGTTCAGAAAAAAAAAATTGTAGGTGTCACGTCGAATGTTTGACTAGATATAGAATGGAGTTTATAGGTATAAATAAAAACGTATATAATTTCATAACTCGTCTGAAAATCGCGAAACGAATCTATTAAGCCTAATTAAACCATTATTAACATATGTGGATTACTATAGCACTTATAGCTAATCATGGATTAATTACGCTCAAAAGATTCGTCTCGTGATTTTCATGCATGTGTCGAAAGAAAAGATAAATAGTAAATATTTATTATTTTTAAAAAATAGTTTTTTATTATTTATTATTCCATGCATATGTCGATATAATGTTTTTGGGTACAATTTTCTCTGAACTAAACAATGCCTCGATATATTCTATTGTACTACTAGTAGTACTTAGTCGGACTCAGTTGAGTTTTGTCGTAACAATTGTAATTTATTTTTGAGGAATTAAGATTAGGGTGATAAAGTGTTGTGATCGGTTGAGAATAAAAGTTACGTGGTGGAATCAATTGAGGATCTTTGTAATTGGTAGAAATAAGATAGACATATACATAAGTAGTTATATTTTAAGATAAATTTAATTCTTTTGGCAGCTATATTTTAAGACGGTGTATGTGGCACGAAATACTGGTTTACCACAGTTTTGTTTGCGTTTTGAATCACTATACACAGTAGTTTAATGTTCCTGAATAGACACATTTCATTTTCTGATGATATTTGATGTACAAATTAATGAGTGAATACAACAAAGTTAAACACTTTTTTATATAAAAAAGGACAAGGCAATTGTCCCATATAAAATATATTCCCTCCATCTCAAATTATGAGAAGGCCTATTTCATCTCTTTAGGACAAGAGTTAGGCCCATAATTTTTATATAAAGATATAATTTTTATGTCAAAAAAACATAATCATAAGATAATACTTTTGAATATAAATGTAATTATATGAATTTTGTATCATAAAAATAATTTTTTGATAGAGAAATTTTGGTCAAACCCTTGTCCCAACGAGTCAAATTACGCCTTATAATTTGAGACGGAGGGAGTAAATTGTACAGGATAAGGATTTGAAAAGTGGATTAATTTTTCACACACACACAGACACAACTCTTAAATCCTGTTCCATACCTACAATTATAATTTCTACACAAACTATTTTTAAATCTATTTGGATTTCATATACAACTTATAGTATATTTTTATATAGTTACAAACTATATTTCATATATCAATCAGTGTGCACCTCTGTAATTGATGAAGAAGTTTGTAGACCTTCTAGAGCAAGGTGGTGACATACTTTAAAGTTGTCTTTGTTATAGTGCAATGAAAATCAGCTTCGTCAAATATAGCAAGATGATATTAATAAATTAGGCACCACTCACTACTATGAATATAAGACAGACTTATGCATTAATCTAACCATTTAAAAGCACAGGAAACGAGCTGAGAATAATCCTCTGTACTGGATGAAAAGAATTGAGCCTTAATTCATAATCTCTCTGTCTCAAAATATAACTACATAAAGAATTTAAATTTATCTTAAAATATAATTACTTCTACACTCACATATCTCATCTCCACCGATCACAACAATTCATCATTTAATTTTCTCACATAGCTTCTCCTCTCAACCAACCACAACTGCTCCTCATTCAAACCATAATTCCATAAAAAAAACATATGTAGTTATATATTATGACGAAAGTAATACAAAAGAGCCACGTAGAGGAAAATTTTCAACCGAGTAAACAAAAGTACTAATCCATTCGTCCCATATATAAGAACTTTAGCCTTTTTGTTTTGTCCCACAATATAAAAATTTTTAGCTTTCAGACAATCAATTGGTGGCCCACGTATTTACCATTAACAGTTAATCTTTTCATGTTAAGCTGCATACTTCGATACATATCCTCCAATATCTCTATTTCGAAGCTTTAAATTATAGAACGTGTCGTTTATTATTGCATCTATTAATTGAGAAGTCAGTAGGACCCATGTATTAATGATGGGTATTGTGGACATTTTAATGGATACTTATTATTTTCTAAAACGGTAATAGTTTCATATTATAGAACGGATGGAGTACTTAATTGACCTGATAAAATATAGGGCTTGTTCAGTTTATTACCAAAATCAACCTTACCATTTAATGTTAGATTGCCAAAATTTTGGCAAGTTAGAAATATAGAGGTAATGTTTGGTTTGTTATCTTACTGAATATTGGCATAAATTTATAAGGAGAAGTTTTTAGAATCTTACTAAATTTTAAAGCCATTACCAACATTTGTTAGCATACCAAATACATCTAAATTTTATAAACTTGACAGATAATAAAATGGTTGAAAGTGACAACAATCTAAACGGCCCAATGCTATATTTCCTATATATCCTAGACGTAAAGACAAGGGAGAACCGACCTCCGTAAACAAATATTAGCACCTGTCATCATAACAAACGGATTTAATCTTATCCGCGCAGCTAAACCAGTGCTCATTTGCTCAAAGCGACCGCGTAATCGCCGGCAGCTTTAATCCCTTCATACTTGTCACCACCTTTGCGACTAATTAAGGTCTCGAGGGAAGTTGTGATCATTCTCAAAAGGTGATTTCTACTCGTCTTCTGCCTTTAGGGGAGGAAAAGGAGATTGTTTGATCAGCGCGAGATTAGTACGCCGTCGTACGTACCTTATCACGGACCGCTTCCATTTACTCCTACTTTGCAGAGTCTTTTGTTTTGATGAATCGGTTCTTCTGTACGCTACTGACAAAAGAACACACACGAAGTGAATGAGTCGAAAAGGGCCATCACGGCCGGAAGCGATCAACTGTGGACGAATTCGCAGAAAAGACAGCGAAAAGGTAATAAAAAGGGGGACAAAACCGATATCATCCAAGAAAGCTCGTTGTTGAGTTCAGAAAGAAAGTAAAGCTCGTTTTCTTTTCGTGTCTCTAGCTAAGCTCCTCCATCTGCTGTGTTGTTTCTGCTCCATCCCCTTTCGCCTTTCTCAAAAAATAAAACTAAAAATTGTCACGTAGCCAAAACAAACTCGGGAGCGAGTACTAGTACAACAAAGTTTTTTTTTTGTGGCTCACTAGTACAACAAAGTTATTACTCCTTCTGTCTGCAAAGCTCCATCCAAGCAGCCAAATTAATTGGAAAGTGGTGCAGCAAAATTAACTGGGAAGTGGTAGTACTAGCAGCTATTCTCCCAGCGTGTAGATACTATATCAGCTGCATGAGCCCGGCAGGCTGTCGTGGGTGAATGGGGACACGGCGAAGGAATTTTGATGAGTCGATCGCCGGTGGCAGCCGAACAATAATGGCGTTCGTACCCACTCACACGCGCGCACGCATATTCACCGTTGGTTCGCGCGGCGGCAGCGGCAGCGGACTATGCGCGCAGCGCAGGGCGGCAGGAGCAGGAGGAGCAGCTCCCACCCCATCCGCGCGCACTAGCGTTGCGATGCGATGCGGGGAGGGTCCCCCACCGCCGCGGCACGGCAGGCAGCTACCCAGGGTGGTGGGCTGCCACCGCCCGCAGCGCGTGCGCGGCCGCTTTAGCCCTTGTCGGAACGGGCGGGGCCCCGTGTACCGTGCGTCCCACCGATCGGGATCGGCTTGCTTCGCCCGAGTGCGATCTCTCCCCGCGCGCGCGCGGGTCGACCACCACCACCACCACCAACGTGGCGGTGTGGCACCGCGTCTGTTAAGGAGGTGGGGTTGCGCGCGGTGCCGTCGCGCCGTTCGTTCGCGCGGCGGATGGAAATGTTGGGACTGAATTATGATCCAAATCCAGTTATACTAGTTGACAAGAGGGATCAGTATCTTATTAGTGTTTTATCGATATATATACTTCTTGTAAGCCGTCGTTCGGCATTATAACCTCACTACTCCGATATAGCGAAGACTTTTACTGGCTGGCGTCTGTGGTTTTTTCTCTCCTACATTAAAAGGGTTTTTCACGTTAAAATACTGTATCCTCTATGATTGATCTTTGTTATTTATCGTTTATATGTCTATCGTCCTATAACAGTAACAGTTGATGCATGCATTAGCCGCGGCGGGCCCTAGCCGGGACGCGCGCGAGGCTCGCTCACATCAGCGCACAGCGGACGCGGGCCGCGCGCGCGCGCACTGGTGCCCAAAGGGGTCAGCGTGTGGCGGAAGTTGATTGACCAGGGTCGGACGCTTCAGGCACCCGTCCATCAGCTAAGGAGCCGTGTTGTACGCGACTACGCGCGTGTTTTTTTTCTTTCTTAGAACACATTTCCTTTTGTCTTTAATTTGAAGGCGGTTGTTGCATGTACGTGTGTTCACTCGGCTAAATTAGAACCTGTATGAAGCAAACGGGAGTACGGGTAAAAACATCGTGCATGACTACAACTGATATCGACCACACGTAACACGAAAATTCACCGCTGGACTTCCTTACATTTTAAGATCGTACCGTTCCGCCTCATTCAGCTTCTACTGATTTCGTTTTCACATGTCCACCTGTTTCCACCTCTCCAGCACGCACTAAGCCACTCAGACCTAATATTACTTGTCTCCCAACTAATGGTACGTGGCATTTTTGTGCTAGTGACAAGTAACGCACCTATTATATGACAGAACTCGTCAATTAGGTGGTGTTTAGTTGGAGGGACTAAAGATAAGTCCCTGGACAAAACTTTTAGTCTCTGGACTTATCTGACCAAAAGAAACTTATTGAAGTATAAATTGACTATTATACCCTCTATCTCTCATTCTCCCTCACCTCTCTCTCCCAAGCTCCGGCGGCGGCGGCGGAGGTGTTGGCGCCGGCGGCCCCGAGCTCTGGCCGGCCAGGTCTGGCCGTCGACCTCCCTCTCGGCGGCGACCACGGCAGCTGCCGCTCCCTCTCTCCCATCCCAGTGCATGGTGTGGACCAATGGAGGTGGCGGCGTCATCCTCTAGGCTGGCCATGGCTGGTGGCGGCGTGAGCAACCGAGGGGAAGCGTCGCCTGGATCTAGCGTGGCGCTGGTGGCCAGGATCTAGCGCAGCGCGAAGATGGCGGGGTCGCCGGGATCTGGCGTGGCGTCGCGGCGCCGCCGGGTGATTGTGTCGGCGCGTGGCGGAGCAGTGGCGACGACGGGCAATTTCACGCAGGCAATTGCGCGGCGGCACATGGCGGAGCGGTGGCGGCAGGGAGGGGAGAGAGAGAGAGAACGAGCGCGCACAAGGGCAGCGGAGGAAAAAGTGGGAAATAAGTCCCTCCCCGGGGACTTTTTTTTTGTTTAGGGACCCTCCTGTTTGGATGGAGAGGGATTTATTTGGGACTAAAAGAGAGATTTCTCCAACCAAACAGGGCCTTAGAGCATGTTTGCATCCAGGGACTTTTAGTAGTCCCTGGACTCCTTAGCAGTAGTCTCTGAGACTTATTTGTAGTCCCACCTATTTGGGAAGAGGGACTAAAAGGTACTAATTGAAGTGTAAAAAGACTATTATAGCCCTGAGTACATGCCCCTGATGCTTTAGCGCGCCAAACGCTGGCTGCTGCTCGTGCCAAGCGTTGGATGCTGCGCGCGCCAAATTCTTGGTGCTGCTCGCGTGAAATGTTGTTGTTGCTCGCGGCAAATGCTGATAAACAACAGCCACCATCTCGACCAAATCCTTCAGCGCCCATGCCCCCGCCGCCGCCTCCACCAAAGCCATGGCCTGCAACGTCGGCGAGGGAGGCATTGCCGGGGGATGCATTGCCGGGGGGGATGAATCCCCGCATCGCCCTACCGCGTCCTCGAGGAACTCGCGGTGCACGGGTTCCTCGCCTTCCTCTTGCAGGGTTGATGGGTTGGGGGGGCGCCGCGGGCACGGCGGTGGAACCGTGACCAGCACGAATCGGCGGGAGACGGTGTCCCTCCGATTGAAGCAACTCTTGGTAATAGTTCATCTCGTGGTAGCCATCTGGGTAGCCATTGGCCTGTGAGTTCAGATCGAATCCGCCGGCGTCCATCCCGAGCACAACGCCCTCTCGGCCGGCTCCTTCTCCACCGGCGGCGCCAGATCCGCCCCCTCCGCCAATTCCCTGTCCACCGCCACCACCCGCCAACGACGATGCTCCCTGGTGCAAGAAATGTAGCGGCGGGGATTGGGAGAAGAAATCCACCGTATCGTCGTCGGCGCCGGCCATCTCTCCGCCGGATCGAAGACGTCATCCGACAGATCGAAAAATAGGACCCTACCGGAGCGGGAAGTGAACACGGCGGCGAGCGGGGACGGCGGGAGGGTGGGTAGTGGGAAGGCGGAGGGAGTGTGCGGACGGCGGTGGGTGGGGACGGCGGCGAGCGTCGGCGGCGGCGGAGGCAAATCGCAGGAGGCGACGAGCGGGCGGGGATTTTTTTCGCGAGAGAAGAGAGGAAAGTGGAGAGAGAGAGCACGTGGGGGAGGGGCAGCGCCAGGAAAGAGGAAAAAAAATCCCAATAAGCTCTTCCCCCGGGGACTTTTAGTTTTTTAGGGACTTAAAAAAAAGTCCATAGATTAGTCCCTCCTGTTTGGATCCCTAGGGACTTCTTCCTATAAGTACCAGGGACTTTTCTATCAAACAGGGTCATAGTAGGCTAGTGCCTTTGCTTCAATGAGAAAATTTGGATCTTATCCAGGCTAGTTTTACTGCACTAGTGGAAGTTTCGTTAATTATTACAATTAGTCATCGGTCTATTTATATTAGGTGTTCCTAGCCTTAGCCAGGCTTAGTTCTTTTTTTAGCATAGTTATTGTATTAGTAAAATACATCATTTGCTCTATATTTTGAAAAATATATTTTTCTCATTAAAATTTCTTTTTACAATATTACTTAGACTACTTATTTTGAGTTATTCTTAAAAGTTTATATACCAAACTATTCAATTTGTTTCTATTATCCACACTCAACTATCCACCCAACAGTCTGTTTCAAACTAAATCTTGATAAATGTAAACATAGATAATAAGTGTTATGCCGTAAGAAAACAATTTGTTACTAACTACTTACAAAATACTACTCCAGTACAGAAAACTGCAGTATTTCATATACAATTAAGTCAAAAGCCTTTTTTACAACGTTAACATTGAGGTGTCGTTTCCTTGGTGATGATTTGTCTAATAGACGTCTGTGGATGAAAATCCAGAACTGACCATTGGGTGCGTCACCATTCCGATGCAGTCTGGATGGTAAGAAAATTAGCGGACAAATATCGTTTCCATTCTGAAGGCATTCTTACATAGTGTGCGTCATCGTTCTGATGCAGTCTGGATGGTAAGAAAATTAGTTTCCCCAGTGTCATAATGTGCTCGTGCTATCTAAGTTTTTTTTCTCTCTTTTTTTTTCACTACGTGCATCCTTAGCTAATACTCCATCCGTTCCAAAAGACTAGGCAAATGAAGTCATTTTTTGGGGTGAAAGAAGTAGATGCAGCAGAGGCCATATGTAATTTTATTTTTAATGAAATTAATTTATCCCTTTACTAAATATACTGGGTTTGAGTCTCAATTTTTGGTAAAATTTTCACATTTTCCATTGAAACATATATTTTCAATAATTCATAACTTAGATCAATGGGGGGAGGACTCCCTGATAAAATGCATTAGAAGAAAAGAAGGCTTACCATAATATACCTCTGTCTCAAAATATAGAGATTTATGTTTTTTTTAAAGACTAAGGTTGAGAAAATGAAGTATCGTGATTGGTTGAGAGGAGAAGATAGGCGGCAAATTTAAATGGAGGATGGTCGTGATTGGTATAGATGTGGTATGTAGGTATAGAAGTAGCTATATTTTGAGACAAATTTAAATTGCTCTGGTAGTTATATTTTGAGACGGAGAGGACAAATTTAAATTGCTCGGGTAGTTATATTTTGAGACGGAGAGGGTAGAAAACAGAGAAACAAAAGAGTTACATAAGGCGGGGGAGGGTACAGGAAGATAGATTTCCAATAGTAATATATATGAAATTCTAGACATATCGGCCTATTAAGTCTAGAATTGTATAAGTTTAAATACACATAGTGTGGAATTAAATCCAATCTTTACTTCAGAGAAGCTGCAACCAGTTGCAATAGAGTTTACATGATTAAAAACAAGAATACTACTAATAAAACCACCATTAAACAAATTCCACCATCTATGATTGGTAAGAATGTAGATAGCCTTTTTCCGTACCAATGTCTTATAAGTTTTATAAGTTATATGCACCTTATTTTTTTTGGTTAATATCCAAAACCAATGGCTGATTGTTTTTGATTGACTCATGCTCTGATCACCGTTACCGAGCAGTTTCAAACAAAAGGGGAAAAACATTAGAAATTAGCTAAGTTGTAAAAACTTATTAGTTCAAATCTTACAACCATCGAATGAATCTGATTCGACATGGTACGAGGACACCACAACAGATGATGAACCATCAATACGATGCCTTCAAGAAGCTTGCAACATCTTGAAGTCATCGCTAGTTTTTTTTACCCGAAAAGTCAAAATAGGTCTGGCAGATGTATATCAGAACGATGCCAAACATGTCAATGATGAGCCAACCTAAGTCGGTGGCCGCTGCACAGCCCACCATAGTCGTCCATGTTCCAAGGAGACCTTAACGATACGCTAATGCCCCGCACTAGCGACCACTGAAGCTCCCACTCACCACCTTCACCTCCTTGTGTGGAACAAGGCCTCGCCCTGAGGAACTGGATCTGACGGTTGTGACAGGCATGAAGCGTCGTTTGCCCCCATCAGGTTCATCGTCTTCCCCAACTCATCACCCATCACAAATTGGCACTCCATCGACGTCGTCTCGCCAGCGTCTTGCCCTTGAGGCCTCCCCGCAACTGCCTAGCCCTTGGTGGCCATCAAACAAAACTATGTCGGCGAGCCGTTCCCAACATTGTAGGCTCTAGATTCGGTTGAGAGGGTGCCAGAGGAAATCTAGAGCTATATATACCTCCTTCTGTGCACCATAGCCACACAACACATCTTTCTGGCCGACGATTTCACTCAGATATGTGTCCCCATGCAAAGAGAGCGATGAGAGGCCCTGCCGTCGCCATCCTCGCTGTCGCCATTTTCAGCAGTTGCTCCGACAACGGCAAGGGGAGAAGGTGGAGACGAAGGTGCTCTCGGAAGGGTTATATATTTTAGTTGTTGTGTACTATTTTTGATAATGTATATATTAATGTCCGATTTTATTCACTGTTATTAGAACATTTAATTTTTTATCAGTTTGGTTAATTATTACGACGGACTAGATTGATGTGATATACATTTGTAGGTGTGTATAATGTCCAACTACTTATTAATTTACTTTAAGTGACTAGGAACCCATTCCTTTTACAATTTCAATGACATTATAGCAGTTTGGAACATCATGTATAATCACTTCACCTAAAAGCCGTAAGCACTGATGGGTGATGAGCCAAGTCATATTTAAAAGCGCACTATAACGGCCTTGATCCCGCGTGTTCCTGTTGGGAGCTGATCTGTACCCTCAGTATCTTACGCAGCTTCATACTGCTAAGCGCTAAAAACACCCTGGTTGGTTTGGTTCGCACGTGGCACGTCGTCCTTCGCACGTGCATGGCCCCACGGACCATCATTCCGTAGGGCTGCGCTTGCGCCTGCTCCTCCTCTCCTTCCTTCCTTCGCTCGGTTGACTACTCCCACCGACTGGTTTCTGTCCGAACGGCCCAGAATTATCAAGGACGCACGCAGGGGGCGGCACACTCAACCGGCCAGCCTATCTGGACACAACCATCGAAGGCAAGCGCCGCACACTGCCGCACCAATTTCCCTTGCTCTTCCTCCTACTACTCTCCTCTCCAAGACATAAAAATATTGTGAAAAGAATCCCACTATCTCATGACATATGGAGAGAGGGAGAGAGGAGAGGGAGCAATTTCATTGAGGAAGGCCATCCACGAAACATTCCTTCTCTCCTTGACTCGTCGCGCTCGAGACATCTAGGAGCTCCTCATCCTCCTTGCCTCCTCTTTTGATAGGACGAGAATTGTTGGCGAGGATCAAGCAATTGGGGTTCTTCTTGCATGGATGCGGCCCACTGGCACCAGGTAATTAAGCTGGCCGATCGATCTTCGCTCGATACATCTTTGCTCGAATCGGGGCATGCAATTTCCACGGCATGCGTAGAAAGATCTCTCACCGGCTCCGGCCGTGTCGATTTTGGCTTCTGTTCTTCTTCCAGATCTTGTGTTGATATGTGTGTGTTTCTTGGTCGATCCTTCTTGTTTAATCTGCCTGTGCCTTGATCCTGGCGCTTTGCTTTCCTTTGGTGGGATATGGTGATCTCTATTCTCTTCTCTCTCTCGGCTTTGTGCTCTTGGGAACTGCCATGGCCAACCTTTTATTCTTTGTGTAGATCTATGCACGGATCGCCATCTTCTCGCTGTGTGTGTATGTGGGTTTGTTTCTGTCTTCTCCATTGGCTTCGAGCTGAGAGCTCTCATGTATGTTGGGGCCTTTTAATTCTCTTGCTGCGCCTCCTCTCCCCCTCCTTTTAATCCTTGAAAGGAGCACACGACGCACCGCTTTTCTTTTCCTTTGTTCCTCGCTTTCTTTCTTATCCTCCCTTTCCTCGCCATCCTTTTTATCTTTTCATCTCTCTTTTCCTCATGGCTTTTCCCCGTCTCTCTCCTCAAGTCCACACCTTGCATCAAAAGAGTAGCCATGTCTTTGAGGATGATGTAGTAGTAGCAGCAGCCGCAGCAGTACTGCTACTACGCCACAAACACAACCCTACAAGAGCACAAACAAAGTTGTGTGTTTTGTGCGGTGGTGTGTTTCTCTCTCATCTTTACTTTCCTTTTTTTTCCGCTTTATTTCTATCTTTCACCTTTCCCTCTTCTAGCTTTAATCTCACTTTGTATCCATTTGCTTGGTTCTTTGTTGCACCATTAGGATCCTCGGTTTCTCACGTCATATCATACCTCATGTTTCCCCCCATTCGTCTCTCCATTTCTCAGTCTCTCATATCATACTCGATGTTCTTGCTTCTTAACTAGTTCTTGCTAGTACTAATTAATTTCTAGGTTTCTTGTTACTAATGGATTGCAACATGTGTACATCATCAGGGGCTAGGGCTAGTGAAGCCAATGGAAGAGATGCTGATGGGTGCAAATCCAAATCCTAATGGAAGCACAAATCCACCTCCGCCGCCGCCGTCCTCGGCTGCCACCGCCCAGCGGCCAATCGCCCCGCCGGCGGCAGGATCCGCCGCCGCGGGCGCCGTCGGAGCCGGAGCAGGAGCAGGAGCCGGCACGGAGCGCCGCACGCGGCCGCAGAAGGAGAAGGCGCTCAACTGCCCGAGGTGCAACTCCACCAACACCAAGTTCTGCTACTACAACAACTACAGCCTCCAGCAGCCGCGCTACTTCTGCAAGACGTGCCGCCGCTACTGGACCGAGGGTGGGTCCCTCCGCAACGTCCCCGTCGGCGGCGGCTCGCGGAAGAACAAGCGTTCGTCGTCGTCGGTGGTGGTTTCGTCTGCGGCGGCGGCCACATCGGTGTCCGGCACGGTCTCCGTCGGGCTGGCAAACAAGAACCCGAAGCTGATGCACGAGGGCGGCGCGCAGGCCGACCTCAACCTCGCGTTCCCGCACCACCATCACGGCGGCGGCGGCGGACGCGGTCTCCAGCCGCCGGAGTTCGCGGCGTTCCCGAGCCTGGAGAGCAGCAGCGTGTGCAACAACCTGGCGGCGAACGGCGGGAGGGGCGGCGGCGGCGTGGGGGCGTTCTCGGCGATGGAGCTCCTGAGGAGCACCGGCTGCTACGTCCCGCTGCCGCAGATGCAGCTAGGCGGTATGCCGCCGGAGTACGCCGCCGCCGGGTTCGCGCTCGGCGAGTTCCGCATGCCACCGCCGCCGCAGCATCAGCAGCAGGCACAGACCGTGCTCGGTTTCTCGCTCGACACGGGCGCAGGCGGCAACCCGGTGTACGGCGCGCCGTGCAGCGCCGGGATGCAAGACGGCGCGGCGGGGAGGCTGCTGTTCCCCTTCGAGGACCTGAAGCCGGTGGTGAGCGCGGCGGCCGGGGACAACGCGAACAGCGGAGGCGATCATCATCATCATCAGTTCGACCACAGCAAGAACAACCACAACAGCGGTGGCGGCGGCGTCATGGGTGGTGGCCATGAGACAGCGGGGTTCTGGAATAGCAGCATGATCGGCAACGGCAGCAGCAATGGCGGCGGAGGAGGCGGCGGATCGTGGTAAGGTGGTGGTGCGAGCTTGCTAGCTTGCTGTTTGGCGCCGCCGCCGCCATGCATGGCTCATGCATTGCACGCGTGGTGGTCAGCGGCAGCTAGCGAGCGTGTGGAGATAGAGAAATGGGATAGAGACAGGGGGGGCTAATAAGCTTTGTGGTGATTAGTAGTGTTACATATGGGCGTTTTGTTTCTCTCTTAATTTGCTTGTCTGGTTTTTTCGGTTTCGATCATGGTGTTGCTTCTTTGTTGTTTGTTCATGTGTGTGTTGTTAAAATCGGCTTGGGGGCTGGCTAACACAGCAGGATACACAGATTTTTAAGGGTGGTGAACTTAATTGGTGATATTATACAGCTGCTGATCTATTCACCAATCAATCTCTCATTTGTGATATAACCATGTCATATTGTCATGTAGAATCCGCACTGAAGCATCATAGTATCTTTTTTGAGTTTTGATGGCCGTGTTACACCCAAACAGCACGTACGTACTGTGTTTCTGTGTGTGCTCTGAACAAACAACATTGGTGGTTAGTTGCATGTGTGTCCGAATGTCCGACTGATTGGCCAAATTCTTGTTTTGGCTTTGCATGGCATTGCATCATACAGGCACAGCACAGGTGGCATGGTAGAAGCTTCAATCAATGGGGGTATTAGGGGATGCAAAATTAATGGCCACCACCAAATTGATCAACAGCTAGCTTGGTGCAAGTAGCGTAGAGAGTTCAATGCTTCCCAAACTATGTTCACAGAGATCCGTTTAGAGGGGCCCTGGAGCTTTAGCATACAATGCTCTGTTAGAGGGTCACCTCGTAACAGTCATTTTTTATGGTTGCTTCAGTGCTTCATTTACACCATGATAACTTTGAGGAACAGCTTGTAATAATACTCCTATTAATTTACTGTCGTTTGCAACTACTCCTACATTAATTATTGATTATCTTTGCCAACTTTTATTGTATATTCTCCTGCATACATGCTGCTTGTGTATATATACCGATCTGTCATCTCCATCGCTCGCTTGCACTGCATATTTTCTTGTGGCAGGTAGGCTAGCTAATAGCTAGTCTGAGATGTCGTATCGTCTCTCATCATCATCATCATCCCAGAGGCAAGAATCTTCCAGCCATGAAAGGCACTAGTAGGGGAGCTAGCAGAGGAGAGGAGAAGGCCCGGCATGGCAAGAGTATGTATGACAGACGCCTACTTTAACTTTCTCTTTCTCTCTTCTCATTCCATCCACATGGCACTATTATCATATGTTAGGCCATCTGTTTTAGTGCACAGCATGGTCATTTGTACTATACTTCAACCCATGATATATTTTTCTGAAGCAAAAGGTACCTTCAAACTCTTGATCACCATCATCATGCATGCACCTCTGCCTTTGCACTCATATGCTCTCTCTGTCTCAAAATAGGGTATCTGTCTTTTGTCAAGTGTACAAGGAGTACATCTAGTGCTAAACTTTGTTTTACCCTTGTTTGTTTGGAATGCAAGTTCAACTGCCCACACCAGAAAGTGCCCATACATTAATACCTAATGATTCTTTCACCACTTCACTAGTACTAGTACCATAGTACTCCGCTATATATGTCCATGTACATACGGCCGGGCGCTGGTTTGTGTAGCTTCTTATACCTGGATGTACGGCGGTAGCTATAGTTTAACATTACATTATGCAATATTTTAGCCATGCAATTAGCACCATTCTTTGGAGGGCCCGGGAAAACATTCTCCTAGGGATGCGGGGGTGCCGAATACTACCAGTCCACCTTGTGATTGCATTTCGCCGTCCAAATAAATTAGTGTGCTGCTACTTGTAGCACTACTCATTAAGGAAGATAAGATATGCTACATTTGGGTCTGTGTGCAAGTGTAACCATGTCCTACAGTCGTAGCTATAGCAGACCACCATGCACTCACCCATGATTCTTGTACCCATGCTGCATCACGTTTATGCAAGTGGCATACCGCATCTAGCTATCCTAACCATGACGTAAACCAAATATCATTGGGAACGTACAAATTTTACAACTGTTTCACTCGACTTGGTTCAATTACTGCAAAAAAAAGATCTTCATCCTTATAGAGAGCTTAAAATTAGGGTGTTTTGCTTAACAAGGTTGTCAAATACAGTCAAAAGATTTTTTTCCCGCAAAAAAAAAAGATCTGAAATTTCTAACCCCCTTATAAAAGAAAAATCATGGCCAGCTCAAATGTGTCGACGCTAAAAATATAACTCAATGCAAATATACTGTAGGAATGGACTAACCAAAACAATATTGCTCATTAGGTTACAAAAGTTTAATATATTAAAAATACAGATAACAAATATGAATAACCTGGTCTTCGCTTGAGCATATTTGACTATCAACAAATGCTACGTACGTAGTAGTTTTTTCAACTCTTTAAATCATATGATTATATTATACATAAAACAATATTCTTTGTTTTCCTTTCTGCTCATATTTTATTTGGTGTGTCGGCTTTTTACAATATTACAGACGAGAATCACATAATTTTATGTCCATGATCAGTTTATTTTAATATAAATACTGTGGATAGGAGTATATTTGTAATGTTGTGAAAGTGTTGTGTTCAACAATGAAAGTATTATAGTTTTCATGTGTCATCTAGGCAATTTTTTTTGGTTAATTCGTATTGACTCTTGACGGCACTTGAGATTGAACCTATATACTTGTTCTTATAACAAACTTTACAATACAATAAAAATAATAGTATTATGAATGTTATTGTCATCCATAACAACACTAAGTATTATATAGTTTCATAGTATCTCCATTTTTTATTGTGGATAGTTTTTAGCACCGGAAGCTTTGATCAACAATAATTCTTGAATAATGTAATTATATTGCGTCAGAGTTGCATCATTAGGGTTTTAATATATTTCTTAATTTGAATATATCGGTTTTATATTATTTTGAAAAAAAAAGTTATGGCTAGCTTAAGATTCTTATGTTTGGCAATCGTAAACCCGCATATATGTGTAGCTAGTGTACTTTTGCTGTTTACCCCGTTTAGAAAGTTTTTTCATTTGTTGGTTCCACAATATGTCATACATATATAATGACATTTCTCTATATTCTCTTGAACACTCATTTTCGATCGTCTCCGTATTTATGATTGACCTCAACAGTCCAAGTTGTTTCCGGTAGAGTTCTAAAAGCTAGGTATAACCAAAATACATTGACAACCGTATAAGTATTTCATAGATAGGAAAACACAATATCTATCCTACTACCAACCCCTGTTTTCTTTATCACGTGACGCGTGCGTCAGCCAAGCGATGACGATCCGACGGCGACGCCAACGGTGCGCATGGGGGCGACGGCCATGGCGCACAGGCGGGAGCAAAGGCAATGGCGACGACAACTTCTCCGGCGACGGCGAAACCCCGGCCCTGTATTTAGGGTTTGGGGTGGGGTCAGCGAGGAGGAGGAAGCGGGGTGTGGGGGGTCGCCGGAGTTAGAGGGGACGACAGGGGCGGTGACCGAACCTAGGGTGGACGGCGAGGCGGTGGTGGCGCCATCGAAGCCGCGGGGTCGGAAGTGGGGCGGTAGACAGTGTAGGCAGTGGGGGTGACCAACGCCATGTTGGACGGCTATGGTGGAGCTGGTGGCGGCGGCGGCGGCGGAGGCACGGAAGAAAAGGGAGGAGGGCAAGAGGGGAGGGGGAAGGCTCACCGGTGCCGTTGACGTTTTCCACCGACGGCGAGCCCAGACGGCAGGGACGGCGAAGAAGGTGATACGTGGCAACGACCACACGAA
Source organism: Leersia perrieri (assembly GCA_000325765.3). Taxonomy (NCBI): domain Eukaryota; kingdom Viridiplantae; phylum Streptophyta; class Magnoliopsida; order Poales; family Poaceae; genus Leersia; species Leersia perrieri. Next base: position 19,457,880 of record CM002480.1, on the reverse strand, counting down.
GACGAGTGTGGGAGGGAGATGAAGCGGTCACTGATTATCCCTATCGGATACCAGTAGCTGTCTAGTCAGGTCGAGAAAAACAGATCATATTCCCCGGTCCGGACTTATCTGTCTATGCCGTTCAATCTCGGCACGTACGCTCTCGGTAAGATTTGGGTCCTAATATATACCGTTGTCTTATATCCAAACTCTCTGGACCAAGCGGTCGGAAAAGAGATGAAGCCGCCGTGTGTGTGGGTGTGTCGATTACTTGGTAATGTGCATTTAGGTCCTTCTGGTGTGTTTATGGCACACGGGTGATTCCAGCACCCGATAGTGACGCATGGCACAAACAATCATGTTTGTTCTGATCCATCTATTTTATCGGCAGCTAGCTTTGCTCACTCGACGATCCAGATGTTCTCTTTGTGTGGTAATTGATCAGTCAAGAGCCCAAGCGAGATTTATAAGCTATAGGTGTTGTCCATTGTAATACATGCACTCGCAGTCTCGCACTGGTAATTTACTTTTGTATGATACAGCCAGGCATATATACAGCTAGTGTTCGTACTACTGAGTATAGCTAGCTTGGTGCAATTTAAGAGGACGATCGTTAACGTATGTACGTGCCAACAGATATGATGAAGATTAAAACTTATCTTGACAACTTTCAACCGAAAACCGAATAACGTTGTGTGGTCCCCATGCAAAAGAAATTGCGAAAGGAGAATACCGTGGCACATATATACCTAATCCTGCACCCATTGGATACAGATCCAACCGTCTTAATTCCCTCAATCGCGCAATCCAAATCACCACTTGTGCGTGTCACCTCACCTGCCACACTTGTAACTATTTTTTTCCCCTCCGCCCTGCGGCTAATCATGGCTCATTGTAGTTCAAATGAACGAACTAAGTTTTATTTTCTTACCCTAAAAATAAATGTTAGTGTATTTTGTGGAATTAAAATGGGCCAAGATTATCCGTGGATCGGCCCACGCCGATCCTAGATGGCACATATGAGGATGTGTGAAGAAGAGGCAACGATTTGGGGTAGTGGAGAGAAGGTGACGACAACAATGAGGATTTATGAGAGGAGAGGCAGCGTGCCAACGATCTAGGGAGAACGGTAACTCAGAAGGAGGCTGCACCATCACCGATATTTGGGGAGGAGTTAGTGAGATGGTGACTAGGCGAGGTGAGCGTGGTCACCAAAAAAGAAAAGACAAGGTTAGTGTTGGAGGTAAGTATGTCATTGTTTGGTAAAATAAATTTGGACAGTCGATTGACAATATGATGGTTCATATATTATCACCAGATAATAGATAATGTGTCGGCGTTCTTTACCGACACATGATTTAACGCTCATTCAAAAATTGCCGCTAGTTACTTTGTCACAGGAAATAATTGGCATATAGTATGACGTCCAAGATATTATTGCCGGCAAATAGCATGCCAAAACTATTTACCATCATATAGTTTGCTACTAATTTTTAATTTTTTTGCCAACTGCCGTCGCTTGTTGTCCTGTGGATGGCTTGTTTTGTCCACCTAAATTTTCATGTGTGCTCCATCACTATATCCTTCACATCGTAACTGGTTGAACTTACACACCCCTCTTTTCGAACCTTAATCTGGCTGGTGTACTTGTTGATGTCCCAATGTTGCCTAAAACGTCTCGGACACGCGCACACACATGCTTCAAGGAGTTGGAGAAATATTTTGTATTAAAAAATAAATCAGTTGAAATGTCCGTCAAATACCTTTCAAAAAACTTATGAAAGTTATATATAGTAGTACCAAAAGACTATAAAATACCACGTACTACGTACAACTCAACTTTTTTTTAATGTTTGAGTGGGAGACTAGAAAATAGATTTGAAAATTTAGTTATCCACATCTCCTCTCTTTTTGCGAGTCATGCACATCTTCTACCAACTGAACATCAACGAAGCCGCACATATACCAGCCCGAACAGGGAGTATAGTATGACAATCTCGTGATGAGGTACTAGCATACAGAGGCTTCCCTTGCAAAGCACAAAAATGGCATATTGCACGCAACGGTACTTGTGTGAATGAACAGAGTGCCGGCTGTTCCAAAGGTCAGCATCCATGCGTCCGCAGGTACGTGACGTAACGCTGCCATCCATTTCCGTCTGTTTGGCTAGTACGTGACAACAGTTCATGCAACAGTGCAATCATGGAACATGGGGTCATAGGGTAGTGTGGAGTTGCGTGCCACTAACCCACCGTGATGCGCAACAAGTTCCTTAATTACAAGTAGGTTAGTTCTGATTGAAAACTTGCAATTAACATAGCTTTTCATTAGCACCATAGGAGTATTAAGTAACTGCCAGTAGCCACTAGCCACGACCTGAATTCACATATTACAGTAACAATTTTTGCCTTGGAAAATATGAAATGGCCATAAGAAAATTTATTGTAGTACAACCCTTAACGGCATACCTAATTCTCTCCATCCAAATTCATTGCATTATAACGTGTCACATCCATTAAAAATGTTTTGTCTGTCTACGGTGAAAGTAAGTTTTTGGCAAATTCCTGTTTCTAGATAGTGCTGATTGTACCCTTACATTTTTTTTTCTTTTTTCTCCGTGTTCCTCTTCCTTGTGACCTGGTCGAGGTGGACTCATAGCATTGAGCCATTGATAACAAACAGTGGAAAGGGCAGACACCAGAGCGCACGCTTTATCATGCCCCATCGACTGCTAGGCTGCAGTTCAGGGGAGCTCGCCTGATAAAAAGACGGGAGCACTACTGTGTTGGCATCAAAAGGCCGCGTTTCCCTTTCGTCATCGCAATCTCAGGCGGACCCGGCCGCGGCGCACCGCGGAAAAAGAAAAGGCCATACCATTCACCTTGGTCGGGGCAGGTGAATTTTACGCTTTTTTTTCACTCGTTTTATGGTGTGCTGGGGGCAGTGCTGCCGGTGAGGACAAGCAGAGAAAATATACCACGGTCGCTAGCGAGAATGATTCAGCAGTTTGCGTGTGGGCGATATGGAATAAAGGTGGGTTTTCAGCTGAGGCCGGCATTGGGACAGCAGTCCAAATCAACGGACGACAATGCCGGTGTAGTGGATGTCACTGTTGCCAAGTCCTCGCCGTTTCTCCTGAGTCATCATAGACTTTGCATGCAAGGAAAGCCGCCGGTAAATTTGGTTCACGGTTTTCGATCACCCACCCAACCAGGGCGTTATAGCGCGTTGTTTCCACGTTTTGCGGTCGGTTCAAGTATTCAGCATTTTTACCGAAAGCGAAAGAGGAAGGAAAAAAAAGACAGATCAACTAGGGGGCAGAGGATTTTCTTACCGGACAAAACAAAAGGCCTCGTGTAACACATTTGTGATACTGCAAAACAACTCAACCTGAATCGAGTGGCACTGATGTCATCGTGTCAGATGAGCAAACGTGTTCCCTTGTCTTCTGAAGTTGAACCTCCGCTGACTGCTGCTCTGTGCAAAGTTACATCCATCCAGCAGAACTGTTTGCCATAATTTCCCATCATCACCTGTGGTGCATTTGACGCGACCAGCACTGTGTTCCGTAAGTTGGAACCATAGCTGTGAAGGTGTTGTTCTGAAAACAAGACTGTACATTCATCAACTGACAGATACTTGTATCAAAGCATATAGCAACATTAAGAGTCTACAGAATTCGTGTACATCAGATATACAGCAGCATCGTTTTCAGCCTCTGCGCATCTCTCTATACAATGACAAGAACCCATCAGAGCTAACAACTTTTGATCGCTACTCCTTGATACTCTGATGAGCCTGGTGGAACTGGAAAGGAAGATAGGTAGATGTCCGCTGAATAATACTGCTGCCTAGCTCCCAGCATTAATTCCAAAAATCCGGACCTTGTGCATATTCGGTAGTTTAGCAACCACAAGCACTGCAACTGCAAGGGTGTTGAGGAAGAGCATAGGATGTTGGTAGTCCGTAGTGTGCGAGGCTATCAAATATCTGTCGACAAAATAGAAAAAAGGGTACCGCTGCATTTAGCAATCCATATTAAGCATCTTAAACTAGAAAAAAAGGGGTATAAAACCACACAGCAACAATCAATATTATATTTCTCATTAGATATTAGGATCAGCATATCAGCAGTTCTGGATTTAGGCAATAAAACCATGTTCATTTCTAAACAAGGGTACTAGGATGCCTATTCATGGAACCACATTAACCAGATGCAGTGCCTGATAATATTAGCAACAAAAAAAAACAGGAGTCACATGGGTCAACAGAATATTTATTGCCCTGCAGTTATAATACCAACTGTACAAAAATCATTAACCATGGGCAATGTACAGAAGCCAACGGAATCACTATTGGTAATGCAGCTAAAGCATTCAACTCTACACGTTGCCTCAGACTTATCTCAAATATCAATGTGATATGACTCAAAAAACAGTTCATCTACATGGCAACATTTACCACCATGCGTATTATTTGTTGGCCATGAAATTATTGATGTTAATACTACATATAGAGCAGACTTTCTTATCGCACCTTGCCTTGGTACCATTGCAGTGCATGAACTTACAATGCATTGATGCAGCTTATCCATAACTCTGACATGTGAAGTATTACAAACATGTCTTTATTAACAAGATAAATGATGGGACATGTAGGGCAGCATAGATCTTTAGTAAATCTTTCAATGTAATTTACTTTTTGGCAGATGGCAGCAAGATGGGAGAGATTTCAAAAAAAAAAAACGAAAAATAAGAAAATAAATCATAACTGTCATTGGTGGTCAGAGAAAACAACATTACTTTGAGGTTGTGAAAAAAAAAACATAACCTAATAAAGTATTTCTCAAACATGTGAGGCCATTACAGTGATCATTGCAGTTAGCATTTTCATGAACAAACCCAATTCATGTTGAAGACAATTTATAATACCTCAGCTGAAGCACTATAACAAATCAAAACCATGTATAGAAGAGCAAGCTTGGAAAGCTAAAACAAAGCATGGCGTTCCCTCTGATATGATAAACTATATCTAAACATTGAAACGGACAATAGTAGTTACTTCAGCAAATATGCTAAAAGACAAGTGCCCAGTCATTTATGTCTATGTCATATCTCGAAATGCCTGACAAAAAAAATTATCTTATAGGGTCATACAACTCCCTGCATGATCAAGTATTTCATTGCAGCAGATAGCTGTTATTGGAGCCAATTTACTTATTTGGAACAGTCAACCCCACAAGGCAATAAATGAACTTCTAGTATGGGGTCATGCAAGCAACTATGGGGGTCAAAGAGCAGTAATAAGGTGGAAAAATTCTTTTATGTAGCACTAAGCATGAGTATAACGGCATCAGATTCAGATGGTATATGCTCTGGATTCAAGCACGCAGCTAAGGGGTAGTCCTGTTTAGATATACATCAATTACATCACATAGTGTGTAATATTAAACAATTCTGTATGTAAAATAGTTAAACAACATAATGTCCTAATATTATGCAACACAAACTAAGGTCTAGAATAGATATTATGACTACTTGGAAAGACTGTAACCTTCCATTCATAATACACTAAAATAGAAAACCCAGCATATAGGCAAATAAACAGCTCCAAGTATATCATGATGATGCTAAACTGGGTAAATGGAACATTTGAGTACATGTTGTCTCTTACTGCAATACTGCTCTTAAGTGCCTGCAAAAAATTCCAATAATTGAAAATGGAAACTTAAAAGTAATAGAAGAGTGCTTACAGGACAACAGGAACCACGACAAGAAACTTTCTGTTGCGAGTAAGTTGTTTTCCATTGTCCATTTGCTCCCACCAAGTCAATGTATTGTACATTCCCTGGTCATCAGCAAAAGGTGTTCCCTTCTTCCAATGGAAAAAGTGGTATGTGATCTGAAACACAAGACTATTCGATTACATGGGAAGCATTTGGATATTGTAACTTTGTAAGTATCACTTGGATGCATTTGGTACTTCAGAGAGATGCTTAACAAAAGTGCACAGGGAATAGTCGGATAATAAAAAGGCAGTATCAACTATCTGCACCTACGATATACTGGCCAATGGCTTTACTTATGTTTGTAAAAATAATGACTTTGCCATTATAAATTTAAGTAAGCTAAAGAAGGTTCAATTCGCAATAGCGTTTAGAGTAAGCCTCACATAACGACATAATCATGCCAAGCAAAATAGCATAGCACTCGGAACATAGAGATATTGTTCTTCTGCTGAAAGTCTGAATATTTCTGATTTAGCTTCTGACAACATGGATTGCAAAGCACATTACCAAAGCTTATAAAAACTAACTATGTTGGACCAGTGTGCACCTAAGGGAGCGTTTGAAAAACCTATGTGCTATGTGTTCACCGAAAAGTGGTGCTAGTCAGTATCAAATGGAAACATTGAGGTTTTTCCTTTTTATTTTGGTCAAACAGCCATCATTTCAATACAACTAACCAAATTCATATTGAATTGGGAAGAGATACACTGAAACTGCGATAAGCTACTAAATACAAACCATAATGTGGCCGCATAACCGCAGACGCTTCCAGTGCGTGCCCACTACAAGCAACTGACAGTGCAATCCAACACGATCAGGTAAATGTCCATGCGAATCAACTACTCAATTTTGGAACCAAACAATACGAGGCTTAAACGAGATGTGGGTAATCGCACATAACAGCATATGCTTCAATGCAAGCACCTACCCATTGATGCGCTCCTCACTAACTACAGGCTACAGCTATACCAAGGAGTCCATCGCACCCTCCTCTCCAAGTTCAGATCCACAAATGCGACCCCGCCCAACATCCACCACGAACAAACAAACATAGCAAAAACGAAACGAACGGCGCGAGAAAACGGTAGGGCGCCGCGAAAGGGGATTACCGCGAAGTGGAAGAGATTGACGACGGTCCAGGCCATGCCTGGCGTGCAGCCGAAGACGGAGAGGACGAGGAGCCAGGAGAAGAAGAGGATGCAGATGTAGGTCGTCCAGACGCCCGGGTACATGAACCACTCCGTGTTCCTGTTCAGATCCGGCGGCGGCACCGCCTGCACGTACAGCTTCGCCATCCGCCCCCCCCCCCGGCGGTGGTGGAAAAAAGCAGCGACGGGCGAGCGAGCGAGCGGCGGGAGCGTCCGTGGGCCACGCGGCGGGGCGGGGGGATTTATAGCGGCGGGATCGGCGGGGAGGAGGAGGAACCGAGGGAGGTCGAGGAGGCGGAGGAGGAGGAGGCTGGCTTGGTTCAAAGATGGGGGGCGAAAAAATAACGCGACGGTGACAGCGACGGGGTAGATGGAGGAGACGACGAGACGAGGTCAAAGATGGAAGGAGGCTGCGGCCTACTGGGCTCTAGTAGGCCGGACTTGATTAGTGGGCCTTAAATTAGAGGCTTCATTTTGTTATTGGGCTTTATGAGAAACAACGTTTCCAGTCAGCCGAATACATTTCGTGGTCAAAGGAGTCAACAAGGGCCAGCGGCAGGAAGTCTATTTTACTCCTTGCACTGCACTGTTCAAGGGTTAGATTATTGATTATTCTCTGTTCTAGGTGAAGTACCGGATTTATTCCTAGACTTTGACTGCCATCAGCTATGACTGTTTCTCGCTGATGCTTTGCTTGTTCCTCATTTTTCCCTGCCTTTTCATTTATCACTCCATGAAACACTTCTGAACCTCGTCCTGTTCTGACTGTTCTAGGAGTAATTACAAGATGTGCTCTTTTTTATTATGCCGTAGAGATCAAGGAAAATGTTACTTAACACTTACCAGGAAAGAACAGCCAAAGACAATGCAATTATCCGGGAAGTTATTTTATGCCAAGGAAAAAGGTCAACAAATCACTACACACAGATCAACATGCACTCACAACAGTGTCCTGAATCCTGATTACAAGCTTCGTTCCTAAATTGGTTTAGTATTTGTACATCTTCGAATGAACTTCACTAACTGGAGAGAATTTTTCTTAACGGTGCAATGCACATACGTTACATCATCTAAACGTGTCATCTCTAACAACCCCTGCCCCTTGGTAGTCAACGCCCAGCGGCGATCAGCACATGAATGTTTTTAGTTGATTATTCATCCTAATTTGATCTACTCGAAATGTCTGTGGTCACTGTTAATCTGTCATCTGTCTGCAAGGCCAACCGGAACTGATATTGGAGATTGCTGATGTTCTGCAAACGATGGAACCCCATTCCTAATGACCTTTGCTATTTGGTCAGGGGATTGGTTGAGGCTATTTTGTTGTAGCAACTGAATAAGTGACAAGAATATATCCATCCTAGTAACATTCTTGTTTGCCTGCAAAACCAACAACATGATAAGCACGCAAATAATGAGAAACAGAAGACTGATAAAATGTTTTCGTTGTTTCTACCTCGACGAGAAATCGAGCCATTATCTTGCCATCACGTAGCTCCATCAGGCCCTTTAAAATTGTTAGTCCAAATCCGCGAATTGTGTCTGCTATCTCCAGGAAAAAGCCGCGTTCCTCACATAGCATCTGTCAGACAGCAAATAGATCGTCTCAGATTTCTGCATCATTGAAAATAAAACAGCAGTAGATTACTTAATTGTGAACCATACCTCCACAAGCATCTGGCCAGGTGGTGAAAGATCCTCGACGATTATTGGGCAAACCATAGTTTGTCCTGCAACCTCATAGGCCCAAGTGGCACCACCATTATTGCTTCCAGCACTGGAGTTATCTTTTAAGACAACGCCACTTGAGTTCTCTTTCAAGACAGCACCACTATCCTTGCTGATCATCTTCACATGAATAGAAAGACAGCATAAGGAAAGCTAACAGGAATTGTTTTTATGCTGTATAAGGTACATATGCATTCTTGAGCATGGAATACCTTCGGTTCATCACCTTGCTTAATTTTCTCGGCATACTTCGTTACGCTTTGCAGAAAGAGCATATGTTTGATTGTTCGGTCCAACAAAGCGTCAATGCTACACTGTTGTGTATAAGACAATAAAATTTAGTCAGTTTCTATGAACCTAAGCACAAACAAAATATAATGCTATGCTGATTACCTTTGCGCTGTTTGGAACTATCTCACGTAGTTCCTTGACACGATCTTGGATCTGCTGCCTGTCCTTTGGTCTTGGCCGTGTGCTTTCACCCGGTCTAGCTCTTTTTTTCACAACCTTCACATCCTCAGGCTTTTTAACTTGGCTGACCTTGGAATGTGCCGTGTTCAAACTGCAACAATCATCCATAGAAAGCGTTCCTAGAGACACTGGGATTACTTTTGATGCTCCATTTGGAACATTTTCAGACGTATCACTACCGGAAGGGAAATCCAGTGATGGTGCTTGCGCCTTGCACACTGAAAGAGAGTCTTGAAGAGTGTAAGTTGGAAATTGACAGTCCGAGACAAGGCCAACTGATGGGTCATCATCAGCCATAGGCACAGTTATATCCGTATTCACATTGCCATTAACACCAAGTAGTTCCTCAAAGATAGATTCTGAAAACAAGCTCCTCTCTTCAACTGACAATTGATAACTGCTTGCATGTTCTGTGACAGAATCGGCTTTAGTGGCTCCAAAATGGGGAGTGTTTTCTGCTAGCAAGGCATTCCTATGCAACCAATCTTGCACAAAGGGATCAAATATTGTACTATCCAGCAAATCAGAATTTCCATTGTTACTTTTTCTGTCAGAACGTAGTACTCCAGAAGCTGTTTCCACCAGAATTTCATTGGGTAACTCATGAACTGCACAATCAGCCTGAGAAGAAAATCCAGTGAGACTGAACTCTTGCATTAGGTCATTTTGAATAAAAGAGGTGGCACTGTCAAATAAAATTGGTTTCAGCTCGTCACCCACAGAAAAGCAAGATGAGAATGAACTCTGAAAATTATAAGGCTTCTCACTTTGTATGCAATATCCTTGCTTGTTGGTTGCACATGATGTCTCGTTCTCAATACTCGGAAGATTGTTCAAATTTGAAAAATCATTCGTTGCATTAGCTAGATTAGAATCAGTATGTTTATAGAATTTAATCTGTAGTGGGTTTTCTGAACCAATATTGTGCTGCAGCAAATTTCCGGTATTACTAAATGCTCTCACTGCATTTATTGATTTGGAGTTCACTGGCACAGCCACTATATGAGGATTCATACTGTCGCAGCTTTCATAGGAGGTGAAACCATTTGAAGAACTCTGCGAATATTTGCTTGAAGAACTTGCTAAACTCCGTAGAGATTCAATGCTTGCAGAGTTCTCCAGAAGATTCTTGTTTTCTGGGTCAGCCTTGATATTTGTAAGACCATCTGTACTACTTAGAGAACTGAGTTGAGATTGCTGATCATATGGGATAACATTTCTTTGAATTTCTTTGGCAGAAATATCCCATGGAATGATTTCCCTCTGACAAAATATGCCCCTAACTTCATCCATAAACACCAAGCTCTCAGAAATCTGGTGAATGCAAAATATGTATATTAGTAAGAAACGAGGCATACTGGATTGTCCAGATCCATAATGATATAATGCGTTAAGCTAATGAAGAAATTTAGAGAACATATATAACCAGAAATTGTTAAACAATTTCCAACCCTAAAAACGAGATATTTCTTAAATAGGCATCGATAAAAAAATAGTTTTTAATTAAAGAGTAAATTTCAGAAAACTGCAACTTTATTTACCAAACTATCAGTTTGCGACAACATTAACAACCAATTTCAGTTTGCTACAACACTAGCGTTCGAAATTATCATAAAGCTGCAACTTTCTTCAATCCATCAGATTATCAGTTTGCTGCAACATTAGTGAAAAAATTTTAGCTTTCTGATAATTTCAAACGATATTGTTGCAACAAACTGAAATTGATCATTAATGTTGCAGCAAACTGATAGTTCAGTAAAGATAGTTGCAGTTTTCTGAAATTTACTCTTAATTCATGTAAAAGGTCTTCTATAGTAACTGAAAACGAAATATCATGAAACTACAAAAAAGACACCATGATCATGAAACCGCCACTTATACTGGATAGCTATGAAATTTAATTTGCATTTATCAATTTACACTAACCTTTTGCATGGAACCAAACTGTACGACACCAAGATCTGCAATAGATACAACTGCAATGGTCTGTAGATATATATGTCAATTCAGTCAGTAAAATTATGAACCAATTTATTCTCCAAGTTGGTTTAAATCTAATAATTTATCCTTGTGCAACTATGTTTAAAATGAATAAAAACAAGGTTAAAAGGATCACAACCTTTATTCCACACAGGAACTGATGCTGCCACCAAGTATAGCCCTACAAGAAGGTAACCTTCTTCTGTTAAAATAAAGAAACGTCTTATTTTCTGCAATGACCTAAGTACAGTTGAAAAGGGGGGACCAAGTGAATAAACATTTTGAATCCAACTGCCTTTTTACATAATAAACCATGTGGTGCTGTTGTCAACACACATGAGCTTTTGAGTCTAAGCACCTAGTAAATCACACCGTCTACAAAATTAGACTTTTTACTTTGAAGAGAACTACAATAAAGGAAGAAGATAATAGGAAATATGTACCTGAAATAAGTCTTGGTTATCTGCATCACTTGTCTGGACAAAACTAAAGGAAGTATCAGAAATCCACTGGCACTCTCCACTTACTAGAGCCCTCCCTATGATGCTGAGACAAAAGATGACATATCATTAATTAGTAAGTAGTAGATATTTGAGGAGGGTAAAAGCATCCTTAAGGCATTCAGGAAGAAAAAGAACACCCCCAATGAAGTAGTAGAAGTTCAATACTTAGCGAGGAAAGGTATATGCATGGAGTCAGGAAAATTTGTAGAAGATCAATATTATTTACAATAAGAATTAATCATTTCTTTAAAATGAATTAATAGAAAACTACGTACCAAATAATTGGCCTTGTTCACTTTTACAAGCAACTAAAATATCAAGCATATTACAGATATAGAAGAGCTCCAAATGTTCAAGTCACCAAAGCATAAAAAGGACAACTTTGCCATACCCTTCTCCAACTATATGGACCTGATTAAGCATCTTCTCAACAACATTTCTTGTACCATCTTCACTGTGGAACTCACCGATGGTAAGCAACCTTACACATCAAAAATAAGCGTCTGTAAGAATTTAAAAAAAATCAAGGAGGATGGTACCTACAGGTTCTTACCAAAAAATGGGATATAAAAGCTCCATAGCGCATAGAGTCATACTAGCTACTAGATCTTACGGAACTAAAGCAAAGAAACACAGCAGAAAAAAATGATTGAAGATGATTAACTTTTGCGATGTGTCCAAAAAGAAAAGAGGAGACAGTCTTTCTGTCAATTTTTGTGGAGCTACATATTATGTCTAGAAAAGGGAAGAAAAGGAACCTACTTTTTACAGTCCTGCTTACACTGAAGCACAGCACACAGCACAATTGTGGTCAAAAGAACTACGGGGTAAAATTATCGCCCCTCTCAATTTCCTACCACTAGAGCTGTCGAACCTTGGCACACGTATCATTAAACTAGCATTGCCTTGCAAGTTAGTCAAATAAATCTTTTTGCAATTGAAAAACACACACGAATATTGCTTGGTTAGCACTGGCTTACATGCAGGGATTGGAATGTGGCAATAGTAAACAGTTAGTGGGTATACGCTACTTCCGGCCTGCACAAATTTCTTGAAGGCTGTGCAGTCTGCTCAGAGCAAGAAATGAGCATATACTACGGAAACTACAGTTCAGACTTCAGATGACCAGCTTCCTTTTAAAAACCAAAAGACTTCAGATGGCCTTGTCTGTATCATTTTCTGACTGAAAATAGGGCAGTCATCTTTCCCAAAGGTAACTGCAAGTTCCTTAAGATTTCAACGAGCACTCGAAAATTGTATTTTGCTACAACCCATTGCTCATCTGTGTGACATGCATATGTGCAGCTTGGCCATGTCAAATAAAAAATAAAAAATAAAAAAGAACGGCGCAAAAAACGAACATGCAAGTAGGGAAAAAATGGCACTGCGGTGCAAAAGTATGGCGCGAGCAATTTCTTAAGATGGATTGGCAGATATGTGTCAATAGCCAAAATTAATCAATCCTAACTATCAGGAACATAGGGGAATTTTTTTTTATTCCAGTTGCAATCAACCGTTGAAACATGCATGCAACGGAAAAAGGATGTACTCAAAATACCTATTACCAATGGTTCAGATAGCATGTGTACGCACAGCAGGCTGGAATCCTAGATCTACGGGCATAGTTGACCGACTCACCGTGGGTCGCGACGGTCGGAGCGCCAGATCGCAGCGTAGCACCATCCCCAGCCGCGGCAGAGCGCTCCCAGCGTCTCCGCCATGCATCAAAAGCTTAGCTAGCCACGGGAGCCGCACCGGCCGCCGGTTGTGCGCGCACTAGTAGAACCGAACCGCCGCGGCGGCGGCAAGATCGAGCTAGATGGCTCGCGCGCTTGTGGGCGCCCGGGGAAGAGGGAGGCGAGGGGTGCAGTCTGCG
>CM002480.1:19427516-19444392 GCA_000325765.3 Leersia perrieri | reverse complement strand
TTTAGGGAGCAAAGGGGTTTAATACTGTGCGCGGGAGCGAGCGGCGGAGGCATGGCAAGGGGGCGCGGGCGATCGGTTGTGGACGGTAGAGGTCGCCTGTAGAATGTACTAACTTCGTCTTAGCACTCATGTCGGTTTTTTTTTTTTAGGAAATTAAGGTTGAGAAAATAGAGTGTTATGATTTGTTAAGAGGAGAGGGTAAATGGGAGGGATAGTTGTGATTGGTGGAGATGTGATAGGTGGATGTAGAGGTAATTGTATTTTGAGATAAATTTAAATTGCTCAGGTAGTTATATTTTAAGACGAAGGGAGTAGTATAGTGCCTAGCGGTTCCTGCCTGGCCCGCCTCGTCCGCGTGACAGTTGATGATCGGGAAGGTAGGCGGTAATTTCTGAAGTTTCGCCGTTCTGTCTCGCGATTTTTTTTATGGACGCATCTAGCTCTGAGCGTTTGACGTGAAGAAACATGAGAAGTCCGTGATTGTGTTTTAATATGTATAGAAAAATATTTTATTGTTTAGCGGATAAATATTTTAATGAAAATATTTCAGTGGGTAGAATTGAAACATATTTACTAAAATATTTTTGTTGCACAATGAAATATCTTTCTGTACACATTAAAATAAAAGTCGGGCATTTGATGTTTGAGCTCAGCTCACTTTGGACACCGGACTCTAGCATTCCGTTTTTTGGGGTGATCGGAAGAGATTCTTCGGTTGTGCTGTTTGCAACAGCTGCAGGTTTGTGTAGCAAAAATTTATGGTGCTTCTACAGTTGGTGCAGCCCAGCTGCAGCCACAGCCGGCTGCAAAAAGCACAAGCGATCAGGCCCTTTATCTTTAGGGATTATATGTCTCGCGTTTTGTGATGCCGCGCGCGTGGTCGACCTGTGCGGCAGACCGTAGATGCCCATCCAACGTTACACCGTTAGAACATTAGCACTCATCATCTCCAACTAATCTAATAGTCATTCATTGTAACTATTTAAAACTATATTAATATAACATAACAGTCTTTCGTCTAATGGCTAGCCCACAATATATATTATCACACCCTAGCCTCAATATCCGATAGTATGCTGCCATGTTGCATAAGACAGGATCGAATGGTGGTCGAGGCGGGATATACGGAGAAGAAAATCTCCAAACGCCATTGTCGAGGCCAGGCCATGGTCGAGGCTTAAGCACCATTGTCACATTTGGCATGCACTTGCTGCATTTGTACTAAGTTTTTAATCAGATGTCCTGGACTTGATCAATGGTCACAATGTGGTTGCGAAGAAGGCCGCTCTGCGGCGTGAGGCAAGGTTGTTGCCTAATCGACGAGTGAAGTTAGGGTCATACGGTTAGGGTCACATTATGGATGATGTGTAAGAGATCATCCTATATATCATAGTGTTGTCTTTTCTTTTTATGTAATAACCCTTTGTAAATAAACCACAATCTTAATAATACACGAGTTTTAAGTGTACTCCCAAAATAGATATACACTTCTCTTAGAGCATGTATTGCAACTAACAAAAAATCTAGAGCTTGCTACTCCTTTTTGTCTTCTCGTCTCCCTTCCAGTTAAGCACAACTCTAATAAAGCAATTTTATAGCTCACTTGTTTCACTTAATTATTATATTCGCTCCTATACATCCCATTTATACCGTGTTGCTGCTCAGTTATGCCGAACGAACAACTATAGGGTATTGATCGAATAAACCTTGATGGGTACCTGTGGACAAAGGGAAGGAGTAGTAATCACGAGCTTGTTTGGTTCTTTGCCATTTGTAGTCTTAGTTAATTATTTTTGGCAATGGCAAGAATTGATATTGCCAAATTTAATTACTACCTATATTACATCTAGTTATGAAACAAACCAAATAATTTGACAACATAATTTTTCATGGCTTCTTTACCGTACTACATACTACTCTATTCTAGTCACAACACTAGCGATTCTATGGTTGAGATCGACTATGTACCAGTTAGTATCGGTAGTATAAACAACTACTAGCACTAGTATAGGGGATTTTGGAAAACTTTAATATTTATGCAAATTTTAATTTGTTGTTCGCAGCACGATTTGAATCCCTGAAAAGCTTCGGCCATCCCAGTGATTCCTGACAAGCTCCGACCAATCCTAGCGAGTTCTAGCGATTCCCGCCACCTCCTTACATGAGGATGCGGATGTCCTAGACATCCAACAATATTGCTTCCAATTAGTCGTCAGACATAAATGAAGTGGCGTCAAGCAACGAGCATGATGGGGCAGACCTAAACCCTGACCTTGTGTTTACGAGTTAGACCATCCTTACATGGAAACTGACGGTCTGGAGTGCAGCATCGTGGACGGTTCGGAGTGTAGAGTTGCTTTGTTTGGTGGCGCAAACCCATCCCGCTAGTTAACTCTAACGGAGTATATAGTGTGTAATTTCTAATATTAATTATTAAAATATCCACATAATTAAACACAGTTGGTTTTTCTTCATACTACTTGCTCCCCATCACCGGTATGGTGCGCCATAAAATAACCCGTTTTTTTATTAAAAAACATCAGGAGTTTTTTCTACCAATTTTTTTAGTTTGTATAAGTTTGGGGTCAAAACAAACAAACCCCTCACGCTTGCCTAGCTAGGAGTAGTATACATCTCTAAAATTTTCCAGGAGCTTATGAAATTAATTAACGCAGGTTATGCAGCATATGAGTAACTAAAATTAACCAAACATTTCCTGGGAAGAGAACAGGTCATTCATGAATCGACGCAAGTGCATGTTTTTGCATCTGCTACATTCTGCTACATTACTTCTCCAAATGAATTGATCTGAGATCGACAGTCCACCTTGTCTTTTTCAGCTAGCTTTATTATGGCAACATCGAGTGCCCCTATATATACTGCAATATACGCACCTTTTCCATGTGGCATTTTCAATGGAGGTTCGTCGAGCTACATGGGTCTAAGCAGTAGCAATTAGTCCTACTCATCAAGCGTCATTTTCGTCACTCATACTCAAAGATATCTGCTCTAGATTTGTGCAAAGTATAATACTACAAATTAAGTCCACGACAGTTAGTGGCTATGAATCACCATGACGTAAAACTAACGCGAATAAGTTTAAGCAAGTTTGAGCTGCACCCGTACATTAAAACTGAATAAGTTGTCTAAAGAGAGGAATGATAAGGACGTACTATACTTTTGAAAAATCAGTACCGTTTGTTGTCCAAACAGTAGTGCTGGTTCTTTCTTTCCGAGGCAAAGGTTGAGAGTTGATTATATTAAAAAAGAAAATAAATTTCAACCCTACATTTACAACAGACAAAATATACCAGTAGAGAATAACGAGGTTCTACGTAATGAATACGACAAGAGATACATACAGATAAACACAATAGGTAAATAAATAAAAGAGCACGCACCATCAACTTTGTTTTTCTTACAAAATCAGCAATTGCAAACCAGCACCACCGAACAGGTCATGCCCCTAATCCTAGCATATTATTATTTAATTTAGTTGCATTTTCTTTAGCCTTTGCTAAGAAATTTATGCCCAACAAACCTTTAAGTAAACTCTCTGATTTTGAGCCGCTTTTAGTTATGCCATTAAGGAATGGGCCACAAAACGATGATCCCATTTATTAACGGGATAACTGCAAACCGCTCAAAGTCAGACAAGCCTCGTGCCCTCAACGGACAGCCCAGGCCAGCCGCCAATACTACTCTTTTTTAAACTCCATAGATACATGCGCTTTTCCTAATTAATAGAATTAATGGAATAGTTTTCCTATGATAGTAGTATTCCAGTACAATTGTTGCTAGTAGTAGGAAATGAAGGACTACTATGGTTAATTGTGCGGTAGATTTTCTACTTGCTAACCCAATCATATGTGGTCACCTAGGTGGCCATACGGCTGAGGCTACCAAGAGAATATTTCTAGGGCTTCTTTCCACTCCCTTTTGTTGTAGTGATGCCTGACTTTTTATGATTGTCCCTCCATATATGCCAACCATTTAACCATCATTTTGCAGCCTGGTAGGGCAACACAGGCAGATCGATCAGGAAAGAGGGTATGAATTAATTATCTAGATCTCCACTGCAATGCAATTGTACTCTACGGTCCTTTAGTACTAACAGTAGCCTGACTCTAATAGAAATCAAGAAGATTGTCCATACACATCATAATTTTTTTATAAATTTATAAAAGTTCAAAATATAAACTGTTATCTATAAACTGTTATCAAATTAAACAATTTTCACAGTATCCACACAATGCGGGCCCTTGATTGCAAATTTTAATTATAATAGATAATCATGATTCACAAAATAGCATATTATGATTTATTTTGCAAGACAAGTTATATAATTATATTTCAAACTATTATCGTTGTAACACCCAATTTATATATGGCATGTGCTAATTATAAAGCTTTTAGATGGTTGATTGTGTTCATCCTAGTACGGGATTATATCATTGGGAGTATTCTACAGTGAGGTCAAGGGCTAGCTAAAGGCTACTACAAGACACGTAGCATACCATCATTTTTGGTGTTAAGGCCCATAATTTTGTCTCTTGAAGCTTTCCAAGTACGCACTCTGGCAAGGTCAATAACACTATCGATCCAAAAGACCTTGCTTTTGCCTGAGCTCTCATTTTCACATGCCCCTCACTTTGCGAAAAGTAGAGAGCTAGTACATTTACAATATGTGGTCAAACGATGCTGAAATTAACGACGTATGCATTTCGTTACAAAATATTTCATGCTAAATTTTTGTCTGGTATATCCACCAAAGGTCATTGTAGACACCATACACACCATTCTTGTTAAAAGATTCGACTCTTATATGTACATCAACTTCACAATATCATCAATGTAGATAGGTTATTTTAGGGGATGTTTGGAATATTTAGTCAAGGGACTAAAAACTTTAGTCCCTTTTAGTGCCTAATGTTTGGATCCAGACATAAAAGGGACTAAAGGCATGTGGACTAGTGAAAGAGAAGAGAGAGGCTGTTACTTTAGTCCCTTTTAGTCCCAAGAAGCTTCTCTTATTGGGACTAATAGACTAAAGAAATTTTAGTTCCTTTTAGTCCCTCATATTTGGGAGTTTAGGGATTAATGGATTAGTCCTTGCAACCAAACATGGCTTTATTCTTAGGCTGTAGCCAACTAACATCCATGTATCTGATGATTTTATTCTCATGTTTGAGCCAACCGATGGTCATATTATGCCATCACTAAAGAGGTTCTCTTGGATCCATATCAGATGACGATGCATAAATAGTTATCAAGAGTAATTTTACAGTCTGATGTACCACTTTTTCTAGCGTAAATTTGATACTCTCAGTATCTCATAGAATTTATCCTTAGAAGAAGAACCAAGCTGCCAAAAGCCAGGGCAAAGAAACTTTGCTAAGGTATATATATAGATGCATTCCTTTCATTCTCCTTTTGTTCTGATTGTATTGTGCAGTGTTTTTCAAAACATGTTTTCTATTTCCCTTTCTAGTATATGAAATGTTACCGGCATTTCTCATGTGTGGACAAAAACCATTGGATTGTTAATGAATAAATAGTTTCATCGAGTAATAAAGCACAATTTTATTCATATTGAAAAGTAAATAGTTTCCTTGTGTAGCTATAAAAGCACCTTAGCAGTTTTGGTAAAAAAAAGCACCTTGGCACGATGGTGACAAAGTTATAGTATATTCAAAATTTTCACAGTTTATGTAGGCATGAATAAATTCTCTCAGTGATATTTAGTTAGACTTATCTTTTTTTTTCTTCCGTTTATCTACTTGAGCCCGTATTGCAGGGACATCATGTAGATCTATGAGTGTCATAGTGTGTTGTCCGTCTTCTGCATAATCGTAAAAGGGCAAAAAAAAAAAGATATAAGAAGATATTACTGAGTGATGATGCACCAAGGCGCACATGCATGCTAGAGGAATTTGAAGCACGCAAAATCATTGTGCGTGGACCGTTTATGTTCATATACAGTACATAGAAAAATTGAACATACAACTTTTGATCCATCTTGCACCAAAACACACATATGAAACATTGCACACAACGTACACACAAACTAACAACTGTCAAAAAAATTAAAAAAATTGTGCAGGTATTTCATTAGTAATAAACCTATGTGCAAAGTCTTATCCTCAAATTCATTATATTTTAGCCGTAGTAAAAAATATACTCCCACCATTTTAAATTACTTATTGTTTTAGGGTTGTCCTAAGACAAACATTTTAATTTTTGACCACTAATTTATAACAACTCATATAGTTTCATATCTTATCATTGACATTTTTAAATTCACTGTGAGAAATACTTTCATAATATATAATTAACATGGTATTAAACTACACAAAATTCTAGAAATTAATGATCAAAGATTAACATGCTTGACTTAGAACAAACCTAAAACGACAAATAATTTAAAACAGAGGTAGTAAAAATTCTAATGGTATTATGAGCATGAATATGTCATAATTTTATCTTTTTTTGTTATTCTTTATGTATAATGAATTTGAATATGGGAATTTACATATATATATGTAATACTATATTGAAAGTACGTACATGTATAATTTTTTCTATAATTTTTGGTGAAATTCGTTAGTTTATGTGTACGAAAAGGCTTATTTGCATATGATATGTTCCTAATTATATTGAGAAATAAATAGAGTCCCACTAGCATATAACTGACCGTCAGTAAATACAATAACAGTACGTATGTGTTCTACTACTCAGATCGATCGAGCTCCATGTTGCTCAAATCAATCAGCACTATCTTTTTCACAACATGGATCGAGTCAAACTAGAAAGCAACATCGTATCATGATCTCGATCCGGGAGATTCCACACACCAATCTGCTCGACGACATCGACACGGCCGATATTACGCGTACAGCAACCTGACAAACGCGCCGTTATTCCTCCAAACCTTTCCTCCATCGACCGATCGGATGGCAGCTAGCTGGTAGCTGCGGGACGTCGTCTTCCGGCCATCGACGTCACGACCTGGCCAGGCCATCCACAGTGACTTGCTTCGGCGACACCCCTAGCTTCGCTCGCGCGGTGGGTGTCACCATGCCGTGCCGATCGGGTAATCACCAACAAATCAAGTCGGCGAGCGGCCGTGATCGATCCAGAGCTGCTCAGCTAACTCGGTGTCTCGGACTTCAAACATGTCGGCGCGCTCGGTTGCATCCAAGACCAGCCGACGCGAGAACGACGAGCTGTGCTGAGACGGATCGGCGGACTGTAGCGTTTGGACTGGAGGCCGTCGTCTTAATCAATGATTCACTAGATCGGTCGTTTATGTGATCGTGATCCCGCGCTTGCTGGGCTGGATCTTCCTCGATCGATGGCGATGAGGATCGAGAGCGATCGATGTAGTAATACAGCATCGATCTCGATCTAGGAGTAATCCAGCAGTAAACCAGTACAAGTGGGCGTGCTTCGTGCATGCAGGTTGTGATCGATCGACGCCATATTTTCATGGTAAGTAGCAGCTGTTCTGGCGGTGACAGGCGGGCCTGAGGGGAGACGTGGCACGTCATGAGGTGTACACGTTGGTAGGAACGTACGTTTGTGCGGGGAGATTTACAGTTTGTCTGTGGGGCACGGAATAATCCTGGCGCAGTGGTGCTGGGTTTTTTTTTTTTTTTTGGTTCCTCTGCTCATGCATGCTCGATTGCTGCTGCTGGCTCACTCTGTTCACGGTCTTCGAGCGCCAGTGGCTCCGTGGACCACCAAAAGAGAGTGAAAAAAGAGGAAAAAGCAACAGCGACGTTTGCGAGATCTTTTGGCCGGGCTAGGCCTTGGATTGGACCACCCCACCAAAATTGGGGGATGGAGAAGCGTCCTGATCCATCGCGGGTTCGGTACACAACTACTCATGCACGCTCCATATTGCTGCTCGTCCCAGCAGGTCTATCTGTTGATTCTGTTCCAAATCGTTTCACATCTGAGGCTGAAACTGGAAACACACAAACAAATATGGCCACATTCTGAATTACGGCCGAAAGTTACCATAGCCAGCCGTTATCCTGTGATCACCAAACGTTTGGAGTAGATGGCCGATCGAGCCGTAACGGGACACGCACGACAGGGGTCAGGGAATGTCCGGCTGCCGCATCGTGATCTGCCCCCGACAGTCGACAGAGCAACTACAGTACCAGCAGCAACTACAGTACCAGCCCCGAGGCCCCGACCGCTGCCAGGCTGCGGCTCTGATCCCACATCGATCATCGGCCGCCCACCACAACCCCTCGAACGCCGCGCCCCCGCGCGAGAGATCAATGGGCTCCTCACGTCGTCACGTGGCTCCTCCGTCCCCCCTGACCTGGCCTTGGCCGGCCGTCACAACCACGCCGCCCTGCCTCCGCCTCGTCCCTCGCGCCCGCCCGGCCCCGGCGCCTGTCGGCCACCTGCCGCCCACGCAGGGCGCACGCTGGCCATCCATCCCCTCGCGGTCGCATGCCAATTTTGCCATTTGCCAATGCTGCCCAAAACTGCGCCGCTGCCCGTACTCCACGGGTTAACACGTACTCCGCGCGCGCGGCCGCGATGATTCCTTCGCGCTAGCCCACAGCCGTCCGGCCCAGTCCGCGAACCGGGCGGCGATTCACCAACCGCACCGCACCGCGCCGCGCCGTCCTGTGACGCCACATGCGTCGCGTGCCGTGCCGTGCCGTGCGTGCACCTGCACCAAGAGGCCCCGCGCTCCCATCCCCACCCCCGCGGGCGCGCGCGGAGTGAGCTCGCGTTTCGCCCCCGCTTTTACCGGGGCCATCGCTTTGGGCCGGCCGAGACTGTTCACTTCCCTCTCTTCTCCTCCACTCCTGGCCTCCTTTCGCGTACGCCTTGGCCCGCTGGCATCATTACGCGCTCTCGTTACCCTCGCGTACCGACGCTGCCTTTGCCTTCGGTTGGTTTTGTTACGTCGGGATCGATCGGTGGTACACTGGTACTGCTGCTTTGGCGCGACAATATGCGACATATTAGGGGAATGAGTGCGTGTTTTGTTGCTCCTAGTACTAACGCTCGTTTGGTAGGAATAAGTTAGCACACCGTTCACCACCACCCGTGGTTATCTCTCTCGTTTTGGGTTTGACGACTTGTCAGGAGGGAAAAACAGTGGTTGTCTATGGACCATATGGTGCACAAGCTTTGGACACGAACGTCAGCAGTACAGTGTAGGATTTGGTGCTGTGTGTTTCGTTTGGATCTTGGATCATGTAATGTGCGATTTCCGGGTTGATGGTCCGTGCTCATCAAACGTGCTACTAGTAGTACTCGGCTGCTCTGACGTCAGAAAAGTCTGCTCTGCCAACGGAATCCTTTTGTCCGGTGTATTTGTCTGAGATCCCTATGCCTAAACTTCCGTGCCGCGTTTTACAAGCTCTAACCTACTCCACTACCGGAAAAGGCCCAAAGGAAGTACACGTCCTATCAATAAGGCCCATTTGTATCTTACCCCAGGTGAACAACCCTAAGCCCAGAGATGTAATTTAGCTATAAAGCCCACTTAGTCCACTTTGCAAAAGGCTTTAATTGTGGATTACGGAATTAGGTCCATTTGCATACATGTTTGAATTTGCTGAAATTGGGGTGTCAGTGCAATTTTCTGTCATATGTACAATTTTAAATGTTATTCTTTAGAGATGCTCAAGATTCAAAAAATAGCATTGAACTTTGGTCAATCACAAGAAAATTCTAAATGTTGTCCAGCTGACAATAAAGTTTGCTATTTAGAAATATGTTGGATATAACCTACCCACAACACAGTATAACAAAATCTTTAGGAGAGGCTTGTTATTTCTCGACCAACTGAAAATTTCCTAAAGAAACAGCCACTCTTTTAATGCTAGAATTGCTTCAAGACTTATGCTACCATTTATATTACTAACCCAACCCCTCGCTGACTTTACTCTCGTTCGTTGAACTCAACCGCTCTTCCACAATGCACCGCACCATCGTTTGATGTTGTATTCAAGTTCGGTACCTATTCGCCACCCCACCCGCCTCTCCTCCCCTGGCCTAGGCGGCTCATGCTTACAAATCCACTGTCACAGACCCACCTCTTAACTATTATCGGACGATAGGCATAAACAAGATGAAAAACAAAGATCAATCACATTGGACACGAGATTTTAACGTGAAAAACACTCCTAAGGTGGAAGAGAAAAAATCATGGGCGTCAGCCAGCAAATATCTTCACTATATCTTAAATGTTATCTGTGTTGGACATCTGGGGACGCCTGGGGGTGCGGAGGCGATGGGTCAGAGCTGTGATCCGACCCAAATTGGCCGCTTATCAAATAAGTGTAACTGCGCATTTGGATCACAATTCAACATTAACAACAAAGGCTTATATTGTCATTGCCACTTTTTTTTTTTGATAAAAGATAGTTTCCGATCCAGCTCTGTTATAAAGCCCAGGGCGAACATCACGTATAAAGTCTGTCATCACTGTCACTGACCCACCCATCATCTTCTTCCTTCCGTGTGGCTCCAGCAGTTGCTGCCCGACCATACCAGTACTCCACTGTTGGTCTTCAACCACTTCAGTTATCCCTCTAAAGCAACCCCTTACCTTCTCCTCCTCCTCTCTCTCTCCACCAGGGTTAAAAATTCCGGAATGAAATTTCTGAAATTTCGGTCGGTACCGATACGAAATATAATGTCGGCAGTTTCAGTTAAAATTGGTCCAAAAAAAATCAAAACCCCCAAATTTAATTGGATATGGCCCATATTATGCATTATTTTTCCACATTGCTAGCTCCAATAAGTTATTAGGATCTAATCCATGAAAAACATATAAAAATCATTCAAATTTATGTTCAAAATTTAAAATCCATTTGAATATTTCATCCGAAATTTCCGAAATAAAACAAAAATTTCTGAAATTTTGGAATTTTGGTGACCACCGAAATTATTTTCGAAACCGATAAGCCGAACTCTGCTGTCCACCACACACACTGTGTCCACCCCTAAAACCTTAATCCAAAGAGAACCTGCCAACATTAGGGTGCTATCGGCATAGATGCTCGCTGAGGAAGTTGGTGTCGTCATCTATGAATCCTCCTTCCTCATGTTTGGCCAATGGACTATTGATGTGCAAGAAAATCTGTTAGGTCGTTGTCCAACGACTTCTATCAATTGGCTGAATTTGGGAAATTTTCAGTTTTATGATGAATTGAATAGCAAATATCCTTTATAATTAATTGCAGTTTTTGATTGTCCAAGAGTGGTTCATCAAGCTTTGCGAAAATATCCTATATATCTTGTATGCACTATCTCATAGCATAGCAACACATTATCTAAAAAAGCAACACATATAGCTAGGGAAAAATTGTCTGAAGTTGCGTAATCGATCTGAAGGACACTTCCTTTCGGCGAGCCGAGGTCGTCGGCGCCCGGCGGCGAGCACTATTGCACTTTCTCAACTATCCGCCATGCGCCACAGAGTCAGCCACCGGAGGAGAAGGCCAGATTCAGTCGCCATCAATCTGATGCAACCCTCTAGAGAGTAGTAGACTCCTGTGTTGCTCTATCATGTTGCGTGCTGGAAAAAACGCACGTACGGCCGGTATGCATTTGGTCGTTCCACTACTTATGTGATAGGAGGCTTGGCCTCTCATCAATCCGTCCTCCCGACCGAGCCCTAAATTGGAGTATATGATAGCGTCGTTCACACCACGATAAGTGCTCTCTCCTGCACTGAGCCATCCATCCAGGCTATGGTCATTGGTCACTTTTAACAGAGTCGTAAACAAATTGCAGCCTTTGCAGGTGCAGGACGTGGAAAGCTAAGATCTCTCAATTAATCACACCATTAGGTTGGGTGATGGTTCTTTACTTTCTCTAACTTTTGACGGAGAGGGGATGACAATGATCTAGGCATCTAGCTGCTCGTATCGTCTAAACTTTTCTTGGGAGCGATCTGTAAGCAAAATATACATTTTACAAGTTATATGAAGCATCAATATATTAGTAGTGTGGCGCGTGAATCATAACCAGTTATGTTTGCACAGAATCCTTATTCTTCCTGTGTTACTGTTTCCATTGCAAAGCAATTGAGAACGTCTGTATTTTGATGCCCTGGACGGACTTTCCTGCCTTCGAGATTACCCTATCGTAGAACAATCGCAGATAGATAGATATCTGATCTCCATGGTGTGCCAACATGCCCCGGCCTGTTGTTCTCAGCTGGATAAAAAATTAAAGCTGAAGTTGGTGATCACTTTGGTGAGGAAAATGGCAAGACATGCGCGTACGGATCGATGGGAAAATTTCGGTTCTTGTCTGCGCGGCAGGTCAGCCCGGTGTTTGACACCATATATAGAGGTCAATTTTTCAGGTCCAAAATTGCAATGGTGGTGAGCGAGACCAAATACTGAGTGCCGCACTAAAGCATGAATGCTGTACTGTAAGTCTGTAACGCCAAGTATCTTTCTTGTCTCCAATCTGTTACCTTTTGATATTTATTTCTGAAAGTTCGGCGGAAATTAGCTTAGCTGCGATCTCATTGTCTCACAGTGATAGCAGTACGTACGATGCCCTCCATTGTATAACTACATTTCAAACGTAAAATCTATTGAGACAGCACTTGGGCGATTACTCTATCCAGCGAAGCACGCGAGCGATCGACGCGCACGCGGGAGGACGGTAACGGCGGCGGCTTCTTCTCCGGCCACGACGGTGGTGGCTCCGTCGGCTGCGACAGCGAACCCCAGGGTTCTGGTTGAGGTAGGAAAATAGGGGGTCGCGGGGCTTAGAGAAATGTCCGTGTTGGCGGTGGGCGAGGTAGGCAGCGGAGACGACCAATGCCGGTGACACCTGTAGCGGCACAAGCCGCCACCGCTAGAGGTGGGAAAGAGGGGCGGAGCTCGCTGGCAATGGGGAGGGAGGATGCCAGGAGTGCCTAGCAGCCGTCGTTGGCGTCTTCGGGGCGATGGCGAGGCGGGGGGCGGTGTGTCAAGGTGGGGGAGGCAGTGGAGATGCCGACGGAGGTGGCAGCAGGAAGAGAGGATGGAGGCCGATGGGAATGGCGCGGCGGAGGCGACGAGAGAGAAGGCTATTACTGCCTCTAGTTTATATATTACAAAATCATAAGCATTCTCACTAAATGATAAAATTCTGTTATAAACATATTAACGTTGCCAAAATACTTATAAAAGAATTTGAATTTTTGCACTAAATAAGAAAAATGAAAATTAAGTTTTAAACATATTTTGCATGAAGTGATAATGCCATGCTATGAAAAAAATTTCAAACTGTGTATTCATTAAAAATTTACTTTTCAAATTCAATGTAGAGTTGACAACTTTTTTCAAATTCCAACGAAATCACTTTCCAAATTTTTGAATTTCAAAAATGCATATGGTAATTTATGAATTACTGTATTTTCATAACCCAAATATTTTTTACATACGTAAACATTTTTTTAACTTTTTGTGATATATGCCAAGGCCAACAAGACTATTTCTTAAAAAATAATCGTGGTCAACTAACAGAACAGTCATAGAAGGGAATCAAGCAAGTCTCAGCAGCGTTAAAGCAATCACGTGAAATTTCAGGATGACATATGGAATTGACCCAAATTAAAATTAGTCGCATGGTAGTGATGTAATAAGAAATCATAAATTTGGAACCGAAAAATCATATGTGCTAGTACAAGCAGGTGAGAACAACGTCACTTATTTGGCTTGCTGAGATTCACATCAATGCTGCTCGACAGCCTAGCCTGGTTAAGTTCTCCGATATGTCTATTTAAGGGAACTAGGAAGGTGGCCCGCGCGTTATTCTAAGCCGTGTTTTGAAAATTTATTAAGGTACAAAACTCCATGTCACTATTAAAAACTATGATTTAAAAAATAAATTTTGGTTAGTTAAATTATGTTTACTATCTCAGTTTGGTTTGTGCCCCTCTCAATCTTTTATGTAACATTTGCATAGATATATTTTTCCAAGATGTTTTTTAAAATTATACCGTATGATACTTCCTCCCAAAATAAAGGATTTACTTGTTTGTAATTAACAAAGGCAATATTTAAAAGTCTGACTAATGGTTATACTAACAATATGGATGTTTAGTATTAAGCATGTCATATAATTATATTCATATGTTTTTAGTCAATTTAGATGACAATTAAAAGGGTATGAATGTTTGTCCCTCGATAAAATATTGCTTAATAGTTAAACTTATATTTTTTGTTTGCATTTTGTAGATTTAATTTAGATATGCATGTTTGTAAAATGATGTATGATAACTTAATATATGATGTCAATTTTGTAGAGCATTTTATTGCTATTTGGATGGCATGGGAAGTGCATGTCATGTGCCTAGATGGCCTATTTTTTAAATTGTTGATATTGATTTTATAAATAGAGGAACAATTTAGATATATTAGGAATAAATATGTAGCTAAAAAATTATTGTCATCATGATATAAGATTACTGATTGGTTATCCATCGATTCGATAAGTCAAAAGCGAGGACAAAGCTCAAGCTATAGTGGGACTGGTATCACGCCATCATTGCAATTCGCAAGATTGATTTAATGGTTAAAAATAGTGGACCCGCCGGTTTAAGTGGTAACCAATTGGTAAATGTTCTATTTTTTTTTCTTAAAATTTATATGATTTTTCTAGTTTATTAGAACGCCACGTGGAACGTTTTAGAGGACATTTAATGAACCTTATTATTTAATGTTATCAAATTTTCTATATATTTTATCGCAATTTAGTTGCCATGGACTAATATAAATGGGGAGCATTATTAGGATGTTTAATGAATTTTTAGTATATAATAGATTTACTATTATTATTTCTAATTTATTAGAGCGTCATGTGGTGTTTTAGAAGCGCTTAAGAGGATGTTTAATGAACCTTTTGTGTATGATAGATAGATAGTTATATAGATACATAGATAGATAGGTGAATCCACATGTGGGTCCAACATGTGATAATTTTCTTGCCATTCCAAGTTAGTGCAAGTGTTTATTTTTTAAAACAGTCCAGGGTTTATTGATTAATTATAAATATAATGGCTCAAACAAATCCTAAACTGAATATATTTAAGAGCTAAAATCAATTAAAGAATATTTATTTGTTATAATAGAAGGAGCAAGATTAATAAGTAAATATGACTATTTATATTTGTATTCTTGCATGACCATGCATTAGGTATCTCTAATCAACTACTCCACTATTAAGAAAAAAAAGAGAGGATTGCATGCTGCATGCATACGCCTCCTGCATCCAGAAAGGAAGTGCATGCTTGTTCTTGCGGAGAGAAGCGGAGAGAATCACTTATTCATTTTTTAAATCATAAATATAAATTTAATGGTAAATATATTTTTAACTACCACAGAGAGAATTGTGGAGTGAGGGCGCCGTGCAAGCTGAACGTGAAGGAAGGGGCTCGATCAGTTGCGGAACAAGAGAGGAGACAGGGCCGGACTTGAGGGGGGTCAGCCGGTGCGGCCGCCTGAGGCTCCCAAAATCTAGGGGCCCATATAGTTTGTACCTCATGGATCTATTTATTAAGTTAAATACTAGTAGCTGAAAAGCCCAATAGACCGATAAAAACCAAATCACTGATACATGATCCATCGCAGCGACTTAGCTTCGTAGGGATCGAATCTTTAAAAAGAAGTGGAAGCAATCTGACTCCCGTCGCACCGCCTCACTCGTGCCGCTCACAATGCTCGCCCTCTCACCCTCACCTCACGCCGCTACACCCACACACCGAGTAGTTGTAGGCTGGGCGGCCGCTGTTGTGCTACACTTGGTCGTCCTGAGCGGCTCAGGCGGAGCCCTCTGCCCGGCTGGCCTTGACACTCGCATGGTGAGCAACGGCAATATGCCGGCGATGATGCCATTATCTTACCATCTTTTTTGGCTGATTGGCTGATTTCTCCAATTCATTCGTTCATCTGATTTCAAGGTCCTATAATCCTCCAATTCAACTCATCTGGTATATTGGCTATCTTTTTTCCTCTTCATAAATAAAAAAAATATTAATTGATACTATTTAATAATTGATGATTATTTATCAGCCCGATAATACTATTTGTATCGCGAAATGTTAGTGAAAGTGCGAAATATTTTTTATTATGTTTTTTCTCTTTGAAGTTTTAAAATGTTATGTATAGATAATTATAGCACATCAAATATTAAATGTTGTGTATTTATAAGACTACATAAATTATATATTAGTTTATGTATATATAGGGGCCTCCATATATGTTTTCGCCCTGGGCCCCCAAAATCCCAGGACCGGCCCTGAGAGGAGAGGGAAAACCGGAGAGGATTTCTTGTTAAATTCTATTTTTTTCTATAAACAAAGAGATATATTTAGTGGTAAATATTTATCTTAACTACCAAAGAGAAAAAAGAGGAGAGGGAGGCGCCGTGCGCACTCGACATGAGAGAGGGAGGCACCGTGCGCGCTCAAGGGGATTAGTTATGTTCTCTCACCAAAGCCAATCTAATCAATCTAACGGTTAATAATATTGGGTCCACCGATTTAAGTAAATATAGATGGACAGATGTTTTGCTTTACTAGCAAATGTGCCCGTGTGCTGCAACGGGCAAAATCAATTATAGAATTTAACACACTCAATAAATATGAATTATAAACGTTTCCCAAAACTAAAGGACCAAAGTTAAACATGTTTCTTCATCCGAGGGACGTAAAATAGACTTCTTCAGCCTGCTCCAAAGGCCCAAGGCCTTTTTCCTGACCTGATTTGGTCCGGTCGATCCCGGCCGTCTGATCCTAGGGTTTCGGATCGGACGGCCAGGTAGCAAGATGGTGGGAAACAAAACCCACCCTCCCAGCAAACCCTAACCCTAGAAGCCCCCCTGCCCCCAC
>CM002480.1:19400854-19427416 GCA_000325765.3 Leersia perrieri | reverse complement strand
CCGCCGCTTCCTCTCCCCTCTGCCGAGCAACGGCTGACGACGGCGCCTCCCCCTGGGCCGCGGCGCGACGACGCCTCCTCCCTCACCCCTCGCTGCACGACGACGATGACTCAGATCTGCTCGCGGCGACGGCCACCTGCAGCCACGGTCCGGAGAAGCGGCAGGGGCATCCTTGAGCGGCGATGGCTCGCGACTGGCGGTGGTGGGCCTAAGCAGCGGCACGGCCATTCGGGAGCGGCGACGGCGGTGGGCTCGAGCAGCGGCTGGGGCAACCGAGAGCGACGACGGGTTCGACATCTCCAATTTTTTTCAATATGTAATGCTGTTCAATCTGTGGGCTGCTGGAATTTTTTTGATTCCGTTCGAATATTTGTGTTGTCGATGTCGATCTAAATATGTATCTTTGTGTTCTCGATGTCGATCTGGTGGGCGTGGACGAATTTGCTTTTTTTCTGGGCCGATTTTGCTGACGTCAGCATGACATCAGCGACATACCAAACGGATGCTGATAGAAAACCACATATTCATCTTGAACTTTTATAACAATACTTTTAACTACCAAAGAGAAAATTGAGGAGTGAGGGCGCCGTGCAAGCTGAACGTGAAGGAAGGGGCTCGATCAGTTGCGGAAGGAGTGAGGAGAGGGAAAACTGGAGAGGATTTCTTGTTAAATTCTATTTTTTTCTATAAACAAAGAGATATATTTACTGGTAAATATTTATCTTAACTACCAAAGAGAAAAAAGAGAAGAGGAGACGCCGTGCGCACTCGACATGAGAGAGGGAGGCGCCGTGCGCGCTCAGGGGGATTAGTTATGTTCTCTCACCAAAGCCAATCTAATTAATCTAATGGTTAATAATATTGGGTCCACCGATTTAAGTAAATATAGATGGCCGGATGTTTTGCTTTATTCTCATAATTTTTTGGATTTTTCTAATTTATTAGACTGCCGCGTGACGATTTGGAAGTGTTTATAGGGTGCTTAATAGGCTTATTTGGCGGCTTGAAGTTTGTAGGATGTATAATGGACTTTTAGTATAGAATAGAATAGAATAGAATAGAATAGAATAGAATAGAATAGAATAGAATAGAAAAGAAAAGATAGATAATAGATAGAAGATAAATAGATAGATAATAAATAGATTTCCTCTTAATTCGAAGATAGATAGTTCTTCTTGACTAATCCTGTCTTTCTAGCGCAGCAATGTCTCGTTATTTCACATTTTCATACTTTCATGCGGTTCATATGTGGTTGACACCCCTGATTCTATCAAGGCTAACTGAGAGTGATGCCATCATCCTCCGTATTTCCTCGTCTTGCTTGCATGTTTCACGGTTTCACCTGACGACGTGTTATCTGTATCCATCAGTTTCTACTGCCAATCTACATAGACATCACCTGAATCATGTTTGGTTGTACTCCTTTGTCAAATCCTAATATAATGAATTTGAATAAATATTTGTCTAGATTCGTTGTGCAGGCGTATCAATTCTACTGCCAATCTACATAGACATCACCTGAATCATGTTTGGTTGTACTCCTTTGTCAAATCCTACTATAATGAATTTGAATAAATATTTGTCTATATTTATTGTGCTGGGATGTATCAGCTTATATCCTTATTTTTTTGATAGATTTTTAGATAATAGGTCGATATATTGACCCGACATTTTGGAAGAAAGCCCAGAAAACATACAACAGTTTGTTTACAAAACAAAGGAAAGAAACATATTTTTGGACAGATAACACTATGGGCTTTTTGTTTGAGCTGCAGTTTTTGGAGCTTTTCTGAAAAGCTGTTACAGACTTTTCGTTCTGAAAAGCCAATTATAACTTTTAGAAGATGTGTTTTGCTTTTTAGATTTAGAAAGCCACAAAAAGCTCATAAAACTGAGTTTTCAGTTTCTCATACAAACTCAGCTTTTCTGAGTTTCTAGCTTTCCAGAAGCTACACGAAAAGTTAACTGTTTGTTTGAGCTTCTGGTTTTTCACGCAGAGACTGTCCAAAAGCTCAAACAAACATGCCCTATATAGTGTAAGATATCAATTTTACTTCTCCTAAACTACAATATCATTTTAGGGAGACGTCACCAAGTCACAACTCACAAGCTGAGACGTGTATACATCAGCCAGCAGAGAACTCTGAATCCTGGGGTGCACTCTGCTGCAACAATTGCTATTCTTCTTTGCCACCAAGTTAGGACGCTAGGTCATCTTTTCCCACATCAATCCAAACCTCAACCCAACACTAGTGGTTTCAAGTACAAGAGGGTACATCTCTACCCTGCTTTTCCAAGCCCAGCAGATACTAAAGAGATAGCCTCCATTCCAGCCATTAATTACATGTTGCTGCGGCAATCACTTTTACTTTAACTAATTTAACCTAAACCATGATTAGACCAAGGATTATAACATGGTATCAGTGTATCACAAAAAGGAAAATGTTGGTCTGACTAGTGAGTGGGACTCCCTTTTCCCCAGCATGATAGCAACACTCATTTTTAACCTTTGTGCGCTTACCAAATTAGCTTTATAATCTACTACATAATCCGCGGGACAAATGCTCTGATGAGAGAACAGAGGATTATAATTAGCAACTTCTTTTGGTTAGTGGGCAACGCGCACAGAGGTTTATTAATCCCAGTCCATTTCTGCTTAGAGAAGCCATTAAGCCAAGCAGCCATGTGGGCAGCACCGACTTGTCAATACGTCCGCGCTCCTAGACCACCACGTAGGAGGTTTTAACGCAACGTGGCGTGCCAGGTCAGCGCGGGGGGCGAGTGCTGCAAGTGTTGCAGATAAAGATCTGTTGGGTGATTAATTAGCAAGAGACAGACCTAATGTGATCAGTAGCACACGTACTATTGGGCCCCGTCAACATGGTGGCGCGCCTGACCTATCGTTTTAGGAGTACAAGTTACAACGCATATGTGGATGCAACATGCACGCATGCAAATCCCATGCTCGTTGGGCTCGAGCTCACGTTTCTTTCAAGTTTCAAGCACGGTTTTATTTGATCCAGGTTGTGTGGTTTTCTCTGTTTCTGGTAAGTTCTAGAAAATGAGTGCGCCTTTGGCGCCCGTGCTAGTTAGCCCATATATTCACGTGATAAATCAAACATTGATTAGAGCCTTGTAAAAATATCTTTATTTATAACTCTCATGTAACTTGCAGCAAGTTATTTGAGAATTTACAATATCCTAGCATATTGCAGTGAAAACCGTTAATTATACTTCCTCCAAAAATAACATAACAATTCAGGTCAGATTTCCAGTTTAGAGTCATAGTTAGATTTACATATTAAAGCATCTCTATATTGTAACGGCAACAATGTATATTCCATGGCAACATAAATCAAACTCGCAAGCAAAATAAATTAAAATGGACCCTGCATAAGTATATTCAACTGTTCACTTGTTCAGTAGATTATTCACAGGGTCTTCCGGGGCGGTGGTTGTGTGTTCCTGGTCTTTTCAGTCTCCAGTTGATCTCTCTGTGTTGGTGAACTTTCTGTTAGGGTATGTCCAGTGATTAAGACAGCGTTGTATGTAATTTTTTTCTACCTTATTTAGAGAAAGTATATGAGATACTATATATAATGGATTGTCAATTGTGTTGTATGTATATGCTTAAAAATAGAATTAAATGGGCCAATAAAAATCATTCATTAAAAAACAGCTAGGCTACAATGGTAACATAACATACAGCTGTTGTCTTTTATATCATAAGAAAATTAACATACAACTTTTTTCTCTCTCTTCTTTCTCTTTCTTCCACGTATGCAGAAATCCTACATGATACTTCTTACTTACGGCACTAATTTACCATTGGACATGCCCTTAGGCGGAGATCAATCTGCTGTTCTCTTTTGTTAGTTTTGCTTTTGGTGTAGTGCGGCTAGCAGGAGGGAAAATGGGAGGGAAATTCTCTTTTATCAAAAAAAATAAAAGTAGATTACTCGCAACCTACTGACTTGCATACATTTTTTTTTATGCATATTGTTTACTTGTCCATGCTATTACAATATCATGTCCCACAGACTGCACTCTAGTTGTTGTACACTGCACCTGCAATGAGAATAGTAACTTACAAAATAGTCATGATATTGTAACTTATGAATTTGACATGATTGAGCATCTTCAAATGCCCTCAAATAGTCAATATAAAATAAATCGCAACACGTCAAAATTACATATATAAATTCACATTTTTGCTGATGTCACAGTCTAATTATGATGTACTTGCATAGATGTCACGTCTCATTGGAAAATCAAATTACAATGTTCTGTACTACTAACGAACCAATATAAATAAAGTTGATAACTGTCTTCTCATTTCAATTGAGAATATTTCTAGAAGCAAATTAAGTTCCTTTAATCCTTTTGTTGTATTTGATCATAGTAATAGAAAGATGATGCGTAAGAACCAACCTGATGGCAGCATATTTGGAACAACACATTATCACTAAGGGGTTAATTAGTTATTAGGGTGATTACTACCATGATCTATAAACAGATAAACCGTCTTCTGTTGTCAATATTAGCAGCAGTAAATCAATCTTTCTCAACTTGCTAGCAGCAATCAATGATTTGAGCTTGCATAGCAAGCAGAATTTTACCAGTTACTTTTAAGGAGTCTAATCGAAAAGGTTCTCCAGAAACTAATATGTTGTTTCTTGATAGTGTTCGGAAATTTTAGGCATACCAGCGAATCATCGGTGGCGACCGGCCGGGTGGATCTTCTTCTGCAGCTAGGTTGTCCTCCTCAACAAATCTATTTTAATTAGCATAAATAATGACGAGAGAAATCACCACTCAACTGGAACATCGTTCTCGAGTCCCAGACGAACAATAAGTGCATGCAATTAACTGAACAATATCCCGATTCTCCCTCCCATTAAAGAGCACGCCTGTATGACACAACATTTTACCGTTTTGGAAGGACAGTATCCTCTAGCATCATGGCGAACACTTTGATAGCCTCTGCCGGAGTCGCAGGTCGGCGTGTTCGCGATGACGTCGAAGTAGATCGGCGATAGGGAAGAGCTCTAGCCCCTAGGGAAAGGAGATTACGGTGGAGGTGCTTCCTTCGTCGGGGAGCAGATCGGCGACCTCGCGTGTAGCGTCGCGCCGCCGGCCGGCCGTCCCCGCAACTCACCGCTAGGTGCTGGATTGGCCGCAACCCTGCGCGTTGCGTCGAGCCGTCCGCAATGCCTTTCCCCGCAACTCGCCGCTACTGGATTAACCACTCGAGTGCCGGCGGCGTTCGACGCGGGAGCTGGATAGATAGAACTGGAAGAGTCGCGAGCTTTCCGCCCCTGCGAGATCAGAGATCTTGTGCGCTTTGCTTACCGTCATTTTGCAATCGGACGGCTGGCAAGGAGGAGCGATCCCTGGAATCGGAATATGCCACGTGGCACTAATCACAGCTTGAGAAAACGCCCAAAATTCGTCTATGGAGATCGGATTTGCTAGAAACCTGCTGCCACATTTCTCTAGGGAAATCTTGTGATTTTTGGGACGTTGATTTTGTGCTGAGATTCGTGTCAAAAATAGCAGAGCTACCACGGTAGGAATCGAACTGGAAACCTCACGAATGTACGCGCAAACAACAACCACTGACCTAGCACTTCATATCAATCATTTATATGTAATTTACATACTTAGTTACAACGTGAGTATAAGTATATAGTAACAATGTAATTACATAAAAATTACACTATAGTTATATTTGACAGATTTCTTTTTTCTAAAAATCGGCCGTCAAATTTCTAAGCACACCCTGTAGAAATAATACTTAGTCGAACAGACAATGACATTATGGCAACGTACTGTTGGGTTGAAATTTGTATGTTGAAAGCAGGTGTCCCCATAAACCAGTGTTTTAGTCACTGTCAGAAGGTCAAACACATTTTTGTGACATGCTCAATGGTCATTAACAGTGCTTATGTCGTACGTTTGGTCCTTTTTCAAGGGATCGATAGTTGATAAAATGTTAGAGTAACGGCTCTACTAATCCGAGATGGTTATTTGGCATCCGAGCATCACCTCCCTTCGAGGCACTCGGATTTTCCGTTTCGTATCCGTTAACATCCGTTAGATTTAAAATAAATCTAAACATAGAAAAAAGAATTCCCAAATAGAAATAAAAGAAAAAACAATCAGATAGAAGGAAAATGAAAAGGT
Source organism: Leersia perrieri (assembly GCA_000325765.3). Lineage (NCBI taxonomy): Eukaryota > Viridiplantae > Streptophyta > Magnoliopsida > Poales > Poaceae > Leersia > Leersia perrieri. Next base: position 19,421,230 of record CM002480.1, on the reverse strand, counting down.
TTCAAATAGAAAAGTTTAAATGAAAAAGGAAATAGAAATTTCAAATGGAACGAAATGAAAATTTTCAAATGAAAAATTGAAATTTAAAATGAAAATAAACAGAAAATTTTAAATGAAAAAATAAATAGAAAATTTCAAATAGAAACATAAAAAAAATCTCCCAAACAGCAGGTGAGGTGCCTCGCCGCCGATCTTTCACCCAAGGGCACCATTTCTTAGTTGAAACCTCTCAAACTCATATTGATCTAGCCGTTCCTTCTCCATCTACCCCACTTCACTACACAGTATTATATATGTCATGTACATCCAATTGCCTTAGGACTTTAATTGTTTGAAGTGTTATACCCACAGTAAGAGGTTGTTTGGATACGAGAACTTTTTTTTAGTTCGTGTCCATCGGATGTTTGCACGTCAATTAAGAGTATTAAATATAGACTGATAATAAAACTAATTACATAAATAAAGGCTAATTCGCGAGACAATTTTTTAAGCCTAATTAATCCACGATTAGCAAATATTTACTGTAGCATGACATTCGCTAATCATGGACTAATTAGACTCAATAGATTCGTCTCGCGAAAATAGTCCAAAGTATGGGAGGAGTTTTATTAATAGTCTATATTTAATACTTCTAATTAGTGTTCAAACATCTGATATGACATGGACTTAAAAAAGTCTATGTATCTAAACAGAGTCTAAGAATTGCTGATACGTGAGCCTTAAATAAAGTGGAGGTTATATCAGTCTGTTGTACTACTCGTTTACTACGGACACAATATTATACTTTCTTTATCTCAATATATAATATATAAGAATCTAGTATTGATATGATACATCCCAGTACTACGAATTTAGACGGAGGTTCTGTCTAGATTCATAGTAATAAGACGTGGACGTGCCACATCTAGTACTATGTTTTTTATTCGAGAGAATTATAAATATACCGCTACTTTTACCCTCCAATTCTAAAAAGCCATTAAAAAATGCAAACTGCAAATTTGCCACTGCTTTTAGCATCCGTCGCCACCGTTTGCCTTTGTTGTTTACTTTGATGTAAATAAGAGGACAAAAATAATTCATAGGAAAAGAAAAAAAAATATGACCGTTTTGTCCTTTCGGCGGCTGTGGCGACGGTGACTTGGGGGCGAGCAGAGCGGCGCGCAGTGGGAACGACAGCGTCTGCAGGAACGACGGCCTCGGCGTCCGTGGGAACTGCTGCTGTGCCGCCGCTGATGAGGCATGGAGCGGGCGGCAGGGGAGGCGATGGAGAAGGAGCAGGGATGCGCCGATGAGGGACGACGCTGTGGCGGTGAAGACCCGGCGTAGAGTTGAGGTCGAGGCGCAGCGGCGGAGGGCGCTGCAGCAACGTGAGGGCGAGCGGCGAAGGGCGTGGCGGCGCAAGGGTGCGGCACTCCGAGGTCGAGGCGCTAGGGCGCGGTGGCGCGAGCTGCACGAGGGCACGGCGCACGAGTGGAGGGCGCTGCGGTGGCTGCGGAGAAGGTGCAATTTTCTCCTACTTTTCAGCTTTTAATGGTGTTAGTCCGATCTGTAAGTTTGATGGCAAGTAAAGGAGGATTCAATCGATTTTGATGGTAAATTTGCAATTACAATTTTTTTGGTGGCAGATTCATAATAACGGTTCAAAACAGTGGCAAATTTGTAATTGGACCTTTTTATTTTGAGACGGAATAAGTAGATGATTTTTTCAGGTTGTCGACTCTTGAGCATATCCATGTAGGAGACAATTTTTTTCTTTTGACAAAGCAAAGTACATCATCATTTTTTAGGTGGGAAAGAAATGAAAAGGAGGATGGACATTAGAGGTAGGACACATTAAGGAAAATTAGTAGATGTTGGTAAGTAGATTAAGGGTGTGTATTTGATAAGTTTTTTTCCCATGGCTATATCCTAAAATCATTTAAAGAGTATTAATTGAAGAAGTTAATTACTAAAAATAAAGAATTAGGGGTCGAAATTTAACACCATGCATGCTTTGTGGGGTGAATAGCCAACCCGATTCTTGAAATTTCGCTTTAGGTTCAACTTAGTCCAAATATTTTATATCATATAAAGAAGCCCCCGAAGTTATCGTGGGATATGGTTCTTGAATCAACCAAAATATAGGCAAACCATATATATTATATCCTCAAATTCAATATCAACTTTAAGGTGTTCATTCTACCCTTAGGGCCCGTCCTAATCTTTACATTGGCTAAAAAGTGGTTTTACCCATCGGCACGCTTTCCCAAAGTGTTGAACGGTGTGTTTTTCGAAAAATAAAAAAAATACATAAAAGATGTTAAAAATTTAAACTAATAATTTTCAAGTTTAAATATAACGAATACTCAATTAATTACGTGCTAATGGTATTTCTCGTTTTACGTCCTGGAATTAACCAAAAGGCAACCGCAACCTTAGGCCCCGTTCGAAAGTTTGGTTTGGGCAGCAGATTGCACGGACGCAAACAATGTTCTTTCACTCAGCACGTTTCCGAGCTAGTTTTTTAAAAAATACATACATGAAAGTTGTTTAAAAATATAATTAATCCATTTTTATTTCTAAATAGGTAATACTCAATTTGTCATGAACCAATGGCCCATCCCAATTTCCGTGCCAAAACAGCCAAACTATTGGTTGTCATTAGAAAAAGGAAAAAATAAAATCGGTGCACGTCATATCTAAGCCATGTTCGCTAATAGCCTTTGCTAAAAAGAATCATGTTTTCTCTATTGACAGGTTTTCCGAACTGTCTTTTGCAAAAAAAAAAGAAAAGAAAAAAAGGAAAAAGAAAGTTGTTTGAAAAATCAAATCAATCTATTTTATAAGTTTTAAATAGCTAACACTTAAATAATCATGTGTTAATGGTATTTTTTGTTTTAGGCGTGCTACTGTTCTGAATAACAACTGTAGTAGGCTCGTAAGGTACAATGGGCTAACCGTTGACCTTTAGTTAGTTCTCAAAAAAACCGTTGACCTTGAGTTCTTATGCATGGTGTTTTCACTGACAACTGTAATAAGCCACGCATGACATATTTTTGGAGAATTACTTTGTACAACTTAAATTGCTGATATTTAAATTTGACTCTACAACGGAACCGTAAGAATCGTGTTGACTATTCACCCCATCAGCGGAACACCTCTCCGGTTCTGCTCTAGACCACTAGGCCACTTCCATCGTTTGTTGTTGTTCTTTTGTTCTCCCTCCGTTTGATTGTTTTGATTTTTTTTTTCATATAACGTTTAACCATTCGTCTTATTTAAAAATATAAAATTATTATATTTTTTATGATTTATATTAGTTCATTTACACGTGTGTGTATGAATGCATTGGATATGTTTCCACTGGAATATCTTTATTTTTTATGATTTATTTTATTATAAAAATATTTAAAACACAACTTATTATTTTTAAATATGCACTAATCTATTATCTATCTATGTATCTATCTATTTATATACTAAAAGTCCATTAAACATGCTACAAACTCTTCCAAGCCGCCAAATAAACCTATTAAACCCTATAAACACTTCCAAACAGCCAGATGGCAGTCTAATAAATTAGAAAAATCCAAAAAATTAGATAATTAGATTGACTTTGGTGAGAGAACATAACTAATCCCCTGAACGCGCACGGCGCCTCCCTCTCCTCTTTTTTCTCTTTGGTAGTTAAGATAAATATTTACCAGTAAATATATCTTTATATTTATAGAAAAAAATAGAATTTAACAAGAAATCCTCTCCGGTTTTCCCTCTCCTCTCTCCTTCCGCAGCTGATCGAGCCCCTTCCTTCACGTTCAGCTTGCACGGCGCCCTCACTCCTCAATTTTCTAAATGGTAGTTAAAAATATATTTACCATTAAATTCATCTTTATGTTTTAAAAAATGAATAAGAGATTCTCTCCGCTTCTCTCCGCAAGAACAAGCATGCGCTTCCTTTCTGGATGCAGGAGGCGTATGCATGCAGCATGCAATCCTCTCTTTTTTTTCTTGATTAGTGGAGTAGTTGATTAGAGATACCTAATGCATGGTCATGCAAGAATACAAATATAAATAGTCATATTTACTTATTAATCTTGCTCCTTCTATTATAACAAATAAATATTCTTTAATTGATTTTAGCTCTTAAATATATTCAGTTTAGGATTTGTTTGAGCCATTATACTTTATAATTAATCAATAAACCCTGGACTGTTTTAAAAAATAAACACTTGCACTAACTTGGAATGGTGAGAAAATTATCACATGTTGGACCCACATGTGGATTCACCTATCTATCTATGTATCTATATAACTATCTATCTATCATAAACAAAAGATTCATTAAACATCCTCTTAAACGCTTCTAAGACACCACATGACGCTCTAATAAATTAGAAATAATAATAATAAATCTATTATATACTAAAAGTTCATTAAACATCCTACAAATGCTCCCCATTTATATTAGTCCATGGCAACTAAATAGCGATAAAATATATAGAAAATTTGATAACATTAAATAATAAGGTTCATTAAATGTCCTCTAAAACGCTCCACGTGGCGTTGCAATAAACTAGAAAAATCATATAAATTTTAAGAAAAAATAGAACATTTACCAATTGGTTACCACTTAAACCGGCGGGACCACTATTTTTAACCATTAAATCAATCTTCTGAATTGCAATGATGGCGTGATATCAGTCCCACTATAGCTCGAGCTTTGTCCTCGCTTTTGACTTATCAAATCAACGGATAACCAATCAGTAATCTTATATCATGATGACAATAATTTTTTAGCTACATATTTATTCCTAATATATCTAAATTGTTCCTCTATTTATAAAATCAATATCAACAATTTAAGAAATAGGCCATCTAGGCACATGACGTGCACTTCGCATGCCATCCAAATAGCAATAAAATGCTCTACAAAATTGACATCATATATTAAGTTATCATACATCATTTTACAAACATGCATATCTAAATTAAATCTACAATATGCAAACAAAAAATATAAGTTTAACTATTAAGCAATATTTTATTTATCGAGGGACAAACAATCATACCCTTATAATTGTCATCTAAATTGACTAAAAACATATGAATATAATTATATGACATGCTTAATACTAAACATCCATATTGTTAGTATAACCATTAGTCAGACTTTTAAATATTGCCTTTGTTAATTACAAACAAGCAAATCCTTTATTTCGGGATGAAGGAAGTATCATACGGTATAATTTTTAAAAACAGCTTGGAAAAATATATCTATGCAAATGTTACATAAAAGATTGAGAGGGGCACAAACCAAACTGAGATGGTAAACAAAATTTAACTAACCAAAATTTATTTTTTGAAATCATAGTTTTTAACAGTGGCATGGAGTTTTGTACCTTAATAAATTTTCAAAACACGGCTTAGGATACATGCCCGCGCGTTCGCACGGGCCACCTTCCTATTTTTTAATAAGACAAATGGTCAAATATTATGAGAAAAAAAAATCAAAAGTCCTCCGGCGTATGCGTTCAGCACGGACGCTTACTTTATGTCAACCCGAAGGCTGAAGCTACGTTATTCGAGTCGTTATTTCGTAAGTCAAAAACAAGATGATTGAGTCCGCATATGCATGCATTTACATATGTACTTAACCTGAATACATCCACCATAATTTACACATTATGCATAAGTATGACATTTCTAATGCAAACAATCTTTAAGACTGTACTATGTCCTTTCGAAAAAAGACTACTATGTACGCTGCTCTCTGGACTTCTCGTGCCGGTTAATTGTGTGCTCCTAAATTTTCCGATCAATTCTTGAATGCCATCGTATATTTTCAAAAGCGCCCGTTACATTATAGGTATATGGCCCTCTTATCTGAACCAAAAGGGATGAAGCGAATATTATTTCCGCTGTTGCGCTGTGTCAAGTGGCACAAGCAGAGTTCATCATCTGTGTTCCGGTGGCACCAGGGCACAATTAATTGAACAATCATAGAGAACAGGGCAGCTTAAGCCCACCGATGAAGGCGATCGAGAAAGCGCGTGCTCTACACACACGGTAGGCAGTTAGTACCAATGTAGAACCAAATGGCAAACAGCCTACGCGCTCACAAAGCATTATGCATACGCTTTGCTGATTATGCTGAAAACGTTGTGTGAAGTGACTCGAAAAATCTGATTGCGGTGTACGGGAAGTTCGACGTAGGCATGATCCGCACGTTCCAGCTCGATCGTAAACGTATTTTTCGTCGATGGTGGAAATCAAACAAACTTCTACATCAAGATGCAAGTACTCGGGTAACCACTTTATTACAATCGTGCATGAAAGTTTTATAATTTAGAAAAGGGAGGACAGAATACAACTTGTACATGTACAGCCGCATGTACTAGTGTGAAATGAGTCTGGTGGTGGTGGCTCGAAAATGTGCGTGCCAGTGTTTCACTGTGGACTGTGCCGCTGTGGGCCGTGGGCACAGCTAGCAGCGTTATCCTATCCGCTCCAGAAATCGAACGTATATAGAAACCCAGCTGTATGCTGTTTGTGTGTATATCGCTTCAAGTACGTCCTATACGGCTATACAGAACATGAAGAGGAACGGGATGTCTAAGCAGAGCATATCCTCCTAAAGTACAACTAGTAAAGTTGCGTTTCTGCAATTGCGTGCTCACCAATTCACCATATTTTGCCGAGTCACCTGGACACTACCAGAACGGGCATTCCTGTCAGTGCCATAGCTATACGATCATCTAGGCTAAGAAAGGGACTGTTGACTGTTGAGTTAAGCAACCACCTTTAGCCTGCAGGTAGTATGTAGTAATACTACGACCGCTGAAGGGAAAGAAGTCGAATGCACCAACCGAAACACCGAGATTTACAGCTACCCAGGTAGGAAGGATTAGTGGTGCGCAGCAAAGCAAAGCAAAGATTCTGTCAAATATCTTCGCTACGGAGTACCTGTGAGTTAGTGCATATGACGGATCACGATTTCGGACGCGCGATCGACACAGAGAGCGCGCATGCACGGATGACGCGGCGTCCTTATCGGCGACGGTGACGCCGCGCTATCCAGTTGTGCTCGCCACTGACCATCTGATCGTGATCGAGTCCACCATCGGCAGCAGTGAGCTTCCACCGGAGCGAGGCGAAGCAATCATGGGCCGCTTCGCCGTACGTGGAAGTGCGCGCGGGAGGAGTACGTAGTACGGAGGCGACACGGTGGTGGACTGGTGGTGACAAGCGAGGACAATGGAGATGGGGGGCCGGTGATCGATCATCGATGCCGCGGTATCTAGCTTAGTTGCAATTGCAGGCGCGGCGGGGCCGGCTGGCCGTCGGTTGGTCGCGCGCAAGTTGGCGCGGGTGGACACATTTCGCGCTAGATAGCTAGCAAATGCTTAGATCTGTTGGTTACAGCTGCTGCCACTAGCCGGGCGGCCTCCGGCGTCGTATGTGTGTGCCCGCCAGATGAGTGGAGCTCCCGGCTTCTTTTCTGGTTCAGGGGCATATGGCCAGTCCCGTTGATGCATGCGTGCTCTCCTCTTGTTGATCTGGTTAATTTGCTCTAGGATTCTAGCTCATCTTTAAAAGGGATCGTATTTTAGCAATTCCGTAAATAAAATGTATATGCACTGTCTGATGTAACTAAGATGTAACTCATATGTAACTAATATTTTTTAAAAAAACAAAGTATAAACGCAAACGTCCACACACACGCACACTCATCCCTACGAACATACATACGGGCACCATATCCCTATGAACACCTTCAAATACTAGGCCGGTATATCTTAAGATCGACGGATATGTCGTCTATCATTAAAAAAATATTAGTCTAAATACGAGCACCCGTATCGAATCTAGGATTTAAATGCAAATGGATAGGTTCCCCCACTGCATACCTAACCAATTGAGCTAGGTTCACCTCGCGTAACTGATAAATTTTGTTAGCAAAACACACAATATCTCAATGAGAGTGTGTCCTGTTCGACTCCCTCTCCTATGAATTATGTTTGATTTTAAAAAATTGACCGTTTTCACACCCCCTCCCAAAAAAAAAACTATTGACGCAAAACTAGCAAATTCATTTTAAAACATTGGACATGTAGGGTTCACCTTTCCAATTGAGTGATATATTCCGACCCCTTGTTGTATGATGGTTTTACTAAATTCTTTTTTATCAAATTTCAATGTAATTGTGGTCAAATTTACTATTTCAAATTTGATTGCTCAACTGTTTGAAATTTTGCTAATAAACTGTACGGTTTTTTATCGGTTTTGTTTGAAAACATGAATCTTGAACCCCCACTACAAATTATATGGCGTCTGATAGCGTGCTCCCTTGCAACGGTAGCAAAGAAAATCTACTAGTGATGTGTCAAAAGCAAAGAAAGGAGTGTGATAAGGCGACCTGACTAAGTTGTAACAGCTATCCACCGATGTCGTGTGTCCGTGTCAAGGATTTGAGACCGGTGTTTTAAAAAAACAGAATCCACTTTTGGAAAATATTGATAACTCTAGTTTATTTCACTATAATCCTTGTAGTCCACACAAGGTAATTTAGACTATAATAATTGTTTTAAATATGTGGATATGCTTGTATGTGATGATTGTGGCTACAATAATTTCAAGAATATAATGGTACGGCGGCGTCACCGTTATTGTGAATTCGGTTGTGGCTAGATGAGCAGAGCCGAATTTGTATACGTCTTGGTGAGAGGGAGAACATCTGATGTGGTGGCGAAGTTGTTTGTATGTATGATCTGATTTATTAGGACTTGGATCCGTTTACACACACGCGCGTAGGTGCACTATTACTATTAGTGCGAGTTTAGTGACATTATGGGCCCTGGATATGTCACTGCCATCGGCGTTGTCACATTTGATGTACTTGTAGTGTGTCTGTTTCTGTATAACTGTATTGTGTATATACATATTTCATGTTATCGCATCAAAAATGTCTTGGGCATATACAATTATTTTATATCCATTTTTAACAAAATACTTATGTCATGATGTCACATTTGTATAGCTTTTTTACACTATATAAAAGGATTATAAGTAGTCAAACTTGCATACTGTTACCTTCGAAACTCCATAACAACACAAAAAAATTAAATAATCAACATATATTGGTAAGTTTTGTGGCCATAAGGCCACGTCCAACAGGCGGCGACATCATTGGCTAAAATAATTTTTAAATCGATGAACAATACAAAACACAGCGAGCTGAGCTAGAAAGATGGCAAGCGCTAGATGCGAACGGTTTTTGAGATTCTCACAACATATTTTAGATAGCCGTGACAAACCCTACAATATCTATGTTTTATTTTTATCTTTCTTCCACCTATACCAGCGACAACGACAACTCCGTTGGAGGAGGCTTAATATTTGAGGCCCTGTCCCATCGCCAACTGAACATACATATGTCCGAGCTTGCTGATGTAATGTCCTATCTTGATTTTCTTCTTCTTCCTTTTTTTAAGATAGGCCCCCTTTTTTTTTTGAAAGGATAGGCCTATCTCAGCTATGTAATGGTCGTATCCCAGCTGGTAGCAGCGCATGGGCTTGGCATATGGTTGGCCAGAGATTAGCGATTGCAGCTAAACTCTGCCTTATGCAGTAGCAACAGCACCATAAAAGGACAAAATTATGAGCGTTGTTGCGAGTTTAAAGGTTTCTGAAGTATTGTGCCGGTCACCCTTCCCCAAGGGCGACACGGGCGTTCCTTTGGCGCGGCGCCCCCAACCCCCCTCCTCCCGTCCTCCACCTCGCCGCCACCGGAGTGGCCACCGGCAAAGCCGGACGGCCACCAGGACGGCGGCGGCGGGGCCTTCACCCCTGTCCTTTGCCGGCGGCAGCGGGGGCCTACCGCGGGCGACGAGGGCGGCCTCCAGATCCGCGCTCCTGGGACGGATCTGGTGCCGGGACGTCGACGACGATGAAGGTCAGCGGCGACGGCGTCGGGCGCTGGTGGCGGCGGCGACAATGGAGATTTTGGCAGAGGAGATAGCTCTCCCTGGCGGCGCCGGACCAGATCCAGGGCGCCGGGACGGCCATGGGCCATCGCCTGCGCGGATCCGGCGCCACTGAGGTCACGGCGACAGGGCTTCTCCTAGGCGACCGTGGTGGCTAGCGGCAGAGGCGGCTCCTGCGCGCCGCAGTCGAGGTCAGATCCCGGGTGCCGGGACGGCCAGCTGGTCGCCGCCGACGCGGATCTGGCGCCGAGGAGTCGGTGGGCTGGGGGGTGGTCGGCGACAGTGGCTCCGGTTGCTGGTGAGGTTTTTGTCTTTTTGGCTTCGGTGGGGTCTGTTCCAGGGCGCTGGGGCGGCCTATGGTCTTCGCCGGCGTGGATCCAGGGGCTCCGGGTCGCCGATGGTGGAGCTATTGGACGTCGTTGGCATCAACACTGTGGCCCAGTTCATTGGTGGTGGCGTTGCCGGGGCTCGTTGCTGGCTGGTTGTCTTCCTGGAAGCGGTGCCAGTGTGGGTGCTATTGAGCCCGGTGCGTCGTCTTGGCTCCCCTCGTCTTGGGCTGGCACGCGAGAGTGCGGCGGCGATGGGAGCTGAGATCGCCTTGCCGTCTTCTAGTACCTTTCGCGGGGCTGGTTTTAGGTTGATGTGTTGTCGGTCGTCGTTTGCAATAGGGGCTGCTTTTCTTCCTCTTCTTCAGGTGCAGGTCAGGTGGTTGCCGGCGACGGGCGTCCTTGTTCGTCCCTGCTATGGTTTGCTTAGGGTGACGGACTTGACAAGGGAGCCGTTTAGCGGTTTCGGCTGTCCTTCTATCCTTGGTCTTTCCGGTGGCGGGTGGCGACAGGTCGGCTGTTTGGGTTTCTGTTGATTTGCGTCGTGGATTGTGCAATCCTTTCTGTGATAGTGTTCCCCCTCCTGTGGGGTACCCTATACTTGCGGTCTGGTTTGTGTCCTTCCTCGAGGCTGGTCGGCAGGGGCAAGCCGGCGTGCAGGTGTGCAGGTACAGGTGCTGATGCAGACAACGCTGAGTGTCTATCCTTGTGGACGGGATGGTGTGATGGTTCTTGGGGTGTAAACCTTGCCCGGTGTGCCGGTGCTAGCAATGGCGACGCCCTCGGGTGCCGTTGTCCTTGTTGGAGGCGTTGTTACAAGACCTCTCCCACTCTCTTTCAGGATCTCTCCGGGTGAAAACCTTAGGTTCTTCGGGATCGGGCAATGTCGTTGTTCTGTCGGCGTGTCCTTGTTGTAGGCGTCGTCTTAGGAGTCTTCCTGTTTTGGACCGTCGTTCGTCGTGTCTAGTCCATGTTTTTTAGCTCTCGCGGTTTGTCTAGGTTTTGATCGGTTTTTCTTAATAAACCGTGGTGGTTGTAAGGTTTTTGGATCCGGTTTCCCTTATAAGCTGGATCAACTCTTTTTCTTCTATAAGAATTGCAGGTGCTCCCTGCCCTCTTCGAGGTTCCTCGAAAAAAAAGTATTGTGCCTAATATTACGGAAGTAGATGAAATTAAGTAGAAAAATAATGGTACTGGTTGATATAAGGAAATGACAGAGAAATTGAATTAAAGATGATCATGAATGATTGATCAGATGATGGAGCAGATAGAGATTATTTTGTAATAAATTTAAATACGGTAAGTTAAAACCCCCCTTCCCATATTATAAACGATTTTGACTCTCTACTTGCAACATTTGACCAAATTCAAAAAATTTTGGAAGTATTATTTATTTTATTAATTATTTATTTTATCAAAAGTACTTTAAATATGACTTATCAATTTTTTTATTTGTATTAAATTTTAAATAAGACGAATGGTTAAACATTACAAGTGAATAAGCATAATCCTTATATTATGAGACAGAGGGAGTACTATGTTGACATAGAGAGTAAACGACATATATTCAACGTAAGAAAAAGGTAGAGATATTTGAGATGATGTGATTTATGAAAGAAAAAGAGAGCTTTGGATCATTGATTAATCATTGAGAGGCTATAAATAATTAAGATAATATGTCTTTATGTGAAAAACTAGAGACATAAAAGACAATTTAGAACACAATTCAGTGATCCCGTGGCTTAATGGTAAAACAGTTAAGGTAATTTAGTTTCATAAGAAAATGGAAAAAATGGCATTAACTACACATAGTTGAACTGACTGTATTTCCATTCGTCCAAAAACATAGCATTTCATGGTATAAGAAATTGTACAATATATAAAAATTTATTCTATTCTAATACATGAAAATCCATACATTCTCAATCTAGAGAAAAGAACTTAAGAAATTTAAAACTTAACCACTCAATTAACGTAAGGAAAATCTTTCCTTTAACATTAATTTTTTTGAACAACTTAGGGCCCAGATTCAAAGAATTTATGAAGTAATTCTTTAGGATTCACATCATATAGGAAATTTCCCATATAGCCATTTGAAACAAAGGATTGGAAATACCTATATGAAATTCCTATGGAATGGATGAATGCATGCACATTCTAGATAAAATTTAACAAAAGCTCCAAGCCTCTTAGAAAAATTTGTATCAGTCTATCTCTCTTATCTAATTCCTGTATTTTTTTCTGTGCTCCTATCAAATGGCTGTTGCTCTATTTTTCCTGCATTTCACAATATTCCTATAGAAATCCTATGTTTTTTATATTCTTGTGTTTTACCATTCTTGTGACTCAAAGAGGGCCTTAAAATAATATTGGAGGTCATTCAGACTGGAAATAAAAAAGAAAGAGAAAATTTGAATTACCCCCTAAACTATTGAGCTAGAACGAAATACCCCTGAACAAAAATTCAGAAATTCCTCACTCTAATTTTTCATTATGGACAAAAAGAAAACCCTCAAGCACCTTAAAGTGTGGTTTATGTTGGATGAGCACACGTGGTTGTCTGGCATAACAAAATTTATTCTCATTAGCAAAAAACGGAACCACCTGTCATCTTGTTACTCCTCTATCCCCCTCAACCCCACTCCCCCAATCCATCGCACAACAGAGGCCCTACAAAAGGTGTCGGCAGTAGGGCTGAAAACGGAGCGGATAGTTTCCGTTCGATCCGGAGAAAAACGAATACGGATATAAGTCGGAGTGGATATTTTTCGGATAATCCGGATCTAGATACGAATACGGATAGTTTTTTCTCGGATACGAATACGAATATGGTAACGCAGTTTTCGGCGGATTCGGATACGAATACGGATATCCAGACATTGTTGCTATACGGATATCCGCAGAACACATAACATACCTCTTTCTCCTTTATTCTAGCCAACTTTCTCACCTCTTAAATGTTATTTTAGATTAAATCACTAATGCATTTTGATAATATTACTTTTAACTTGTAAATATCTATTAAAATTAGATATATAATGACATGACTTCACCAAGTTAGCATGTATTTACATCGGTTATGTCATATATGTTGAATCCAATCAATATTATTTATTTCATGATTGAAGTATTTATATCAAACAACTAATTATATTTGGGAATTATTTATCTTACGAACAATTTGAGTGGTTTAAATGTTCCGAGAAATATTTGTTTTCGTATTCGTGTCCGGTCTTATTCGATCCATATTCATATTCAAAATAATTCGTATTTGTTTTCGTATCCGAGTTATTCGTATTTGTTTTCATATCTGGGTAAAAATATGAAAACAAATACGATATGGGCAATATCCGTCCGTATTCGCTCCGTTTTCACCCCTAGTCGGCAGGCAAAACAGAGGGGCTCGCTGGCCTCAATGGGGAAGGGGGAGACCAGCACACCAACCGCCGACCTCCATGAGAGAGGGGGGCAGAGGTGGAGGCTAGTGGATAGTTGGTCGTTGTTTTTTTAAAAAAAAAAGGAAAAAGATTTGCCTCGTATATATTGATAGAGAAGAAATAAAGGGTATAAGACTATAGTCCAAAGTAGGGCTATAATCAGGGAAAAAGAAAAAAACACCCCCACTGCGCGTCGACAACTTAGAACCCACACTACTGAACAAAAACAAGCACAAGACACCACAGAGGTACAAGATCTTCTAGACGACGCCTCCAGCAAGGTTACAACACAGATCACGCCGCCGCCGCCCGTCCTAGAAGTCCAGGACGCGGTTTTCACTGGAAGAATCCTATAGGGAAGGTAGGATTACACAACAATGCCCTAAGAGGAAAACGGCACCCGCAGGTGTCGCCCATTGTCGGCCCGAAGGCAGGGCTTTCGCCCGTAAACTACCCACCCTCCCGTGCCTTGGACCACCTGCAAAGCTCAGGAGCCACCGCCATCCGAAACCAACGAAGCGCAGTCCTTGCACTGATGCCTCGTCGCCGGTCGACCATCAAGAAGAAGCTCCTTGATCTTCGACGCACTCGAAGTCCATCCGCGCAGTTGGTTTGGAAGGGAAGAGGGTGATAGAGAAGGATGGATCCCCTCTCCCCCTCGCTAGCCCACCCGACGCGGCCATCTTGTGACGACGAGGTGTTACCACAAGAGAACAAAAGTAAGCCCTCCAGAAGGCCAGGAGCATCTGCCTTACGGTGCCGCCATCGTCTCTGCCTCGGACAGGAATCACGCGACATCATCTACTCGGATCCATGGCCGCATCGCCGTCGCCATGCCGTTCTCCGCTCCACCTCGCCGCCCCATCCGGACGGACCCTCGCTGGTCGCTTCGTCCATGTCAACTGCAATACCCTCGCTGTCATAGTGGGCAACGCCATGCCCACCAACATCGGCGAGGATGGCCCAAAAGCCAACACGTCGAAACCATCGAGGGATTCCGCCAGCCTCACCAAGGCCCAAAGATAGCAGAAGCGGTCCGCGAGCAATGCCAGGCATCTCCGTGTGTGCCTCTCTGCACCTCTCTCCGCCAGGGTCCCTCGCCACCTGGCCTCCGCGCCGCACCTCCACGGGCCTCCTCGCCACGTCCGCTCGGGGTCCCGTGGTCGTTGTTCTTTGGATCGTCTTTTTCTATTTTTATGTTCAGCGGAAAAATTATAATACATTAATAATTTTGGAGGGTAATTCGGAGTTTCAGAAAGAAAACATATCTAGTATGTTCCATTTCAGATTATTCTAGAATATTGACAGTTTGATCCCGTTAAATTTAGATATTTGGTGTTTTGCGGCGGCTTTTAATCGACCAGGTAAAATGTTTTGAGCTTGTACCTGTATGTACGTCAACCACTTTAGCAGGCAGGACGTTGACCTTAGAGTTGGTCAGGAATTCACAATAGCGCTCGAACATAAACCACAAACGTAGAAGAGGCACATCAGGGACATAAACAGTGCATAGGACGTGGCAAGCAAAATAAGGTGAAAAGAAATCGCACCATCGTCGTCACCACACCTCGTCGTCCTATTGGCTATACCCCACTTCCCGGCATTCTTTTCTAGCGGCAAATCTCCTTTCCAAAATGCAGCTAGCAGAACCCCCCGCTTTTTGTGCTCAAGGTCATCGTTTCCCTGGCACAAGCAACAAGCATGCAGTACCCCTTGTCAAAGTCCAATACACCGGAGTTCTCATCGCTATAAATATGAGCAACATCCATCCAGGTTTCCTACTTCATTCCAACATAAGGAAGTCATTTGGCCTGAAGCCTTTGTCACGTTCCTCTCTTCGGAAATTAGCTTTGGCTTCACTCTTCCTAGGATACCTATGTCCAGAAAATAATCGCCACAGAAGCGAAAGCAACAAAAAAACAGACGTCAACCCAAATAGTACATTTCGTTTCGATACTCAGCGAGGTTTACAATAGGGACCCGTCCGGTGTTTTGGGCAGCAACGCTCGTGTACCACCACCAATCAGCAGCATGGACGTCGCCGCGAGGGAACCGCAGGCGAAGTGCGGTCTGGAGTGGCGGGTGACGGTGCCGGAGGGCGCGTCGGTGACGGTGGAGCACGACGCCGGCGTCGCGGCGAGGGCGTGGGCGTGGTTGGTGTCCTGCGTGGTCGCGATCAGAGTGGCGGTCGCCGGTTTCGCGAGGAAGGTGTGGAAGATCGGCGCCGACGATCCCCGGAGGGCGGTGCACGGTCTCAAGGTCGGCTTGGCTCTCACCCTTGTCTCGGTTGTCTACTACACCAGGCCGGTGTACGACGGCGTCGGCGGCAATGCTATGTGGGCCGTCATGACGGTCGTCGTGGTCTTCGAGTACACCGTTGGTGAGTCGATCGACCGTGTGAATTCTCCATGTGTACGTTTTGGTTGGTCCGTTTGCTGTTTGCTCACCGTGTATTTTGTGCATGGTGTGTAGGTGGATGCATGTACAAGGGATTCAACAGGGCAGTCGCAACGGTGAGCGCTGGCCTGATCGCGCTCGGCGTGAACTGGGTGGCGGACAAATCCGGCGACAAGCTCGAGCCGTTCATCCTAAGCGGCTCCCTGTTTCTGCTGGGTACGTATCTGACAAGCCTACCTCCACCGTTCGTACGTAGTGAGTAGTGTGCCCCTGTTTTGTTAGGTTCGTTACGTAAGCCGTGACAGATACTTGCACCACAGTCACATACTACGTGCAACACTGACACCCAAGTAAAATAACGCGTGCTTACGTGATGAATGAACAGCTGCGGCGGCCACGTTCTCGAGGTTCATACCCACGGTGAAGGCGCGGTTCGACTACGGCGTGACCATCTTCATCCTGACGTTCAGCCTCGTCGCCGTGTCGGGGTACCGCGTCGACCAGCTGCTTGACCTGGCGCAGCAGCGGATGTCCACCATCGGCATCGGCATTGTCATCTGCCTCGCCGTCTGCGTGCTCATCTGGCCCGTGTGGGCCGGCCAGGAGCTGCACCTCCTCACGGTGCGCAACATGGAGAAGCTCGCGGGCGCCGTGGAGGCCTGCGTCGAGGATTACTTCGCCGCGGGCTCGGCGAAGCCCGCAGCGGCGGCGTCGTCCAAGTCGGAGGGTTACAAGTGCGTGCTCAACTCCAAGGCGTCGGAGGACTCGCAGGCCAACCTGGCGCGGTGGGAGCCACCACACGGTCGGTTTGCGTTCCGCCACCCGTACGCGCAGTACGCCAAGGTGGGCGCCGCGATGCGCCACTGCGCGTACTGCGTCGAGTCGCTCAGCAGCTGCGCCCGCGCGGAGGCCCAGGCGCCCGAGCACGCCAAGCGGCTGCTCGGCGACGTGTGCACGCGGCTGGGCGCGCGGTGCGCGCGCGTGCTCGTGGAGGCGTCCGCCTCCGTCGCCGCGATGACCGACCCCAAGACGGTGGACTTCGCCGTGGCGGACATGAACACGGCCGTGCACGAGCTGCAGGGCGACCTGCGCGCCCTCCCGCCCGTACTCCTGGCGCTCGAGCCGGCCGCGGAGATGTCGCTGATGGACGCGATGCCGCTCTTCACGGTGGCGTCGCTGCTGATCGAGATATCCGCGAGGATCGAGGGCGTCGTCGACGCCGTCGAGACGCTGGCCAGCCTCGCCAACTTCAAGCAGGTGGAGGATGGTGACGACAAGAAGGGACAGACGACCGAGACGAAAGTGCACCCATTGAACGTGCAGGATGATGACGCGTCGGCACAAGAAAACCAGACAATGAAGCACGCTGAACAGGTTTAAGTTTTGAATATCAATCAAACCGCTCAACATTATCCAGCGGGACGAGTCAGACCGGAAGAACACAACATGAATACAATGATGGAATCTAAACTGGCTGAACCACCGGTCTTGGCTGTCCTCTGGTGATTAACACAATAAGTCAATAACACTGATTAATTATGACCTCAGTGATTAGCTACCAATTTTACCGTGGAGAGAAGCTTCACAGCTTTATACCCACGGGCATACGGGACGAATAAAACCGACTGACCACTGTCATGAAAGTCGGCATGCATGTATCGTCACATTCGTGATGTACCTTGTACATATATTAACAGAACATTATTTGATATTTTTACAGGAACATTGCAAGTAAATCGACTATGAGACGGATTCGAAAAACTTTGAAATACGAGTTCAGATGCTTCCCAATCCTTAAACGTCATGCACTCAAAATTCTGAGAGATTTTGAGAACATCATTATACCAAGTTTTCAACCTCAAACTCAATCGACTCAGCTGATATTTATTCTTTATCGGTTTATAAAACGCGTTTTATACTTTGGTTTTGATTTTGAGTCAAGCAGCACTACAGTTAAGTAGCAGCAGTACGTACCAGCAGCAGTACGTACCAGCAGCAGGTACCACTTGTACTCAACCGGAAAGGAGCTAACATAGGCACAAGCTGATAAGGTCGCTTTTACAGGACAGGCCACGATTAAACATTTCCAAATGCACTTTCTTCCGTGCGTTCCTGGCATTGCTTTTCTTTCTCTGGCGGCATACAAGTTTTCGCTTTGTTGCAGTACAGCAGCGCCACGCACTAGGGGAATTGTGCGCATATTGCCTCATGTTTTTGATCGTATCGCTGCGGATATTGATTTTATCTCTTTATATTTGGGCATGGCAATGGGCGTCCCGTATGGAACGGAAAAGCGCCCATGACTGCCCTGATGGCCTGATGGCGGCGTACTGCTGCTACCCATACAAAGCACTAAACCTGACGAGGTTCAGAGAAAACCGGGATACGAGAGGCGGTCGATCCGGTTCCTATCTAGTGGAGTACAAAACTTGTGCACTGAGTTGGATGGAGGAAATAGGTATATGATAATTCAGTGTCACACATGCATGTACACACATGTGAAATGGCAGCAGGAAACCTAACCAACTTGATATGGAGCACTAGCTCGATCGATCATTGATAAATTTTGATGATCACTGGTCCGACTGGTGTGTGATAAGTATGGGATAATGTTCCGCGGCCATATCCGATGCGCATACCCGGGTAATGCATAGGCATTAAGCGAAGTGGTCTGCATGTTTAAAAAGTTCTGAAGGATCTATGAAGATCATTCACGTACGAGGGATCTTAAACTTTTCGTGAAGCTGTCATCATGCATCATTCTTTATAGATCAACTTGACAGTCTTATTTAAGGATTTGTGCCCTTGACATAAGAAAAGTCGTCGATGTTACCAATCGTCTGCCAAAGGCTACCAAGTCTTATTCATACGGAGATAATTGTCCCTCCGCCGTCATAGTGCCGGCCGATCTTCAGCGGAAGCTTCAGAAAGATCTAGCTTATTCTTGAGTTGATAGCAATGGGCGAACAGTTCAGCCACCATGACTCCATGAGTAAACCCGTTAATGACTTTCTTGCAAATTTGATCAAACTTTTCATGCCTGAAATCATACCTACGTCCTACGCATAAGACATTGCTTTTTGTATGTTTACAACCAAAAAATCTTCTCTGCGCGCATACTGTGGACAAAGCCTCCAAATCAACAAAACCATATATTCTTTTGACCCCAAGCATTTTTTGTGCTTTGGGCTTTTAACGAGCTGGCTCTTTTTTTTTCACTTTGGCACCTTTTGAGCTTACGACGTGCATGGTATCGGGTTAGTTCAAGATTTTTTTTCCTTTATAATCTTATTTTGAGCTTACGCTCTGTTGTCACTTTCAAGTTATTATATTACTTGCTTTGAACATCCAGAAGAACGTAATAATTAAACATCAAAACCAAAAAACATAGTTTGTTTAAAAAATTCAGAAAACTTGCACAATTAATTTGTGCAACTTTAACTTACAATACGTGCAAGAAATATATAATATTACGTCAACTTTGGATATGCATTTGCTGAATCAATATCCTGAATTTCTTGTCAAATAATATGGAACACATGATTTCAGTTCATCGTCAACAACCACAAGAACGTACTAATTAAACATCAAAACCGAAAAACAGTTTATTAAAAAATCAGAAAACTTGCACAATTAATTTGTGCAATTTTAACTTACAATACGTGCAAGAAGTATATAATATTATATAAACTTTGGATATGCACTCGCTGAATCACTATCCGCGATTTCTTGACAAATAATATGGAACACACGAATTCAGTTCATCGTCAATTCTGTTAAACAGGGCATTTCTCTAAAATAGATCTATGTGATTCATCATTCTTTATAGTCTGGATCAACATTAATAGAATCAGCATCAGAATCCTCCCGTGTCTTCAGATTCATCACTTGATTGCAGCTGTCATCGAAATCCGTTGCTTTACAAAAATAAATGTAAGCACGTCAGCAGTAGCATACTCATGCTACTATCCCCTTGCTCCTGCCAGTCACAAGAGTTTTCCAAATCACAAACAAAATTATCGCAAATCAAATACCAAACAAAATTCATAATTGAGAATCCATCCACGTCAGCCATAACTCAAAAAATAGGTTGATTAGCAATTAGCAGAAGTCCATGGAGTCAACCTAGGATAATTTCTATTCAACAAAAACAATGTCAATCTGTTTTAATTTGAGAATACATGTTCTGGTTGTAAAAATTTCTTTTACACACAAAGTCACACATTCGAAGATAAACATATAATAAAACATCCT
>CM002480.1:19374208-19400754 GCA_000325765.3 Leersia perrieri | reverse complement strand
ATACTTAAGTTGGACAAATTAAAAATGCAACTACAACAATTAGGCAGTACAACAAATTCTTAAAATCAAGGATTCCAATTAGAAAGTTTAGCAAGAGGTACCTCTTCTTCCAGTTCAGAACCATGGAGTGCAGCCAGAAGAACACCTCATCCTCCTATAAACCTACAAATACAACAAATAGAAATGGCAAATCATTAACGATGAAATTTGCATAGAAGTATTATGATGGGCTAAAACCATCAGACCAAAAGCACCATGGCACAAAAGCAAATCTATAACTAGGGCATTCAGGTCGCCAAGTGAGAGCAAAAAAAAAAGTACCAGTATAAAAAAACATATGGTCTATTGACTGGCCTCTATGACAAAGTTAAAAAAAAGTGTTCAATTTGCATTCCCGGCATTTTTTTTTGCACTAAAATTGTTGGCAAAGCAGCCTGAATATACCCCTCTTTTCTCAATCTAAAAAAATCAAGGATAGCCAAAAAAACACAACTAAAATGTATGTGTAGACCTATAGCATCTCGTGCATGCTTTGCCAAGCCTAGACAGACATAAAAAAATATATAGAAAAGCAAATTTTAACTGAATTGGTGGTGAAACAAATTGTCAAAATCAAATCAAAGTATATCCTTATGCCATATTGCCATAAAGCCCCCCGTGAATATGTGACAACCATAATTTCCTTTGTTTAATAATCTAGGATTCATGCATGAATTTTGTATTGTCATTTGCGAAGTTTCATTGTAGGTCAGGAGAGCCATCTTAATGGAATAGCTAATATCACTTATTCACTTTCACATGCTCCGTATTACTCTACACCGAATGGTTTTCAACTATGTAGCAATTTACATGGCATGAGCTGATCGAAACTGATGATTTGCACCGACTCCCCAAAATGCACCAACCCCAGTACCCCGCCGTCCAATCACAAATTGTAACAAACAATAATCAAAGGCTCACAGCAAAACAAACAACACCAACTCGTACCTGTGGACAGCAATAGGACAAGGTCACAGCTTGTCACATCGCGCCGCTGCCGGCTAGCCAAATCGCCGATAACCCTATCTGCTCAAAACAACACCGCGTCCGCATCCCCAATGGAATGCTGCCTCCTCTCATATTTTCACTGTCGCCGTAACTTCTTCCTCCCCGCCCTCTCCCTACTCCAGCCGCCGGATCTGACAGCCATAAGACCAAAAAGACGACAGATCCGGCAGCCTATGGTTCATGTACATCAGATCTAAGCTGAGGGAATCAATGGTGATGACCGGAGGAGCGAATTGATGACGGGGATCGACGAACAGCAGACATAGGGGCCGTGGGATGTGGGATGGGTTCAGGGGCGGCGGCGCGATGGACTCGATGGAGGTTGTGAGAACCAACGTCCCTTCCTCTCCTTCTTCTTCCTTACCGGAGCGGGTTGGTGGGATTCAAGGCGCCCCGTTACAAATTTGCGTCAAAGCAGCCCAACAAAACGCACGGATACTGAAGTACATCCAACAGACAGGAAAATCGACTGACGGAAATCTTTTTTTCAGGCGCCTGACAAATAGCAAATCCGAAATATAGGACGAGGACATGATATTTTAGCAACTGGAATTGTTTGGGGATAGGAGTACTCGAGAATAGACACAAGGACTGGGCTAACAGAAACTGGGCCCAAGCCTATCAGGCTTAATATTTCTGCCCAAGGCCATAAATTGAATTCGCAGTTTCGCACCAAGCCTTGGTTTCATCTGGGTTAAAAGCTTTTGCCCAGCCCAACCGAGAAATCAACTTGCATCGTCAAGTACAACACTGCAGATGTCCTAAACTAGTACAGTATAGTCTGTACTCACACTTCCCGTTCGAAACTACACACCAAATTTAGATTTTTGTTGCGAGCAAAACGAGACAGTCCATTAACACAAGATTAATTATGTATTAACTATTAAAAACTTAAAAAATCAATTCATATGATTTTTTAAAAAAACTTTGATATAAACTTTGTTTGCAAAAAATATACGGATAATCATTTTGGGAAGCGTGTTAACAAAAAACGAGCGAAAAATAATCCTTTCCAGGCTGATTCAAACGGGGCCTAATTGTCGAATGTCTAAATGATTACATCCGCGTGCAGTACTACGATACGGTTTGGAGATTGAAATCCTGCTAAAGTTTTCTACTTTGGCACCAAGCAGCTTATACTTCTTTGTCTCCGGCAGGATTCCGATCCCTGTCTATTTGTTCGCTCTGTGTCAAGCCGCGTGTTTCCCAGAATTTCCGATGACTCGTCCGAATGTTCCATCTCAGCCTCTGACTTATCGGTGCCGTCAGCATCGTCGCCCGGCTTGAACCTCGCGAGAGTCGCCAACGTGCCGACGGCGTGCACGACACCCTCAACCCTCGCGGCAATCTCAGCGAGCAGCAGGGCAACGGTGAAGAGCCGCATGGTCTCTGTCATCGACGTCTCTGCCGTTTCCTCGGCCAGATTAGACGGCAGATCCCGCAGATCGCCCTGCAGCTCGTGCACGGCGGCGTCCAGGTCCGCCACGGCGACACCGAGGCGACGCGACGTCGTCATCGTGGCGACGCAGGTGGACGCCTCCCTGAGCACCCGCGCGCACCGCGCGCCCACCCTCGTGCACGCGTCGGCGAGAACACGACACGGTGCTCGCTCGTGAGCGGCGCATCCCACGAGCGCCTCGACGCAGTACGCGCACTGGCGCATGGCGGCGCCGACCTTGGGGTACTGGTCGTACGGGTGGCGGAAGCCGAACCGCCCGTGCGGGGGCTCCCACCGAGCCAGGTTTGCCTGCGAGTCCTCCGACGCCTTGGAGCCGAGCACGCTCTTGTACCCCTCCGACTTGGCGCGCTTCGCCGCCTCGGTCGCGGCCGCATCGGCGAAGCAGTCCTCGACGCAGGCCTCCACGGCGGACGCGAGCTTCTCCATGTTGCGGGCCGTGAGGAGGTGCAGCTCCTGGCCGGCCCACACCGGGCAGATGAGCACGCAGACGGCGAGACAGATGACAATGCCGATGGCGATGGTGGCGATCCGGTCCAGCACCAGCGCCGCCAGGTCTTCGACGCGGTACCCCGACACGGCGACGAAGCTATACGTCATGACGAAGATGGACACGCCGTAGTCAAACCGCGCCTTCACCGTCGGTATGAACCGCGAGAAGGTGGCTGCTGCAGCTGCAACGCACGCACATTTCCAGCACATTAATTTACATTTGCAGGTACGAACGGCAGCCATGTTGGATTCGTACCCAGCAGGAGGACCGAGCCACTGGCGACGAACGGCTCCAACTTTTCGCCGGATTTGCTCGCTACCCAGTGCATGCCCAGCGCGAGTGCGGCGGCACTCATCGTGCCCGCGAATCTGTTGAGCCCCTTATGCATGCACCCACCTACACATGTGCAAACGAAAAATAGTGAACGAAATAAAACCCAATGAGATAGTGATCAATTCAGTAAGGTGCGTCGCACGGTTGTGACATTGTGCACGCAAATTTTACCAACGGTGTACTCGAAGACTAGCACGACTGTCATGATGGCCCACACGGCGTTCCCGCTGATGCCGTTGTAGAGGGGTCTGACGTAGTAGAAGAGTGAAACCAGCGTGAGCGCGATGCCGACTTTGACGCCGTACGCCGGCTTCCGGGGATCGTCCGCGCCAATCTTCCAGACTTTCTTGGCGAATCCGGACACGTTGGCTTCGAGCGCCTCCGCGCAGGAGACCAGCCGTGCCCGCGCGTGCCCTGCCGGACCTGCCGACGACACGTCTCCCGCCGGTGGCATCGTTACCTGCCACTCCGGAGCATCCTGCGCCTCAGCCTTGGTACCGTCCATGTGGTGACCGGCCCCAAATGAGGATTTTCTTGCTGAAAACGTCTAAGCAGAATGTCTGGCGAGATTGCTATCATAAGCGGAGATGGTTTGTGCTCTGTGCTGGGCGAGTGCTGTTCTTATTGTGCTTGGGTGTTGTAGACTTGTAGGTGAATTTCCCGGCATCCTGAAAAGATAGAAAAATTGCTCGCGTCGCTCACCGGAGGTGGCACGCTCACGACAGCAAATCCGGACATTGGCGTGGCCCGGGCGCTTGCTTTGCTAGCTTGGGGCGTTCGGCGTCGGGCCTCGTCGCACGCAGGGTCAACGAAAAGCTGCTCACGTCGCGGTCGGACCCGACGTCGCCCGCACGGGTTCCGCTCCGCAGGCTGTTTAGCGCCGTAGTTGGGCCGGGCTCTTTTTCCAGATGCCGTACTGGAGTATTTCAAAGCCGAGATGGATGGGCCTGACATAAGGCATAAGTGGGCTAACAGACGCATCAACAACAGACAACCTTTCTTCCGGCTTCCAGCGAGACAATCGCGTCACGTCGTATCTGTTTATCTTGGATTATCTGTCCCTATCGTGCTTTTAGTCTTTGCTCTTTCTAGATCGAGTTTGTGTCGTTGTCATTTCGGTCACCGTTTTTTTAGGACAACAATAGTTTACATAGTAATTGCTAGCAACACTTGGTTTTTGAAGATTGTGGTATTTAACCAAATATTCATATAACGTACCTAACGTGTAAATTAATCTACGGATGGTGTGGGTGTTTCACTTAACTAAAGTTTGAATGTGAAGTCTAATGAAAAATCAGAGCTTGGGATTTTCACGTTTCTGTGGCGCATGTAACATGCCACCCACTTTGTGTTTTTTCACTATCATGTTGATTTTGAAATTCCACCTTAATTTGTTTGTGGTGATGAAATTGGCCAACACATAAAATGTTTCTATCTTCTGAGGTGCGGATAAAGTTGCTATACAATATAAATATCAGTAAGCAAACAGAAGTTTCATCTTTATTGTCCATATTAATAAAAGTACAAGTACAAGTACAAAGCAAATTATAGGACTTTATTGATCTGACCCACACAAGTTTATTCCTTTTACATTTAGAATAGGTCATTAGATAAACTATATAACTTCACCACACAAACACACAAACACAGTTGTTCCCTATTCAGTTTGTTTTTTGTTTGGTTCCTTCTTGGTATTGTTGCTTGAGTTGGAGCAAATATCATCACGAATATCCTTTTCATTGTTATATTCTTCGTGTGTGTAGCAAATCAGTGAAAAATCTTTGGCAGAAGACAATAGGGCATCATCCTCCATAGTTCCCCCCAAAGACTCTTTGGAAAAATTATCTTCACCAAGAAAATGCATACCATAGTTTTGCTCCTCATTCCAAAGCCAATTGACATCAACATCATCACCAGTGCTAGTAATATCACCATGCCCAACGAGACTGGAAACAACATAGTTATCTTCATGGGAAGCACATGTATCCTTGAAAGAGATAGGTTGTGTAGTTCTCCCTTGACGAGTAACAGTAGCAACATCCCTACTTGATGCATCAATAACAGCATTGAGAGAATTGATGCTTCTCAAATTGTTCATCTTCTTTATGTCGCAAGCAGAAGTAATACTTACTAGGTCACCTTTACCACCTAACAAATGAGGAGACACCCAAGAAGCATTTGAGTTGTCACCAATAAATGTATTGGCGTTAATGTGTTTCTTGTTTCTCATTGAATCATCTCTCCTACTCATTTTGTTGATGGTAACTGGTGGTCTACTGAAGGTGAATTTTGCTGTCATCCCCAAGGAGAACTTCTTTTTTCATCGTTAACATAGTTGGAGATTCTGTGCGATGAGCACCCATGAGAGCCATAGGAGATATGGCAACAAAGGGAAGGCAATCCACTAATGGTGACATATTGATTGTCTGGGTATGATGGTAGGATAAGTTCATTTTATTTGGCCTATGGCGTTTGGCAATTGTTGTGTTAGGCATGGTTAATTTAGCCACTTGGTGGCGACGGACCACGTCTGCTAGGAAGTGATATGATTCTGTGTCGGCAATTGCCTTAACAATGTCGATGTCTAGTAGGATATTGCGATTTTGAGACTGCGCAAACACCCATGCACGAAGCGTGAGCTCTTGGATGAATAGTTCACAAAGTTTTGTGACAAAGGCCGGCAGATTAGCGGATATCAACATACCATTTGCCCTTCCACGTATTATATTCCTCACGCGGGAGGTTGGCAGTGTGAGCTTCCAATTGTCTGTGCCAAGATCAATCTGTTCCTGGCTCCACATCTAGAACTTCAGCATGGCTCGTTGCTGTTGTTGCAACAGTAGCAGCCTTGAAAATGTAGACTCCTCTTCATGACCCTCCACTCCCTCATTTGTAGGTATTGACATTACTTGACACCTACATTTGAATGTGTGCACAAGAACTTAAAGAACTTTTACTCAACTGCTAATTATTTCAACAATCTATTTGATCTACTCACTCGCTGCAAACATGAACACTAAAGAGTACTATGTTAACAACTAACACCCCATGAAGATCTAGTAGCAATAATAATATTATGGATGAATTACCTTGCTTAAGACACAGGTATTGAAATGCGTGAGCAATTTACACTGCAATTGATGTGAGGATGGGCATTAAGCAAATTGGTTTATATAGGCGTACAGTGAAGAAAGGACTCAGTGGATGCCAACTGGATACACGTAGGTTCATCGAAGTTAGCCCTCACTAATTGTTTTCTTGCAGGTTTGTTGCAAAGTTTTGCCTGCCTTTTTTCTTTCTTGTTTGATCTTCTTTTGCTACTCGTCTAGACACTTGTACACTAATGTAGATGGATTGCACAAACTTTCTACACATTGTTGATCTAATCCTCCACGTCTGCTTGACGATTCCTCAAGCTCGTGCTTATCTCTTATCTTTTTAGGTGGATACACGATTAGTAATGAGTGTATAACTGCATTTAAAAGTATTACACGAAGGGTCATGTGTAAGTAAAGCATTTGAAGGGATGACCTATGTCGTTTTGTGTAACAAAGTTGCTAATAAAGCTATGTGTTGTTGTTCGACTCATTATGTCGTATGTTGAACTATTTTTTCACAATCCAAAAGCAATACAAGAAACTAAATATCTATTATTTTCCCCTTTTCCGTTGTTTTGTGATTGTTATGGAAGGTACTTATTCTCTACTTTCACACATTGTTTATATGGGCCAAAATAACTTAATTTAGACCCATATTTCCTTGGAGGATATATGCTTCTAACACGCTTAACCACACATTTCATTTAGTTTTGTTAAACAACAGGCGGTGATGTGGTATCATTTTTGTGTTACATGAATGACACACAAGTGCACATGCCCATTAGAACACTCTCAAAGATAAAACATATCGCCCAACAACAATTCCTTCAATTCTCCAACACTTAAGATGTGTTGTAGACCAATATGAAACACCAGAATTGCCTTTAGAACTCGTTACCATATACTCTCCTTTTTCCCGATCAACAAGACCTCACCAACAAGGCCAATCTATGTATTCAAATCATAGTATAAAAACCCGGACCGATAAGTGACCCGGCAGACCTCTCGGTTCACTGGTCTGACCGGTGAGTCAACCGGTCTGACCGCGGTTCACAATATATAAGAAGAATGTATATTTTCCTTAGTACACAAGGTGCGCGGTAGCCTGATGGCTTGTGCGTTGCATCCTCAACCACGTGACCACGGTTCGAACCTAGCCATGCCCCATTTCCATGCCATTTTTGCAAGAAAAAACTGTGTTGACACAACCACCAGGCCTTCGGTTGGCCCATTTATGGCCCACTACACGAAGATACCCCGGTTTAATCGCTGGTTCGACTGAAAACCGGCCGGTTCGCCTGGTTCAATGCGGGTCAAATGCATGTCCGGTCTTTCAACAAAACCGGACCATGCTGAGTCCTGGTTCCGGGTTTTTCCGGTTGAACCGGCGGGCTGGGCCGGGCCGATTTTTTCTACTATGATTCGAATCTAAGTACACAAGCACTAATAAGGAAGATTGCAACTCTACTTGCAGAGGAATGATTAAACTCTTGAAGTTAGGGTTTCATAAACCGATGATACACATAGGTTCATCTAATAAGGCATTAAAATTAGCTCTCACTAATTGCTTTCATTGCGGGTTTGTTGCAAAGTTTCCCTTGCTTATTTTTATCTTTGATCTTCTTCAGCTGCACGTCTAGACACTTGTACACTAATGTACATGGATTGCACAAACTTTCTACACCATTCCGTAGTTGTTGATCTAATCCTCCACGTCTGCTTGATGATTCCTCGAGCTCATTCTTATCTCTTATCTTTTAGGTGGATACACAATTAGGAATGATTGTATAGCTACATGCAAAAGTATCACGTGAAGGGTCACGCATGTGTAAGAAATGCATTTGAGGGGATGACTTGTTTCGTTTTGTGTAATTACACAAAACGAAACAAGTCATCCCCTCAAATGAAACTAAATACAAGAAACTAAATATCTATTTTTTTATCAGACAACTGTAGGGGAGGCCCCCGCAGTTTACAATTTATTTATTTAATGTACCAAACCACAAGAATTTACATTGGATCCAATCAAGATTGAATAGAATCACTTTATATGGGGTTTAATCTATGAAGAAGAAGAAGAAGAAGAAGAGAAAGATCTTCCAAAAGATTACATTTCCAAGAGTTAAAAGATGGCCTTCTATCTTCAAAGATGAAGCCATTCCTTCGATTCCTAATATGCTAGGTATAAAGCACCTTTTTAAAAAGTGTGATGAGGGATAATTGCTTTTTGCTATATTCAACATATACGACCCAAACTGACATCCCACGAAATATTTATATAGTTCCAACAACTCATATTGAAAGGACATTGAAAGAACAAATGTAGAAAATATTCCCTCATATTTTGCGAGCAAAGAACACATGTGAGATCACTTCGCTCTAGTGTTGAGCCTGTCAATCAACATAAGTCAACAAAACACCTTAACTTTAGATATGCATTTACTCTTCCAAATCCACCACAGATAACCTGATGAATGAATTCATAAGAAATTTATGGCATAAACTAAATATCTATTTTTACCCCTGCCTTTTCTTTTGTTTCTAGATTGTTATAGAAGGTGCTTGTTCATATGGACTGAATGTACAGAGTGCCCAAGCATCCATCTCTTTATCAATATGAATCTCTTTAGAGAAACAAGAAACCGAAAGTAAATAGATTCCCATAATGAACAAATGGACATCGATATTTTTTAAAATGATTACAAAATCTAACCAAATTGTAATAACTGTGTTTGGGACTCTTCCCCTTTTCATTTCCCCATAGCAATTTGTTGACGTGAGATTTGGTTCCACGCGTCTCACACCAAAGGCCTAAGAGATCTGCTTAACTCTAGTGCAAGTCCTAACAATCGGGTTCAGGGCGTGCCAGTTGATTTGATCCTGCAATCAACAAGAATAGAAAATTAAAGGTTAGAGTCGGGGTGCCATCGGCCACTGGGCCGATGACGGGTAGTCGATAACAATGATTTTGCAATCGGCTATAAGTAGACGAAATCTGCAATCGGCTATATAGAGAAGTGCAAACCGATTGAGTAAAAGTATAAATTTGAATTAAAGATAGACTATCGGCTGAAACCTCAAGAGAAACATGTATATTAGCGATTAATACATCCAAACCGATCAAGTCTAGTTATAGCCCGAAGGATCGAACAAGGCCGAGACAGCTTGCGCTAAAACCACTATTAACCGATCTAGACGAACTAGCCGATGATATACATGCTGGTGGATATATCATGTCGTATAAGGTATTGCCTTGACATATTTTTACCAGTAGAAACCTGATCAAAATATTGGACTTAACCAAGAAAGTTCTAATCGACATCTTAATTAGAATATTGGACCTAATGAAGAAAGTCCTAGCTAAGATGAACCGATGCCAATACGTCAAGGTTGATCTATAATCTGACGATATATATGATACGCGACATGGAAACCGATGACCGTGTATGTCGGACTTAACCAAGAAAGTACCGATCGTCGACTAACATGAAGTTTGACGAGACATACCTGCTACCGTAGTTCGAACCAAATCGATGCAGCACGACCCAGAAGTACAGTCTCATCAAAACCTAGCCGGAGCTAGGGTGGCGATGTGCCGAAATTGTTGTATTGAAAAAGTATTGATCCTTATTACAGTGCCTGGGTTATAATATTTATACCCATAGGCAACCGACTCCTAATAGCACGCGACTCGATCGACTTGACATGTGCGATTGTTACAAACAAGGAAACTGACCACTAACTTTACAAATTAGGACTCTGACAACTTGCACAAAAAAAAATAACACACCTTCCTAACCTAGATACAATCGGACTTTGAGCTCGATATAGCCCAACTCGGCCCATGCTGACTTAGTCTCACGGCTCTTGGTTCTCATCGGCTTCTAACTTTCCATCGGTTTGATCTCCACGTTTCTGATCCAACAACCTGATCAACACCCACCATCAGTTTACAAGCCGATTCCAAAATCTGGTGTCAACACAATTAAGACTCATTATTTTGCCTACAGATTATATTCCGAAACCAAAATTTAAATTTTTAAAGTTAACTTTAAGATTGATTTTAATTTTAAAGTTTTTCCATTGAGTTTTTTTAGCTTTGTATTTTAAACTATAAATAATCAATCTAAAAAAATTATATACATAAATTATTTTTAATTATAAAAACGTAAAATCTGCATTTATGCCGTTTAGGTCAAATGAATGAATGATCAGGCCCCCAAGAAATTGCATCCCATTCCCAACGAGAGAAACAGATACACCAAGCCTGATAATGTGTATTTTTCGGTGGCACGAGTACAACTTATTTTGAGTTTGTGTACCGTGTAAAAGGTGCACCTAGTAGAACATCGGGCATCCGGGCATGAGCATAATCACAGCAGAGCGGCCGCTCCCGAACCGTAAAGGCTCCAGGCCTTAACCAAACCGAGCAGCCGTTACTATTTCTCCCCCACATTTTGCTCCCCACCACCACCTACCTCTCTCTTATTCCCCCTCCTCCTCATCCGCCTCCTCGCTTCCGTACACCGCCGCGCCGCTGAATTCGTCGTAACCCTAGCCCGCCGTCGCCTCCGTCCGTGCCCCCATCCCCCTCCTCCATGGCCGCCGCCGCGTGGCCGTTATTGTAGCGCCGGCCGAGGGGAAAGCCTCCATGGGATCCGTCCCCGCCGCCGCCGAAGTAGAAGGGAGGAGACCGACGACGGGGGGAGAATGAGGTGCTGCGTCAGCCGCGTGCCGTCCGCCGGGTGCCGGGCCATGGGAGTTGCGGGAGCGGTGAAGGCGACGTCGCTCCGCAGCCGCCGCCGACGCGAGCTGCCGTCGCCCGCCCCGTTCTCCGAGCCCTTCACCGAACGCCCGGCGACACTACAGGCCGCTGCATCGCCGGCTGCGTGCTGCTGCCGTGCGTAGCGGGCGCCCCTCGCCCCGCGCCGCTCCACGCGCTAGCCGCCCGGCGATCTCGCTGGCTCGTCTCGTTCTCTGCTTCCTCTCTTCTGGTGTTTGTGCTTCTAGATTCGCTCGTAAAATCGTAATCTGAAATGGAGGTGTTTGGCGATCGGGATAAGGTGGTCGATGCTGAGTGCGCGGAGGTGGATCCGACCGGGCGGTACATACGGGTATGTTTTTTTTGGCTTTGTTTTCTGATAGGAATATCTTCCATTTTAGTTGATCTGATGTGAGCGTGATTTGACATGCCCATGCTATTCTATTAAGTTTATGATGATTGGATACCTGCACTACATTTTCAGGTTTATAATTTACTGATAAAAAAGGCTCTGATTGCTCAACATTATCTAAAACAAATGTTGATTGCTCATAGAAGTTATGTTACAGCTATATTTGAAATGCACTACTAAAATGCTGGAATTTTTCTCAATCGGTTGCCGTAAATCACATGCAAATTTGTGAAATTATTCACAAATGTGAGGTTCCTGAACTCTGCCTGATGTATTCATCTGAATTTTTTTACCTGCTGCAGTACAATGAGGTGCTAGGGAGAGGAGCTATGAAGACTGTGTATGTCCTTGGCATCCTCTACTTTTGCTTGTCAAACAGATTTGTTTTATTGCAATTGGTTGTTACATTTTTCAAAATCTAAGAAAAAATGTTGGCATTAACAATATACGCAACTATGTTTCGGTTAACACAAACAGGATATTAAACAGCCTTCAAATTAGAGAATCTCAGGTTCCAAACTTCCAACCTAAGGACTACTAGAGTTCTAGCATTTGTCTCATGATCTGACAGCCTTTCAGAACCTATTTACGCCAGGATGTAAGGAATACTAAGCAACAAACTTTAGACAGCGTAGAGATTTTCATTTGTTTCAACTTTTAAGCCTACCAATTACCAAGGGATTTAGATTCAATGGTTAAGTCAGAGGTTAATATATTTGATTTGTTGCATGCCGGTGTCCAGCGCGGTAAACATTAAAACATTAAAATGATGTCCAGGGGATATATTCCTAATGACAATAGCTGTGAATATCTTCATGCTACCTTGTTCATTTTTTGTCTGTGGTTTTGCTTACATTGGGCTGTTTATAACTCTTTGTGTTGATGCTTAATTTGGATTAGTTACAAGGCATTTGATGAGGTTGAAGGCATTGAAGTTGCATGGAGTCAAGTGGAGATAGATGAGGTTATGCAGTCACCAGATAATCTTGAACGGTTGTACTCCGAAGTTCATCTGCTAAAGTCTCTCAAGCATGAAAATGTTATGAAGTTTTATAATTATTGGGTCGATGATCAAAAGAAGACAATTAATGTTATTACAGAACTTTTCACATCTGGAAGTCTGAGGCAGTAAGTAGCAAGTAATAAACCAATAATCATTCCTTGTTGCTACGGCCATGCTTCTTGAGGAATGACACTACTATAACCTTTTGCTTATAGGTACCGTCAGAAACATCCACGTGTTGACTTGATGGCAATAAAGAATTGGGCTAGGCAGATACTTCGTGGATTGGCCTACCTGCACACTCACCAGCCTCCAATTATTCACAGAGACCTTAAATGTGACAACATTTTTGTTAATGGGAATCATGGAGAAGTCAAGATTGGAGATCTTGGGTTAGCCACGGTGATGCTAACGCCTAGAGCAAAGAGTGTTATTGGTAATAATAACCTTCTGCTACAGTGCTATTATGTGATTTCAATGTTATTTCCGAACAAGTATGTTATTGTCCTCTGATTTGGGAGATAGACTAGGTGACTTTTTTGGGGCAACTAAGTGACTGTCACTAAATGACTTAATTGAGGGTCAGGGTCAAGGCCAACCATTTCTATATATTATTAACCATTAGTGATGAGTGATCTGCCTTTTTAATATACACACAAATGTATTGTGGCTGTTATACTGGGGTTTCAATTTCTCATCAACTCAAATGGTTCTTTGAAATATTGACTTGTTTATACCACATTTTATATCCCTGTAAACAATATTCTTATAGTAATATCTTACATGGGTATCATATGCTTCTCATTTCATCCATACATTATTTTTACAATATTGAGCTTTGTCTGAATTCCAACCATGCCACTCAAAAGCACAAACTATTGTGAAATTGTCCATAATACAGAATTGTGAGAGCATGTTATCACCTAATTATCTCATTTAATCATGTTATCAGGTTCTCATAAACTAATATGAAAATTTCTGCATTCTCTCCTATCCCTGTGATATGGGGCCTCTTTTTCCAGGTACTCCTGAATTCATGGCGCCTGAGTTATATGATGAGAATTACGACGAACTTGTTGATATATACTCATTTGGAATGTGTATGTTAGAGATGTTCACTCTTGAGTATCCCTACAGTGAATGTAGAAATGCAGCTCAGATTTTTAAGAAAGTATCCAAAGTAAGTGTTTCTTAATTTATCTTTGTATAATTGTGCATTGACACACTGTCTATACTCCTATAAAAAGGAGTAGTGGTGGCCACCACCACCTACCCTCACTGCAATTTTACAATTTAACCCTCAAACTTTTTATATTAAAAAACCAGTTAAATGTAGATGGATACCCACATATAAATTCAAATTAAGGTGACTATTTTGTATAAGAAAAAATGATAATACATATCATAAAAAAATATTTGTTTTGGAAAATATTAATATATTTTTTATCTGTAGCAAAGCACGGGTATGTAACTAGTTTCATCTAAATCTCTTATATCTAGGGTGTCAGGCCGGCTGCTCTGGCTAAGATTACAAATACTCAGGCAAAGCAATTTATCGAGAAATGTTTAGTTCCTGCTCCAGAAAGGCTGTCAGCCAAAGAATTATTGCAGGACCCCTTTCTTTGCTCCGATAATTCAAATGGTCTTGTTGGCACTAAGTTTCCATCATCATTACCCATAGTGGGAAATGTCTGTCAGGAATCTTTACACATGGATGTTGACACCCATGAATCTATGTGTACTAGCTCAGACAAGAGAAGTGATCTTGTTGGTCCACATAGATCTGTGTTGGAGTTCACGCGAACTAACAAAAACACAGAGCTAAAGCTGACAGGCGAGAAACTTGATGACAATTCTGTATCATTGGTTCTGCGAATTGCTGACTTGTGTGGTATGACCTTCTATTGTTAAAGTTAAATTTCTTATGTGTTGTCGTGTGATATGATATCATTTTTATTTTTGCAGGCCATGCAAGGAATATTCATTTTCTCTTCTACTTGGATTCTGATACAGCTATGTCTGTTGCCGCTGAAATGGTTGAGCAGTTGGAGTTAGCAGACTGTGATGTTACTTTCATTGCTGATTTTATTGATCTTTTGATAGTGAATCTTGTCCCTAGTCAGCAACTTATGGGTGATGCAGCAATGAGTACTTCCAGCGAATCTAAAATGGGTGAAAGTGAGCACGTACTTACTTCCGAGCAGCATCTGTCAGAGTTTACACATGATTATGTGCTAGTTGAAGGTGTGATGCACTCGAAAGAAGCCAATACAGCATCACCAAGTGATTATATTGATTCTCTCTTGAGTGCAGCCAACCTGGGAGAACAAAACAGCTCTGAAGGGTCAGACATTTCTGTTCAGCTTGTTGGGAGTTCCAAAAGTCTTAGCGAGTTCCGTGTTGACGACTATGGAACACCGAAGTGTGGTGCGTGCAAAGGAAGCGATCAAATGGGCTGCAACCATGCGTTAGGTAACGTGTCAAGTAATTTTGCAATATTCCAGATTGATCAAGCATCGCATCACTCGGAGTTGGTGATCGGTTCATCAGTTTCAATTCCTGAAAACCAAGATGTACTAAATGGAGAGCTTGGACTGATTGAGGCTCAGTACGAACGATGGTTTCATGAATTAACCAGGATGCGGGAAGAAGCTTTGGAAGGGGCTAGGAAGAAGTGGTTGCCAGCAAAATGATGCTCAAGTTCAAGTTTCGTGTTTCATCTGAACTTCATAAGAAAGAATGTTCAGATGTTCCAGCTCCTGGTTCAACATTTTTTTTTCTTTGATCCATACATAATGGAGCAACGTTAATAATTTTTAGTTAAAACGTTGCTGTAGTCTGTAATGCTGAAAAGCTTGCATGTTAGTAATTATTAAGGTATTTGTCTAGAGTCTATAGCATGATATTTTGTCGACGTTAATGAATTTTTGATGCCGTTAATGTTGCCAACACAGTTATTGATGAAAACCTAGGTAGCCCATTCGACAGCGCGAGACGTTCTCATTTATTCATGTTTTCGTCTTCCAAACCACGGCTTAAAACCCTCTCAAAAAAAAACGACGGCTTAAACCCTCTCCAAAGACTAAAGCACTCTAAAACTGGCCTCGTGGGGAGGTTTGTTTTATCGACGGATGGACCAGGGTTCAGTCCAGATTATCAGCCAAAACACAATACACCAAAATATCAGCATATGATAACTTCTTTGCTGCGGCACGAGTCGATTACGAAAAGCTTCATATGATTATTCAATTTTAGCAGGACAGATATCCGTGAACACATGATCAAAGAAAGATTGCTAAAATCAGTCCTCCCTCCATTCAAATTGACAATCTTCTTTGCAACACATGAAAAATGTCGTCATTGGCTCATCAGCTGATCGAATCTGCATCTGCTTGAAGTATGCTTCTCCATTGTTGCACCTTGGGCATGCAGCTGAAAATCAATCATTGGATGCAATTAGGACAATGGTATGGCAGGCAGAATTTGTCACCTCTAGGGTCACTACATTAGGACTTTAAAATGTTTAACCATATGCAGGGCTCTTCTCGATGTGGAAACAGTTAATAGTGAACCTATGTGTATTGAGTCAGAAACACACTATTATAATCAGAACGACCACATAAATTCAGGTACAGTTTTGAAAACTGATTTTTTTTGTCCGGCCGATATCAAAGATATAAGCTTATTCAGTCATCACAATAAGCAATCTTATCTTGTGTCTGAAGTGTACAACATAGATGCTTGAGAATGCTGATGTTTATGTCCATTTTTACAATCATGGAACCAAGTATACACGTGCAAAGTGTACCACAACCCTGGTAACAAAGTATAAACTAGGAACCCTATAATTATAAGCAACAGGTCAATAATCTAATTTCCTACTACATCCATCCCAAAATATAGCTACCTTGATGGGATATGTCCTAGCACAACATATCTGGACTGAAATGTCTTGTCCACAAGTTAGCATTATTTTGGGATAATATGTGACATGCATCACATAATGAACATTCCCCTCTCGATGAAATGATTTTAAACAACAAAGTACATAGCAAGTTTCTTGAAGGTACTTGGCTGAAACCTGGTGTGTTTTGAATTTATCATAGATTAAGAAACCTGGTGTAATTTGGATTTCTCATAGATTAAGGATTATAACTTTTTTTTTTTGAGGATTGACCACAAAAAATTTGCCGGAATATATTAGGAGAAAAACAAAGTTAGAACATAGAGTACAAAATTTACAAGCAAAGAAAAGAGTCTACAAGGGGAGAGGGGGGGGGGGGACATGATCATGGCGGTTTAAAAACCCAAGCCCTAAGGTCTATGTCTTCTTTAGCTATCAAAGCAACTTTTTAGTCTTTTTCATCTGATTTTTAAATGAACAAGCGATCATGTCATGTCAGCTGTATGCCTCTATCAAGTATCAACCTAAGCTAAACAAACTTGAACACATTGGATGTGCATGATACACTTTCAATTAGGCTGGACTGGACTTTGGCTAGATTACTCAGTTACGCAGTTCAATGGATGGCAGGAAGAAAAACAATTTACCAATTATTGATACAGAAACCAACTCTATTGAGAAAAAAAAAACCAATGATCAGGGTCGCCATAACAACGAATTTCACCTAAATTAATACTGTGCAGGAAAAACAACAACTCATGATATACAGATCACACACTATAGAATGGGGAACTAAGACAACGATTAATCAGGGAGAAGTGCTCACCGGCGGTCTTCGAGGCGGACTTCATGGCAGCTGCGCCGCTGAAGATGGGCTCAACCTCCTTCTTCACCAACTTCGCCTTCCTCACGATCTGCGCGAAGACGTCAACACGGTCTTAACAACAACACATCGACCAAGCTCGACAGAGGCATCGAAGCAGGAAATACGCAAAAATAGCGAGGAGGCAAACGGAGGGGGGAAGAGTCAGAGAGAGCCAAGGCGTGCCTTGTTTTTGACGGGGCAGACGTAGGGGCAGGTGGGGCAGTAGAAGCGCAGGCGATTGCCGCCGGTGGCTGGCTGGATCTGGAGCAGCATCCCGCACGCCGGGCAGAACTCCATCGCCGCCTCGCCTTCCCCCGCTCCCTCCGCCGCACCAGCTCCGGTCGAGAATTCCTTTGGATGGGTCGCCGCTAAACCCTCGGAGAGGAGAGGGCCGTTATGTTTGAGCCCATTGGATGATGGTATCTTCAGAGCGCCTGGTAGAGCTTGGGATGCAGGGTGCCGGACCGAATGAAGGCCCATTATTAGTAGACGTAGGGATAAAAGCGGACGTGGAAATTACCGTCTACACAACGTATGACTCCATATTCAAGTTTCACAAACAGTCAGCTGAAACAGCATGAGCGCCTTTATTTCTTTTTTTTTTCCCACCAGTATGCAAATTATCAGTTGTAACAATTGACATCGCAGTAGAATCAGTATTATCAGATAGGAGGTATGCCAACCTTACAACAATAAAGGCATAAAACGACCAAACCCCAGCACTTCTACCCCCTTTCTCCACTCTCCAGCGACCAACAATAACCGACTCGACTAATCTTACAACAGTAATATTAGTAGTAAAGCTGACAAGCAGTAATTACTATGCCTCCAAAGTGTATCCTTCATTCCTCAGTGTTTTGCCTCTTCAGCATTTCAAAGCAAGCCCGGTGCTAACATCAGGCAGGTCTGTCACCGTCTGATACAGTAGTTTTCTGTGACGTGCTTTGATCACCATCCATAGGAGCGCTTGCTCTGGGAGGTGATGGCGGCTGCACCTCTGAATCAGGATAAGCAGCCTTGTACCGCGCTCTCAACCCTTCATCTACAAGCCTTACTCCATTTAACTGATTTCCCAGAGAAAGCCATCTGGGCAAACAAAGAGAAAGGGCAAATTGTACATACATGGTTAGCTTCTAGTTTGAGTAGAAAAGAAAGTTAGGAGAAGAAGAAATACAAGAAGACCATACCCAGCATGTGCATTATGCATTCTTGCAAACAGTTCCAGCTTCCTTGTCCTTGGGCTTATTCTTTCTAGCATGGGGTACATCTGCACAGGCAGCACATCAAAAATGATTTAAAGCATACCTATCCTGAAATGAAAGTTTTGAAAGTTGCAAATTTCTTATTACTAGTGTCTAGAACTCTAGATGGATGCTAACAGTAGGGAAGGAAAATCATTATAACACAATGCTTTTGCAGGTCACATAACAATAGCAGGCCCTACTTGTTCTGAACTACCAGTGCAGACCTAGTATATGACTAGGAACCAAAGAGGTGGATGCATTACCTCATCAGGTTTTCTGCTTGTTTCACGAACTTCAGCAACAATAACATCAGTGTCAATGTTCCTGTTCACTAAAGGGCTCCCTTTTATTCCAACAAGACAATGCTCTTTACTATGATTTAGCCAATGACCAGTACGGCCAGTTCGAATAATACGTTGAAGTTGATTGGTTTTCACCCAAATAATTTCCTCAACACGCTTGTAACCCCAAAGCTCCAAACTGAAGATGGTAAACACAACCAACATAGTTGTCAGATAAGAAAATTGTTAAGAAAGTGCATATTCAGAGGAAAATTACACCTGGCGACATGCAGGCACCAAGTAAAAACAGAATACATTAAAGAAATGAATATGACAGAACTTGTTGCTATATCATCCATCATCTATCAAGTTATTCGAGTATGAAGAGTGGGCCTATCTTCTCAATGGTCAGCACTCAGCAGGCAACATTGGGATAAGAATAATGCTAAAAAATGCTAGGTAATCATTAATTAACCTGTTGGCACTGCCGAAGACACGAAGCATATATAGTTTTGGAAACTTACCACTCTCGACCAAGTTCCATTGCACGACCGGTGACCCATAAGAAAATCAAACCATCAGTTTGCAAAGCAGGAACGTTAAGAGTCCTCATTTCATCATCAGCCATTGTGCCATATGGCAATTCCATATGAATATCCCAAGGTGGATCAGCCATAATTACTCCAAACTGTCCTAAGATGTCCATTTGAAAGTTTCGGATGTCGCAGTTTATCCATTGAG
Organism: Leersia perrieri; assembly: GCA_000325765.3. NCBI lineage: Eukaryota > Viridiplantae > Streptophyta > Magnoliopsida > Poales > Poaceae > Leersia > Leersia perrieri. Next base: position 19,381,115 of record CM002480.1, on the reverse strand, counting down.
CTTCTCCAAGCTCTATTTCTGAACAATACTCAGCTCTCTGGATTCTAATTTGCCTCGGGGGTACAAGGATACCAGCCATCATTGAAGGCATATCTGGTGTTTGGTCAAGTTCGTAGTGGACATACTTGCAAGTCTACAGAACATAGGATATATGTAAGATACAAATAAACACATGATAATAGATGAAAAGACAAGGGTGTATGCCAAAGTGGTCAACCTTTGTGTGACGGCAGGTGTCCAGAAAAGAACAATCTCCTAGATTTGTATCAGTATGAGGAGCAATAATTCGGCGGAAGTGGACCTGCTCAGATTGGAACAGAAAAAAAAATTTGAGCATTTTGGAACAGAAAAGGTTACCTACTGATAATAGTTTACCATTAACAGCTAAAAGACCAGACAGCAAATGTATAGCAATTTATAAAATTAAATTAAAAAAAAACTCTGAAGATTTTGAATCGAATAAATTACCAGAAGACCTGTATAGTATAAAGATTAATCTCAAAGAGACCATATTTGTGGATAAGCACATCGTAAGTGATTTATGCAAACACAACAGGATTTATTCTGCTGTTATTCAGAAAAGGAAGCAAGATGTAGCATGTAAAAGTACACATTGAGTGAGAATATGAATGCAGGACACTATCACCACACTAAGTACCTTATCACAGGCAACAAAAGATCCACTTTGGCGTCGGCAATCTTCTTTAGTTAAGTTGGTACAATATTCCTTCAGCTGGGAGCCACCTTTTGTCTTGAACTGCATGAACACAAAAGCAGTATTAGCAAAAAGAGATGAATGGTTTTTCAAGTCAAGAGCAGTACAACTACATGTGTTAGGATTTAGGACTGGAAGAGCGTTAGTTATAATTGTTCAAACACATCTTTGATTTTGTGTTAAAGGACTTTAGACTCCTTGGGATCCTAGTGGCATTGGCAATACTTTGCATTGGCTTGGAGACAAGCCAGATATTAAGTGAGATTGTTAGTGATTTGGGCCTTGATGAGTTGAGCTTCGTTGTTCACTTGGGCCATCCAGCTGGACATAGGCAATACAAAAGGAGACAAGCAACGTCCACTGCTCTCCATTGAACAGAGAAACAGACACCGGTGATGGCGGCGGCATCATTCTGGGTGGCCAGCTTGGCACCCTCGTTGATCTCTCTCCTGAGTCCCTTCTCTCCTTGTTCTAGAAGTTAACACTTGTATTTTCCCTAGTTTCCTCCTCCATCCCACCTAGTTTTCATCACCTCTCTCTCTCTCTCTGTCTCTCTCTCTCTCTCACACACACACACACACACTCTACTTGAACTGGATTGTTGTCAATTGAACTAACGTTGAGCTTTGGATTGTTGGGTTGTTAACATACGTTGCGCTGTACAAATAACAAAAGACTACCAAAGGTAAAGAGAAAACAAACCTTCGCTGCCACAGCCGTCTCCTTCGCCGTGGGCCGGTGAATGAGATCCAAAAGCTCCTCCCCGGTCTTGGTGTTCTGCTTCTCTCTATATGTCTTCTTATTCAGCAGCAACTCAAGGTCCTTAAGTTCGTCCTCCTCAGTCTTCTGCTTCTGCTGGGTAGGGCTAGGCCCCATACCCCCACCCATTGCAATAACTCCAGGTGGCCCCATGAATGGCCGCTGCAGCGGCATCATCCCCGGCGGCACACCGGGCATCCTCTGCATCCCCTGCATTGACATGCCCCTTGGCCGTGGGAATATCGGAGGCATCGAATGCGGCCACATATCCGGCTGGTGCTGTGGCGTTCTTGGTATTATCGCACTGCTGGGATCAGTCTCAGCAGCAGCAGCCTGAGGAACTGGCGGTGGTTGGGTTTGCGGCAATGTAGCAGATTCAGGCAGCTCTTTGAGGAGCTTGCTCCGGTCAATTGCCCAGACCATCGTCATCGATTTGCCCCCAATCATGGCCTCCTCAATCTGCACACCGCCGCTGTCCTCGGCTATGCGGCGGAGTGCGAGTACTACAGCGGAGGCCGCCGAGCCGCCGAGTTCGGCCGCTAGGTCAGCGAGAGCAGTCCGCTCGGCCTCACTGGCAGACGAACTCTCCGCCTGCAGGCGGCGCGCGAGCGCGGCGGCGTCGATCTCGGCGAACGGGACGAGCTCCAGGAGGCACACGGCGACCATGGTGCGCACGGCGTCGAGCCCACCGGGGGCGGCGGCGACGGAGGCGGGGGAGGATCCGGGCGAGGTCTTGCGGCGGGTGGAGCGCGCCGGGTCGGGGAGCGCGCGGCGCTGCTGGTGGGGCTTGAGGGCGGAGGGGCTCTTACCTTGGGCGGCGTTGGGATTCGGGGTGGGGACGAAGGGGCGGTCGTTGAAGGCGGCGACGACGCGGAGCGAGTTGTCGAGGGCGGGGACGAGGTCGGGGACGAGGCAGTGGAGGGAGGCGACGAGGCCCAGCTGCGTCTCCCGGCGGAATCCGATGGCCTCCTCCAGGCTCCGGCACTGCTCCCGCATCGCGGCGAGGTCGTCGCCGCCGCCGGCGTCCGCCTTCGCCTCCATTGCTGCTGCGGCGGCGAGGTCACGGGGGTTTGGGGGACTATAGGAGGTTAGTCTAGATCGGGCTTTCGTCACAAATACGGCCTTTGTTTGTTAAAAGGCCCGGCCCAACTAAATCTTGAAGGCCCAGTGAACATGCGATGCAATTGCCTAGGAATAAGTTCACTTAAGATCCCTCAACTTGTCAGTGAGTTTAGGAAACATCCCTGAACCGCAATAGCAGATATAACACGTCCTCTAACTTACAAAATCGGGTCATATTGGGTCACAAGGCAGTATTCTCGGTGGTTTTAGCTGATGTGGCATCCTAGTCATCAAAGAAACAGTAAAAAAAGCATGTGGGTCCCATTGTCGGTAGACTCTCCACCCTAAATCCTCTGCATCGGCCTCCTCCCGCTGCTCGCGGCTTCACTCATGGCCTGCACTACACACCCAAGAAGTCGGGTTCAGGGAGAAGGCAGGCGTGGACGCAGACGCGGACGCGGGGAGGCGGCGACGTCTGCGATCTTTGGGTAGCGTCGGCGGAGGACGCAAGCGCGAGGATGTGACGGCGGTGGTGGCTGCAGGTGCGGGGAGCCAACGTCCACAAGGCGGAGGCGCCTCCAAGCTTCGCAGAAAGCATCACCACCTCGCCATAGTTGTGTTTTGTCCCAAGCACCTGTTATAAGACGATAGGCATATAAACGATAAAGAATAAAGATCAATCACAGATGACACGAGATTTTAACGTGGAAAACCCTCCTAAGGTGGGAGAGAAAAAACCATAGACGCCAGCCAGCAAAAGTCTTTACTATATCGGGGTAAGGTTACAACGCCGAACGGCGGCTTACAAGAGGTATATATATCGATCGGTGAAACCCTAATAGGGTACTGATCCGTACCGCGAGGGCTCCGCCCCCGCACCCCAAGGCGTCCCAAGAGTCTATCTCAATAGACCGTTTGGGCGGCCCTCTTGTCAGATAAATATAACTGAATTTGTATCCTAATTCAACCGCGCCTACCCCCAAGCATTTCAGCGGCAGTGATGGCTCTGAGATCCGTGGGGGCAGGGTGACGGCGGCCGCGAGTGCGCGGAGACGAAGCCGGCTATAGGGCAGTATGCAGTATGCGCGTGGTGACGGCGGCAGCAGGCTACGGGCCCGTGACCAGATCGTCAACCTCAACTACATGCTCGCCAAGTCCCGCGTCTCCGTCCTCTGGTGCTACCGCGACAAGTCGAGATCAGCCTCTAGCTTTTGCTTGCTAATTCGATTCGATTGGTGTGCCGGTTATTGGCTGGATTGGGGATTTTGGGCATGGTGAGCCAATGCCGCACCTCTAGCTTTTGCTTACTAATTTGATTCGATTGGTGTGCCAGTTGTTGGCTGGATTGGGGATTTTGGAGATGGTGAGCCAATGCCACACCTCTAGCTTTTCCTTGCTAATTCGATTCGATTGGTGTGCCGGTTGTTTGCTGGATTGGGGATTTTGGAGATAGTGAACCAATGCCGCGCCCACCGCAGCCGCCGCGGCCACGCCCCATATTCGTGCCCACAGCTGCCGTAGTCGCCATGCGGCCGCGCCCCGTAGCACAGCGCCGCGGCCCGCTGCCACCCACACCTGTCGTCGCCGTTGCCTCGCGGTTGTGTCCACAGCCGTCGCCCCGCGCCCTTGGTCTCGCCGGCTTCCAATGGAGAGGATGAGGTAATAGATAGAGAGGGAAAAGGGAGAAGAGAGGAAGAGTATGGATGGATATTAGATTTTTATTTTCTATTTGTTTGACATGTGGGCCATGTATTGTTTTAAGTTTTCTTCTGTTGTCTGTGATTCCACATCAGCGAAACCACCTCTCGATATTTTCTAAGGACCTAATGTGACCCGGTTTTGGAAGTTGTTGTCTGTGATTCCACATCAGCGAAACCACCTCTCGATATTTTCTAAGGACCTAATGTGACCCGGTTTTGGAAGTTAGGGGACGTGTTATATTTAGTATTTGAGGATCAAGGATGTTTTGCAAACTCGCCGACAAGTTAAGGGACGTCAGATGGACTTATTTCAATTGCCTAGGCATGTCTGACAGCCTAGTGGCCCAACAATGCCTCTCTTCTGAACCGAAAACCGGCAAGGAAAGCCACATAGCCCGTTGGGCCGAGTCGGACGCGCGTTCCTTTTCCTAGTGGATTTCCAGTCCACACCCCGCACGGCTCCGCTCCCTCTCCCAACTTTTCTTCGGCGACACGGCGATCGAAGGCACAAATATCGGACCACTCCCCTCATAAAACCCCGGCACGCGGCGGCGGCAGCCAAACCGATCGGCTAGGAACACAAGCAGCACAAGCCCTCGTCTCGCCGTCTCGCTTCCCCCCAGATCGATCGATCGATCCGATCCGATCCTGTCAGCCATGTCGTTCCCCGTCGAAATCCAGGAGACCGAGGAAGGGCTGCGGCCGCGTGGCCTCTACGCGCCGCAGCGGCCAGAGGGCCTCGCCGTCCCGTCCTCGTACCACAAGCTCTACAACCTGCCCACCTCGCCCGAGTTCCTCTTCGAAGAGGAGAAGTTCAAGCAGACACGCACCTGGGGCGAGAACCTCACGTTCTACACCGGATGCGGCTACCTCTCCGGCGCCGTGGCCGGGGCGCTCGTCGGCCTCCGCCGCGCCGCCGCCGAGGCGGAGCGCGGGGAGTCCGCCAAGATCCGGCTCAGCCGCGCCCTCAACCAGGGCGGATCCGTCGGCCGCGCCTACGGCAACCGCCTCGGCGTCGTCGCGATGCTCTTCGCCGGGGCCGAGAGCTTCGTCCGCCACCAGCGCGACGGCAACGACGACTGGGTCACCACCGTCGCCGCGGGTGCAAGCGCCGGGGCACTCTACCGCATCGCGTCCGGGCCGCGGTCGATGATAGTCGCCGGCGTCATCGGGGGAGTCCTGTCCGGTGCTGCCGTCGTTGGGAAGCCGATGTTTGAAGAATTAGCGCCGCAGCTCGCCGCCAGATTGAACTATTTACACTGATAAAACTTTTTTTTCAGGTTGGATTACCCCGTTGTGCCTGGATAAGTTTTTATTCGTATTTAGTAGGTCTGATCTAAATTATGAGTTTAATTATCCATGATTGCATTAATATTCTGCTACTGTACACATGATATTGCTACGATATACCCTGATTATATGACGTGCAGTTGTGCACTAAGGATCATATAGTTTTCGATCTATTTATTCAAGACTGAACCTACATATTGCTTGAGTTGTTCGACATTTGAAGGTTCAATGCTTTTGATTTCTCATTGGAGGTGTCGCTTAGAAGTTCAATGCTATTGATTTCTCATTGGAGGTGTCGCTTAGAAGTTGTGTTACTCCATGTTTGGGTGCATGTTAGTTGACTTTCTTTTGCCGCAGTGATCAGAATCAGAGCCGGCCGTGAACTTTTGGAAGTCTAGAGCTGCAATGAATAAAACGCATACTATGCACTTACCGTGAGAGTACATTTGCTCATCTGTATGATGACATTGATCATACCGTTTCTTAGACGGACCGTCGTTCCTATAGTCACACCTCAGCCAGGCTTATATTGCTGTCTTAGCCACTTACGGACACCACTTGCAATGAAAAAAAAAACTTTGCGGTGGTGACGCATGCCTTCACAGGTACTTCACCACCCATGCTTGTGACTTGTGTCTGATCCTGTGCGATTTCCAACCGTGCATCCCCCTATTCATTTGGAGCCAAACTGGTCTCATGCGCATAAGCAAAACTCATCGAGCCAGACATATCAAGGCCTCCTCTTCCCCTGACATGGCTGCTCGATGGTGCTTTCCGCCGACGGCACTCCTCCCTCAGATCCGCCGCCAGCTCCTCGTCCTAGCTTTTGGACTCATCTCCTCCCTCCAAAATCCAATCTCCCCCTCCCCCTCCCTGTATTGAGCTTCTCCCGATGCCCTAGCTCTCTGGAATTCCAAGCCCTCAAAATTGAATCGTCTTTACAATTTGGCATCGGCGAGAGGCAGAGATTAGAGGATAGATGCAATTTTTTTTCTGTGAGTAAATGGTTATGTGGACATGTGTTGATAGTTGCAATCCAAAAGGTTACTCTCTTTTGCTGAATTTTTCTGGACATATGTCTTTGGCAGATTCATCATGTTGGCAATGCATAAAAATAAGAAGATATAAATTTTGCCACAGAGGTTAAGACGGTGAATGATGACTTACATATTTGTTATCTGTCTGTCACGGCCTGGTAATGGCCGTAGATTGTAGTCGTGGATAGGAGCCGGCCGAGGCCAGGGCTGAGCTCTTCGGCGAGGCACGGCGGCGACGTGGTGTAGAAGAAAGCAAAGCACGCGCAATTAGAGAAAAGGGCGCTGTAGACGGGGAATAGAATAGGGAGAACGCAGAGTACTTAGGCAAGGAACTAGATTGGATT
>CM002480.1:19304420-19374108 GCA_000325765.3 Leersia perrieri | reverse complement strand
ATTACATAGCTTAAATACCCCCTGGACTCCTAACAATACCGAACTGGACTCTTAACAAACTCCAATTAACTAACTAACTCATTTAGAGATAAAGATACAATCTGAAACGAATACTGTAAATCTTCATCCTGTTGCCGACGCTGCCGCGCCTCCCGTGCGAAGACCCTGGTGCTTACGACGAACAAAAGGGATTCCCCACATGACATGTCCGAAAAGGACAAAGGAAAGGTAGCCACTGCGATGGAGGCTGGAGACTCCGATGGTCTGTCTAATCCAACTAGTTCTAAAAGTACATTACTTCTGAAAGCCTTAGAATCTGGCGGTTTATTTCTTTTGCTGCAATATTAGACACGGTCTTGAACTTTTGGGAGCCCCCATAATTTGATTAGGAACACTTGCAATGAATAAAACACATACTACACATTATTCGTGATAGATTATTTGCTCACCTGTATGATGACATTGATCAAACCGCTTCTTGGACGGACCGTCGTTCTCTAGTCACCCTTCAAACTACAAGCAAAAGTTTTACAAATAAAAGTTTGTCCATGGGGTACCCTTGGGAGCCCTCGGGCTTATGGTTTGGCTTAGCCACTTAAGGACACTACTTGCAACAATACACCCATTTTCCCGAGCGATGTCTTAATACATATGTCCACACTGACATAAATTTTTACGAACAATTGTTAGAAGATACCGCTCACGTTAATATGTTATGTTGATCAATGCGGCTCGTTAAGAACCCCGCATGCGTGAAAGCACATTTTATGGATGCATGTTTCGTAGTATTTCGCCTGTAATACGATGATTGTGTAAAAAAACAGTATAAATAAGCATGTGTGGAGTCCAAGAGAAGAGTTGAAAATGATGAATAGGCAAAATTATTTAGGAAAACAGTCCAAAGGTGTAAGAGAAATAAGTTGAACAAAACTATTATACCATAAGTAGTATCTAACCATTGTGCAAAGGAGGAATTTCTAGGGTTGATCAATTGTTCTTGTAAAATTGATATAACAAGGTGTTGAAAGTGCAAAGGAGGAATTTCTAGGGTTGATCACTTGTTCTTGTAAAATTGATATAACAAGGAGTGGAAATCCTCCCACAAATACATGGCAATAGAATAGATCTTTCTCAAGGCTTGCAAAACTGTTATGAGGCAAAGCTTTTGCTCTTTTTAAAGAAAAAACTAAATTGTAGTAGGAAGGGTTCATGTGGAAAACAGAAAGAATGGATGTCACGAGGCGGCATCGATGTTGATGGCTTATTGAGCCTATTTTACTAACAAATTAACAATTTATACTAAAAACTAGCTTACTTGTTATGCATTATCAAGTTGGGCCTTCACTCAATATAATGTCATAATGTGGATTGGATCCAACCCATGGATGGTGGTCTCCCTATTGGCCCTGCTTAGCATGTGGTGATCTGTATAGAAAGTCAGAGCTACTTATCACGTGGTGATGGTATTGACATTGATAAATCGAGTTGGTATCGGTACTTTAAGTTCGTTTTGGTGCATGTCACTAGTTTGTTTGCTTGGTGTGGTTTTTTTCGATTTCCCCTCAATTAACTTCATGAGGTTTGGGACCCAAGTTTGTTACAGTTTTCATAAGAGTGGGATAACTTTTCTCAAAAAAAGCACTAAACTTCTGTACTTCTCATTGGTTTGGTTCGAAAAGAATAATCCACGGTTTTCCTGGTGTGACTATATACGTGAACAGAATAGCAATACGCCTCTCACAAACTGTCTTAATACACTAGGCGTTCGTTTGTCATCAAATGATAAAAGGCAAAACCAGACAACCCCTGAGTTGACGGGAAGCATAAGAATACGCTTTCGCAAGCGGTTAACAAGTTTCGTGGAATACGCCTGCAAGCCAGAAACCCTCCTCGGCGCCGCACCAGGGCCAAAGTGCGACCGGGAAGAGAGAGAAATCACTCGGCGCTTCTCCATGGCGGCGCCGGAACCGAAGCCGAATCCCGAAATCGAAACCCCAGCGCCGTCTCACGAGCCACCTCCGACTGACCCGCAAGCCGCCACCGCCGCCAGCGAACGGCCGCTGCAGCCATGGGAGCAGCACGCGGCGGTGATAAACCTCCCGCGCTACGACTACCGCGCGTTGGGCTCTCTCCTCCTCCGCTCCCACTCCGGCTTCCTCATCACCTGCCCCATCAGTGCGTGCCCTCATCCTTGATATACTTACGTTTTCTATTTTTGTAAGCCTATCTCGTTGGATTGATACCTAGGGGGGAACACTAGATACTTAGATACTTGGTGGAAGTGGTGGATTTGTTCGTGGATTCATTCGAGTTCATCTCTTGTGTCACTAAACGTACAGGCATTTAGATGTGGGAGGCTACCTATTTGTTACCCTTCGACTTGCGTGTATGGGCTGTAAGTTTAGTACAATGTAATTCTTATCGAAATTGGTTAGAATACCCAAATGGTTGCACTTGCATTACGAAATTATGCTTACCAGATCGTTGTGCTTGCATAGTTGCATTAAGATATAAACAAGCAGAGTTTGCACCGGCATCTCCATATTGCAATTCACCCAGACTGCAAAGAGACGGCATAAGTGTTACATTAGTGAACATGTCAACCAGTTAGTATTCTCATGAGTTCTGTGAGTGAGTACTGCTAAATGGCTACTATGGTACTATGTAATTAATGATTCGACACCTCCCTATAGTTGTATCTGCTATGGTACTATGTAATTAATGATTTCGACACCTCCCTGTTTTTGTATCTGCTGAAAGTAAATCAAGTTTACAACTGTTTACTGCTGGCAAAGTTTCTTTTGCGTAGTTGACCACCTGCAGGCTGCAGCTATTATACTTGTTTTTTTTTCATAGTGCAGTATAGAAGAAAATAAAAAAAAATATAGGTGAGATAGTCATTTTCCTATATACTTGTCTAATTCCGACCCCCAGCCCATGTGACAGTTCTTGCTCAATGACTTGGGGCTGTCCTCAGTCCTCATGTAGGCCAGCTAGAGGATGAAGAGGAGAGAATGCTGACAAGTAGGTCAAACCTATGTAAATAACATAAAGCAAAACTGTTGCATATTTCAAACGGCATTGAAGTGGGAGGTGAAAACAAATCCATGGCAAGAGTTGAGAGACCAAGGGTGTAATCCCTTAAAAAAATAAAATGATGATGTTTGATCAATTATGAGTATGCAAGAGTTGTGAGTATGCGTGTCAGTTCCATTCAAGAAATTATGACATTCTCGATGAGTCAAGCTTGTGACTTGGTGCATCAGGTTTGTAATAGCCTGCGTAACCTGGAGTTGTCTTAGGTAAGTTTAATGCGCTGAAACATCAGTCAAACCACCTAGGTTGTGTTAAATTCTGGAAGGTTCCACTACTCTTTGTGATCTGGGCTATCCTACGTTTTATCCCTGTTTCGGTTGTAAGACTAGGGTTTATTTTAGAAACCAGTAGCAACCCTGTGACAAAACTTACAAAAATATGGATTGAAGTAAATCTTAAATATAGCTAATTCTATGCATATAATTAATTTCTATTCACTAAAAAAATTGATGCGATTGTTATCTTCTTACAGAACGTGAAAAAAGCGCAACAAAGGAAGCCATTTCCATTCTTGAAGATGTAGGTCTTGCTCCTTATTCTTCTGCAATGAATAATTCAAGCATAGTGCAACTTTAAATTGTATTTACTTTGATTGTGGTAGCTTATCCATATTTTTGGCAACCTTTCTCCATTTCAGCTTCATTACTCTCTATCGTGGAATATGCTGATATGAAAGACTGTTATTCTTTTTTCGCCAGTCCATTGGTCATGCAAACAGCTATAGTTCTGAGGAGCCAGAACCATGTGATATGAAAATGGCAGCAAAGAAAAGGAAAATATGTTCTGAGACACCAGATATTGAAAATTCAGGAGATGCAGTAACAAATAGGAAGTATGATGCTTCAGAAACAGCTGGTTAGGATCAATTATATTTAATAATTTCTTAGCCACATTAAATCTAAATTTACAATTTTGAACTGTCCTTTTCTAATTTGTGATTTCTATGGTTTTGTAACAGGCAGTATAGAAAAAGAGTCGGCTTCAACTCAGTCCATGACAAGTAAAAATTTTGAGCAGAATTCAAATCTATCGCTGGTTAAGCTGTCTAGAAGTGGCTTGCTTTTCTTTTCATTCCCTATTGGAGGCCTCCGTGTTGTTCAAATACTTACCCAAATGTTTCATTCACTGCAGTCTGGCAAGCTTAAATCTCCACAGTAAGTTCTTATAACTTTATTAGACAAATTCATACATTAAAATGCTGGTAATAGAAAGTTGATTTATTAGCTCCAGTTTTCACCTGTCATATGGAAGTGTTGACATATGAATAAGTGACCCCATATACTACAATTTTCTAGTGCATGCTTTGTACAACATGATTTCTTTTATATGCTTGTTACCTTGGTTTAGTTTCAACTTCAAAACTTGTTAATTCGGTACTGTTTAGTGACTGGCGCACCATGTTATGCTGTCTCACTTATTTGTGCTAATATGCTAAATGATGTGCACTGTAGACCAGAGAACTAAGAAAGCAGAATAAGATGTATATCATCATTTGTCCTTTTGTATTTCTAGATATGCATCATAGTGATTTGATTTATGCAACCTGTTACCACTCAGGGCAGCAGTGCATCTTGTGTTTCTTCCAACCAATCCCTTATATCACTATTGCATAGCTAGGCTCTATTGATTTCAAATTCAGTGTTTGTTCTGGAATTGAGTAGTTCCCCCTTTTTTTCCTGAGGATCTATGCTTACAAATTTTTTAATTATTGAACTTTCAATGGACAGATGGTGCCACCGCATATTCCCTATTCAGGAAACATGTGTTCTGTCAGAAGCAGAACTACATCTGACTGTGTCCAAGTTATTTCTTGACTTTGTAAAGAGTAGGGAAAACCAAGATGAGCCTATCAAGGTACACAGGATTTCATGGCTTGCATTAACTGTTTGGATCAAACTGTTGATTCTATGGAGTTAAGTTGATCCAATTCTGTAGATGGAGTTCTCTTATGATATACTCCTATATATACTCCGTATTTGCTGTTGCAGATCAAATATACTTTCTTTTTTACTCCTTGTTTGCAGACCTTATATCTGATTGTGTGTTCTGATTTCATAATATTTCTTGCATTTGGTTTAGTTTTCTAAAATAGTACTATTATAGTATTATGTGCAAGTAAGAAAGTTACACATTTCCACTATGCTTAACCATACCCATCGAAATAGTTCCATGCTTGGAATGGATTGTAATTGTATTTATCCTGAAGAATGGGCATGGGTTTTAGTATTAGCAGCAGTATCTCATGGAAACATATTAACTGCAGGATAATGATCATATTTCATATTGAATTGAGTATACCTATTAACCTATATGGTAAAGTTTGCAGTTGGGTATAATAGAAGAGGCATTGATGAAACAGACATGAAAGGGCAGAAGAATGACAATGAAGTTTCGAAACAACAAACTCTAATGGACAGGGACCAATGCTTCAAGGTCGTTGCTGCTGCCGTGAAATCAGTTGCTGAGAATTCAATCGTGGATCTCAGATCTCCTGAGGTAACATTGTTTCCTTGGACCAATCCCTCTACTTCAGCGAAAGATATTTGTCAGCTAAAATGGAGGATTCAAAAGACCATGATCTAAACTCTAAAGACACCAAATTGGAAAACAGCAAAGAACAATGCTGACTATCTTACTTTCCACTCAACCATGATGACAACTGAGATAAGTTGGGTCAGGTATTGACATCTGACATCCTGCAATTTTAGCACGTTTAGTGGATGCCGCTGATGTCAGCAAGTCAATATTATTAATCAAAGTTGTCATAATAACGACTGTTCAATAATCATTTTGGTCCTCTTTGTATACCTCTATATCCGCCATGTCTTTTTGTTTGAACTTCAAAGCCTAAGGACAGCTAGCTTTTCATATTAGTCATGGATTATCCTTTAGCTACCCCATTTACATGCAACAAATGGCCAACATGCTGATTAACGTGTATTTTGACTTCTACTATGTGTTCCAAACATTATAATTTATTTTTTGTTCAATTCTATAAATGAGGACTGATGAAAGTAAAATGAAACAACTAAATTCCTAGCAAGAGAAAAGTTTGGAGCTATTTATCAATGTCTAATGTGATAGGCTACATAAAGTTGAATGTTCTATGTAATACTTGCATGCTATTTTACTCTGGGACGTAGAAAGTAGCTTACCCTTTTAGAATTTAGATAATTTGTGCGGTATCAGGTTGAGCTTTCATATAATTTCTTACTATGGCCATTTGAAAATTACTTTGCACTGTTGTGCATTAATCTTGCATACTGTTTTGTACAATAAATGATATATTCTAGTGTCCAGGTGGCAGTATTAGTGGAGATGCTCCCTATTTCTGGGGTACCCCTGGGATCTTCAGTGGCTGGGGTGTCCGTTCTCCCATCTGAACTCATCGCGACTAAGCCTCGTCTTTCTGTCAAGGCTTTGGTGCCTGATACAAAAGCAACAAAGAAGAAGTGATGCCACTGTGGTTGATATTAAGTAGATTGCCTGTAAGGCTGGCTGCATAATGCAGATGATACAGTTTGATCAGTCTGCTTATTTCAAATTTAGAACTGTAGAGTTCGAGTGTTCTGTGGTGGAAACGATTTTAGCAAACATGAGACCCTTGCATGCTGTTCTACGCATCATATCATCCGTAGTCCCCACCAACAGCTGTTTGGCTGGTTTTGGGTAGGTCAGTTTATAAGTTGCAGCTCTGCAGAGTTTGTTCATGCAGCTCTTGGAGGGTAGCTTCTTGTCGTTATTTTTGTGTGTTGCAATGTCAAAACCATTGAGGTCGCTGGCTATTATGGTGTTCTACTGTTTCCTGAACTTTACTATTATGGCCAGTTCAGACAAAAGCATGCATGTTGCTGAAGAAGCAGCTACTGAGATGGCTTTTGTTTCGTCCACCGTACTTTTTCCCTGCAATCTACTGTGGTGCTCATCATGGTAATAATGCGTACTTGAGACGAGATGCTGTCAGTCTGAAACTTTTGGGGAAGTGGTAAATGGTTTGATTTTGACAAAAGACATGCCCTCCGCAGCATCAAAGGTAAGCACAGAAACTGACGAGTATATATTCCTAACCACCTTTTTAGATGATTTCTTTGCTTTTGGCGACCAGAGTAGTGTTGTATTTGTCAATCTTTTAACCAGCAAATCAGTGGCCTACGTGACATGTTTGCTTCTCTTAGGCTTTTGAGAAATAACAGCTCGAAACAGACAACACACGCACGCACATGAGCTGACTATGTTTTAATCATTCTGTTTATGTTCCTTCTAGCAGAAACGAGCGAGAATACATGGTAGCTCTACAGCATATACATGAGTACGTTGCTTATAAATACATGCCTGAATTTAAGCTACTACTGTTTGATCTTGCCTACCTGACACATAATATACTGTGCAACCTGTTATCTGTGAGCCTTTGATATATATTGTGCACTACTGATGCTAGTTTGCTACTCTGTGAAATTCCGTTGATATGTGCTTGCGAACCTCTACCAAAAATTAACACCCGATTCTTTTAGTTCTTTTATGTGAATGTCTTGAAGGCAAGGAATAACAATTTCAGGACAGAAGGAATCTTCTTTGTTCAGCACATTCCTGCAGGTGCAGCCGTGCAGGTGCTGTCAAAGTCAGTGGCGAATTGGTAATGTGTGATTTTCTTATAGGCCGCCCTCGATTCATTTTGACTCACTAATGAAGTCTGTCTAGTTAAAAAAGTGGAGGCCTTTCCTTATTCATGTAGAAATTAAACTATTTCTTGTGGCATTGTTGCAAATATCTTGTGTAAGTTGTGAATGCATGAGAGCCCAAAGTTTTGCGTTTCTGAAGTGTCTAAGGTAAAAAGAGGAGCATGAAATTAGCTGCTGTGTGAAAGACACAAAGCTCAAATGAAAAGGAAATGACATGGGTCTGAAATTGTACTGTTTTTCTGTTTGAAATTCTAGCAAATTCTATCAGGCAGTTTGACTTGCCACAGACATTCAGTAGATTAATGAAATGATGTTTGAGGTGATAAGCATATCGCTTTTCTCCTACTTGTCGACCTGTAAAACGTTTTCCGCTATTTGGTGCTGCAAGGAACACTCGATCTATATTCTGTGATATACCGTGAACTAGTGATGATATAATTGGATATAGTTGGTCATACGTAAGATCGACCAATCACTAGTCGATTTGCAGCATCTTCGAGGGTGTTTCACGAGAAAGGGGATCGGCGGGAACAAAATACCAATATCATCATGGGGATAGAACGATAAACAAAGAGGTTGTTTGGTTCCAGCCTTACTTTGTCACGTCACAGTTGAGGCACACCATATTTTTTTGGGATAATGTTTGGTTGATTACTATAATTATGGCTTGCCACACTTTAAGCTCACGTGTTATAGAAGACTTATGTTTTATCCAACTCTTACCATAGTTATGGCCAACAATTTGCTAGCCACACTTTCTGTGGCTTGCCACACCTTTGACAAATTGTGGTGTGGCAAAGTGTGGCTGGGAACCAAACAGACCCAAAAATATCACCGTAATCAATAATCATCTAAATTATGATCCACATATTGACAAGGAAAGCTCCAAGTTAACTCTCTGGCCAACAAAGCTGCATCCTGGAGACCCTGAGCAATCACTGAAGCTCCTCGGCGACGGCGAGATGACGCAGCTGCCCTCACTGGGCCAGGAAGAGATAGCGCTCGCAGCTTTATGGTCGATGGCTTGCGACAGCGGCGATGCGCATTTCTTGGCAGGTTCACCCGGTTGATCTCTAGCTGCATTTCTCACCATGAAAAATCTACTTTCTTGGTTCTCCTTGCAGGTTAACTTCCTGGCCATATGGTTCAGTTGATGTCCTTTGGATTTATTAATCTGCAAATTCCAACACATGAAAGCTTAGAACGATATATCAAGCTTTCAGAAATGTTCAGATACATTTCAAGCAAGACAAGTTTTGTCCTACCGAAACTGTCAAATTTATTTAAGATGCAGGTTAGTCCATATGAAATTAATTCATCCTATTTGAGATGATCTGCAGTGTGATTGCAGTACACAGACAAAAGCTACAGATATCCAAAGCAAAAGATTTGACACTGGTCAACTTTTGTTACTAATTTGCAGTCAGAGCAGGGCATCAGAGAGCTTTCATGATCTTGTTCTTTCCATCCGCACCACTTCATCATCCTTCATCATGAAACTGCTGCGTGCAACTGCGAGGATAGCAACCAAGTTCTGAAAAAGCCACTTCTTTTGGCTTATCATTGTCGATGAGCTGAAGGGAATGCCTGAGCGGCAAAGCTATACCGTCGTGTTCCTGTGAAAAAACAGGGCCATTTGTGGCAGTGTCCTATATACACTGGTGCGGTGGTGCCAGTACCACTGTGCCAGCATATATATACCACACTGCCCTCCTGGCTCCTGGCATTTCTATACGAACGTATACTACCTATTAATCCTATATATTCTTTTCTCTCTTTTTTGAAGTTCAAATGTGGAGAGTGTGTTGTTGACTAGTTCGGATGTAATGCATGATGCATGTCCATATCTATGTCAATCATAGATATGACTCCTAACTCCTATACCTCCTAACAGGTCAAGAGTATATCTGTGGACACACTAGCTCAGTTCCACAAGTGAACATATTATATGCATGGTGAGGGGCAGGAAGTACGTATCAACAAAATCTAGCTGGCATCTAGGAGAATTCTACAAAAGAAATATTACGCTAGCCATGTAGTAATATGCATGAAGCTAGGAAGACAAGACTAGAGATAGTGAGAGACATGTGAAGAGAAAGAATGAAAGATCAGTGGCGGCAAAGCAGTTAAGACAAGAGAGATGTATCTTCTTTTGATAAGCCTTTTTTCTAGCCCAAACGTTTCTTTTAGCTTTTTTCTCTTTTACCTGGTGTACCATAAAGGGCTCCTCACTTGTTCCCTGCACCCGAAATCCCAGTGCCTGAAGGTTTGAAGAAGCAGCAGCAGGAGGAGCACGAGCAGCAGCTGCACCATCGTGTTCTGATCTCCTCCTAGTCCTATCCACGGGCATTTCTTGCAATTGCGTACAATCATCGATGAAGTACCGGGTGCCAGGAGGAGCATTCATCATGTCACTGCTCCCTTGCATGCATTTGTATGTGCCTGAAGCTTCTGTCCCTACCTTGGCCCTGTTCATCCAAAGAAGAGCAAGAGAATGAGCATGGAAAAGGTGTTTGAGCCTTAAAGAGATTAGGCCACTAAAGATGATCTTTTTAACCTAGCACTATTGGGAGCTAGCTAGAAAAGTTAACGCAGCAAAACCTTTTTATGGGTGGGCACATGAATTCCTTGAGATTTTGCTCATCACTGCCAAATGAGTGCTTCTTCAGATCATGTAGCTCTGGCTGCATATCTGATGGTAACATGAAAAAGAAAAAAAATAAAGTTTGTTTAGCTTTCCATTAGCAATGCACATGCATGTGTGTTGCAGAACTACAGCCCCACAACCGCGAAATGAGCTCCTAATGAACACAAACCACGAGGCAGAGCCGTCTTAGAAGTTAGAAGTAGTCATTGTTAAATTGAGGAAGCTCAGAATTTCAGAGATCTTTCTTCAGATAGAGCGATGCGGTAAACAATAATTAGGCACGTTGTTGAATTATAACGCTGCAAGGCACAAGCTGCTGCAAGCATAAGTTCTCTAATCTAATCCCAATTCCCAGGAACGAAAAACCGAAGCTAATAAAGCCTCACCTTTTTGTCCAATGCCAAGCCGTGTGCCTCTGTACATCTGTCCAATTAAACAGAAAATAAAATCAAATAATCAACTGTCTTTAGATGTTCTGGTACATTCTTAATCTGCAGATCATGGACGTACAATGTGTAGCAGTAGTAGCTAATCAACGCCTGAAATCCTGAATTGAAGAACGGGAGAAGCTGACCTGTAGGTGGCTTTTCACGTGAGATATGGTAAGCCCTCTGACATCCATGAGCTGAAGGATATGCTTAGGAGTAGCTTCTGCAGTTCAACACACCACCAATATCAAGAGCATGAAGCCATTGGAAACCAGAAAAAGAAAAACGATCACAAGAATGTACTCCAACGAACTGACGATCATTCCAGAGAGACACGGGCAGAGGGATAGAGAGCACGGAGGAGAAGGAATTGAAGGAGTGGATTGATCGAGGGAGACATACTGTGTTGGCCGCCGAGGCAGTCGATGGCTCGCACGAAGCTGAGGTGGAGCTCCGCGGTCCACCTCAACCTTGGCTCCTTCGACCTGTTGTACTGCCTCGCCGCTCCCTTCCTCCCACCGCTCCCCATTCTCGATCGCTACCACCACCGTTTTGATCGATCGCTTGTCACCGCCGCCTCCAAACGCTGCAGGCTCACACCACGCGCGCGCAGTAAGAGCAGTCTCGCGCGCCTCGGCTAGTATAATGTGTCGTGTCGTCGCGTGGGAAGGAGATATGTTGCCTTGTCGGCTATGCCGCTATATATCCTTGGGGGTTGGGGGCGCGGCGTAACGGAAGGAGTGCAAATGTGCGATGGTGCCAAGCCAGCCAGCCGGCGCGCGTCGACCGGCTAGGCGATCGATCTGACGGACGGATGCCCACACACGACTATACACACGAGACACGCCCGAATCACGAGACGCGGTGCATGGCGCGCGCGGCCCCATTAGAGGAATTCAATGGGGGCTCGTCTCAGCTCGGGGAACGCCGCAGAAAGCGCGCGGGGGCGGGGGGGACGACAGGAAACGCGCTGCACGTTTTGTCGACCGATCGATGGATTTTTTGATCGATACACAGTATATTTGCACCTGTACGCATGCACCTCCTGTGCATAGTACGCTATAGCTAGCTACGCCTACGATCGACCGAGCTACTACGTATAGCTTGTGTACGTGTGCTCATGGATACATGTATGTATGATGAGTACATGTGATCGTCCTACGTGGATATGGCAGTAATTAATAGTAAACAGTTAAGGGTGCATGAAAATGCTCTGTACTTGAACTCCCTGAGCTCGAATGATAACCGAGCAAGCAGATGGATATCAGACCGGCCGGGACCTTGCTACATATACGTATGTACATATAGGGGCGTACAGCACTATTCTCGCTAGGTGACATATATGAGATCGATCGGCTAGCTCCGGTCCGGCTGGACTACTCAATCGAAACGTACTATACACTTCCACATGGTGGTGACCCTGTGGCTTGCGAGAATCGCGTCGTTGCTTGGAAAACCTGAGAGACGTACAATTCCATTGCAGGTGTAGGGATCGAGCGCGTCTCGTCACTGCCTGCTGGTTCTTCAGTTCAAGCTACGCACGTACGTATATAGCACGCAACCCAGCCGGCCGAGCGTCGCGCGCGTACAGGCCAGCATCAGCACGTATTACGCACCAGCGCTGACGTCCGATCTGACCACTAGTTACAACAACGAGCTACGTCGTCGTCTCGTCGACGTACCAAGCGACCCGATTGCCCGAATTTCCACCGTGGAGTGTGTCACGGTGAGCAGCTGAGCATCACGGCGTGCGTCGCGTGCGTATCACACGTCTTTTCGCGGTGCACGCAACGCGCTACAAGTACAAGGCCCGGCGCGGTCACGTTGCCCGACATCTCTCTCCCGGATCAGCCCAAAGCACTTAAACACTTACTGGAGGCCCAAATCAACCCACTAGAGGCCCAGTAAAAACCAAAAATGGATCAATCAGGCCGTAGCCCACGCCCGTCCCATGTTCCGTCAACCGGACGAACCGGAAAAGCGTGCAACTTTGCAAGTTGCAACTCTCCAAAGTCCAAACCTGAATCTAACCTCGCAATCGCAGACAGCTTCGCTCGCACATCCAGAATTCCAGATCGGTCTCCGATGCGCTTTACACCTGCGCACGCAACGAATACCCTGCTTGTGTAGTGCCGCCGCCACTTGCCACTTTAGGAGCCGCACGGCATATTCCCGTCTCATGCGATTTGATCATGAAACGGGGCACAGCAATCACAAGAGGATGGCATTATTTTTTGCTTCATCTTCTTCGCCTTTGGCATGCAATTGCCGGGAATTAATCGCTCTGCTTTTCTGCATGGCCATTGTGGCATGTGACTAGGTCTAAGTGTCTAACTAATTAAGGCGCTCTCTCTGTTAAACAAACCCTAAATATCTAAAGCAGATACAGTAGATGAGCCACAGGATTAAGGTCACTATGGTTTGTTTAGTTGCAAAAGGATAAGCACCAAACCAAACTGGCCACTGCCCACTGGCCTGTGAAAACAACCAATTGGTGGCGCGAGCGGCAGAGCCACATAAAGCGTTAAACCAGTGATCCGTCCCTTTCCAGCGTACTGAATATCATACTCATACTGATATCACAACAACGCTGATATATCATGACATGTACGCTGTACTAGAATTGGCTCAATCTGCTCAAGGGCCCCACCCTGTCTCTGCCAATCTTGATCATCCTAACCACAAAGGCAACTCACGTCTTAGCTAGAGTAACTTTTCCCCGCAAAAAAAAAAAAGAAAAGAAAAAAGACTCCAGGTAACTTTAGTTGCCTCTTTGTGTTAATCATGGTAGTAGAAGAAAGCATGGCCAAATCAAGCTATATCGTTAGCCATAATCTGCAGGCAAGCTAGAGACAACTCAACCGCAATGGCCAATGGCCTCCCTGTTTATGCACAGTGTGGGTGGCGCCTCACCATTACATGATGATTTAATATCACTACCACTTGATCACCAGCAGCTAGACATATATAGCTACTAGATAGCAATCTCGTTTAAAATTTGCAGCGTCCGTGCGTGCGTTGCTGCGTCGGCCGCCAATATATCATCGCCTCGGCGCCGGTGGTGTCTCTTTCTCTCACGAGGGCGAGAGGGACAACAGGGTAGAGCCCGCAGGTCACCACTCACCGCCAAATCGAAACCGATTCTTATCTATAAGAACTCCATTTCTCTCGCCTTCACCTTTAGCTTCCTTCTTTGAATCGAAGAAAAAGAAAAGTTTGCTTCTTTGTCTGCGAGATAATCTCCCCGCCATTGGCGACGAAGCTTTGACCGCCGTGTCGAAGCTTCTTGACGCCGCTTAATTGGCTGCACGAACATGGCCTTCCAGTTGGAAAACGGGTATTACTCCCGTCAAGGTACGCGTATTCAACAACAGACGTTTTAATTCCCTCTTCGATCGATCGCGATCGCTGTTTTTCTTGATCTTTGCTTCTTCCTCGTCCTCCTTGTTTTTGTTTCTTCTTTCTTCTTTGCTTCTGATCACAGTTTTTGCTTGTCTATTGCCTTGCTTCTTCTTTCTTCTTTGCTACCAATCACAGTTTTTGCTGTCGGTCGAAGTGTGTGTCATACTGTCATTCCATTGTTAGACTGTGCCGTGCGAGCTCCTGCCGGTGTTAGAACAGAACCACAGATACAAGCTTTGTGATAACAAAACAGTTGCTTTCCGTCTTGTTTCCCTGTCGCTGCTAGATGCAGTATCTCCTATTGTCGTTCTTGCCCTTGATTTGATGTGCTCCGAGGATATGGCCAAATTAGAGGCGGTCGATGATCGAGTTAGGGATAATGATGGCTGGCTGATCCTGCTGCCGTCGAATGTTCGATCGGCGGCGCTGAGATAGCTGCTGCATAGTATGTGTGTTGCGCTCTCGCCGGTCGCGGCGGCAAATGCGACGGAGGTTGACTCGCGATTTTACAGATTAGCCAATAATACAAAGTTACTGACGGATTATTAACCACGTGAAACCAAAACAGCAACGAAGGTTGGTGGGGCCCGCGCGTTCTTGTTTAACGGAAGGCACTGACCGACGACGACGAGGGCCCCGCAGGACAGGTCAGGATGCCGCTCAGGCTGGTGCGTGTGGTGGGGCTTTACAGGTGGGCTCTACGCGACACGTTTCGAGACTCTAGCGGTCCATCCTTGATCCTTTCAGTGGGCCGCCGCCGACGCTGGCCCACTGACTGCTAGTGCTGAGTGCTGACATGCAGAGGCCGCCTGCAGGCTCCATTTGGCATCTTCATAGCACATTTTTCGGTTTCATATATATGAAGATGAATTGCCCACTCTCCACTTGCTCAATGGAATCAGGTAAATTGTCCAACGTAACCCATGTGTTTTGGGCTTGTGGGCAAATCAAACGGACTGCTCTACGTATTCAGATTGACTTGCATATCTCAACAATATTATTTACGTAAGCGTCAACGATATAAGCTTAACTACTACTACTTTGGTAGTACAGAGTATAGTACAATTTGTACTACCCTGAATAAAATTTATCCTTTTGAGAGTTAGAGGATTTGAAGTACGTGCTCGTACAATTGTACAAAGGAAGTTGTGGACACATTCGTTTTTTTGCTAGGAAGTGACGTTCGTTTTTTGTGATGCCTTGAGTCACTCTTTTTTATTTTCCAAAAGTTTTCGATTCCACATCCACCTTTTGCTGTGTTTCTAGTCTTCATGGTTGTGTATTTAGAGTTTAGACATCTATTTAATACGTAGAGTAAGAAATTGGACCATACGTAGTCAAACTCATCCATCTATACCGAAAGTGAAAAGATTAAAATTTTTCACCACCATCAACCAAATAAATATGAACGGAAGAAGATGCAACAAATAGAGAAAGACCGTCAAATACAAAATCATTTATATCCGAGAAAAAGAAATAATATTGATCGGAAATTTTCCGGAGGCTTCCATTGTGATCACTATGCCACCCCAATCATTGTGTTCTTCTCCCTTTGCACGTCACCATCGTCCAACTCCTTCGCCCACTCCGGTTCCCACCACCGTCCACCGGCTACTATTTGATAACTTCAAAACCTTTAGCTCCTACAACTACATAATTTTTCATTAACAGAATAACAAAACACACAAATATTATTTTACTTCTCAAAATATGATAAATTTCACACTAGCAGAGCTAGATAGCATTTATTCTTGCAATAAAACAATTTTTTTGATAGATGTATACTTGTCTTAAAAAAACATTTTATAGACGAGCATTTTATACTTGTCTTAAAAAAACATTCCCTTCCATCGACTTAAATCCCGTTTACCATATAGACGAGGTAGCGACGGTTAAAAGTAAACAACTTTTTTGATAGATGTATTTATTTTGAAATATGAGGGTGTAAAAAGGGAACAATTAGAATGAATTAGGTTTTAAAAAGTATGCTTGTTCATTAAAATAATTCAGCTTAGAGATATGGTTTTCCTGTTGGCTTATCTTTTTAACATATTCCTAATAATACGGAGCAAAACCAGGAAAAAAACCGAATGAATGAAAGGATAAGAGTATACGAAGTAATCCCACGAATTTCTCCTCACGAGACCCACGGGCTCGCAACTGACCTCCGGCGAAACCGCTTTCCTGATATCTATCACTTCGTCTTCGATCGATTGTCCGCTTCGCTCACCCGCCGCCCTCCCCAACTCCCCTCGCCGCGCACGCGCACGCGCACGCGCACGGCGCAGTCCCGCACCGAACCCTCGCCCCTCGGCCCCTCCTCCCCAGTCGCCTCCTCCCTCGCCTCGCCTCGCCTCCGCAAGGTCCAAGCCCTCCTCGCACCTCATCCTCCTCCTCCGCCGCTGCCCGCTTTTCCCCCCATCCGCCTGGGGCCGTGTCTGCCTACGGCCCTAGGGCGTCCGCACCAGCTGGTACCCGCCTCCCCTACCTCCGCCGGCGCCGGTGCCGACGAAGGGGGCGGAGTTCCCGGTCCAGAGCCCCAATCGTTCCCCGTTCGGCGATTCCTGTCCAGCCATCCGTCTCGATTTGTGAGGTGAGGTGAGGTGAGGTGCCCGCGTGAAACCTATTGTGTTTAGGTTTGATCTGTATCCGCTAATTATTTGTTTGTTGATGTATGTGCTAACCTGAGTTCCGTACCTTCGGATGCAATGCATATAGATAGATTATACACGATCTAGTATTTGGATAGAAATGGACCCAATCATATATGCAATCCTTCTGATCTATAGTAATCTTTCTGATATTTATATGCAATCCTTCTGATATATATCTTGAGATCCTATGCAATCCTTCTGGCAAACATGGTACGCACGTAAGTTGTAAGATGAACATGGCTGGATAAACATGGCCTGGAAATGTATCGGCTATCTTACAAAATTTTACATTTCCCCCCCTTATTCTCAACAAAAGCACTCCCACAGCCCCACTTATTTGCTCTAGCTTGCTCATCAATCTTCCATTCCATTTTTTTTTCATATTCCCAGGTCACCTATTATGCACAATCTTTGTTCAATATGCTATGTTAGTCTGATATGTCTATTGTTTATCTTCGGTTGAGTATGGAAAGCATACATGTACGTCTGATATTTGTGTGCTTTCCCAACATTGTCGAGGTAATCAGGATGGCGCATTGTGAATAATTATGTTGAATTTTGTCCTATTCACAATGAGTCTCATTCGCGCCTTCGCTTTTTTAGCCTTCTGAGCTGAATATTTACTACTGAATATCACTGCTATCCAATGAGTAATTTTGTTGATTTATCTTTTTTGATATAGTTATTCTGTTGTTGGCTTTTTAGTTTTAACTTTACACATTTTAGCCCTTTTAAAATTAACTATTGGTTCTATTGTAATTCTTTCATGCATGAATCTGGGAGCAGCTGCTTTTTGTAAATATAATTTGATTTTTTGGGCATTCAGGGGCATAATAAAGATAGTATGATTCTTATGGTGGCAAAGACTGTAATAATCTGTTCTGTTGCCTGAAAGATTGCAGAATGTGTTGTAATTCAGGTCATACAATTTGGCAGATGTAATATGTTTGATTGTATGCAAGGTTATTAAGGCGTCCTGAGGCGACCCACCTACGCCTTACGCTATAGCGGTAAAGCGCTAAGGCGTGGCGACGCCATAATCTACGTGATTAGCAGCGATTAGAAGAGGGAGAATAAGAGAAATAACATAGCAGGCCAGCCCACAAAGCCCAATAACGTTCATATCAGCCCAAGGCCAAAGAAATAACCCTAACACAGCAACACAGCACCAGGTGCGTGTCTCCTCCCATAGCGCCGCCTCGATGTCCTTTCTTCCTCGCACCTGTGCATCTCTTCTTCCTCTCGCCAGCTCTGCTCCTCTATCTATGATCTTTCTCCCCTGATTCACAATGAATCAAGTGCTCCTTCCCTGGCTTGGATGGATCTGGAGGTGCTCCCTTCACTCAAAACAAATAGGGCACATGGGGGAGAAGAACAAGATGGATCTGCTCGCCTGGGGGAGAAGAAGAGAGTAGAAACCAAAGCTAATGGGGAGCAAGATGGCAATGACACCAAGCAGAGAATAGGTACGAGGTGTAGTGGCTGCTGCCTTCCCCTCTCTCTCTCCTTCTCTCTTTCTCTAGGTTATGGCGTTAAGCCCATAAGGCGGACGGACGCCTTGACCCCCTGGGAGCGCCCTAGCGCTATAGCGACGCCTTAAAAACCATGATTGTATGGCAATGGTGGGCATTCCCCCCTTTCTAAATGTTTTATCTACCCATCGTTTGCCTTTCAGCTTATAACCGCTGCCAAATTTTGAATTTAAAAACTTAAGCTAGGAGTTGATTCTGGGGCCTTTTCATCCTAGTTTATTTTACAGCATGCACTTTTAAACTGTTAAAAACACAGATACAAAAATTTTAACTATATATTATTTTTTGATTGCATATATGCTGTTTTCCACATTTTCAGCCGCTGGCCAAACAATCAGGCTTCTTACCTGGTCATTCTATTTATATCTGTTTGGGAACTTAATTTTGTATGTGCCTTGGACCTCTATCGTGCTTTAGATTTTTTGAATCATAATAGTGATACTAAAGTTATAAATGTGCCTTGCCTTGCAGCTTTACCGATGATGAGAAACAAAAGAACTGAACCCCATAATGCTGGGGAAAGTTCTGGAACTCAGCAAACCACCGGAGCCCGTGGACGGGGTACATCGCCGCGACCTGAGAGAGCTCAACAGCAAGGAGGCGGTGGCTGGCAACCTGCCAATCCTCAATTTTCTCAACATGCTGGTCGTGGTGGTGGGCAACATCGGGGACGTGGTGGGCGTTACCAGGGTCGTGGAGGGTCAACATCACAGCAACCAGGTGGTAGTCCAGTTGACTATCAAGCACATGAGTACTATGGCCGTGGTGGCCAACGGCAAGGAGGAATGCCACAACACAGGGGTGGCAGTGGTGGACGTGGAGTTCCTGCCAGTCCATCAAGAACAGTTCCCGAGCTGCACCAAGCCTCACAAGTCCAGTACCAAGCTATGCCGGTAACACCATCACCATCAAGAACTGGCCCTCCCTCGTTTCCTGTTGAGGCCAGCACCGAAGGAGTCCAACAACAATTTGAAGAACTTGTCATCCAGGGTCAGAGCTCCACTAGCCAGGCCATTCAACCAGCACCACAATCAAGCAAATCAGTGAGATTTCCAATGCGCCCTGGCAAGGGTACATTTGGTGATAGGTGCATCGTGAAAGCAAACCATTTCTTTGCTGAACTGCCTGACAAAGACCTTCACCAGTATGATGTAAGATCTTATTGATGTGTGCTTTGTTATATATATGAAACTTTATAACGTTTGTTGATTTTGAGCTTTCATTTAACATGCTACCAGGTGTCTATAACTCCTGAGGTTCCTTCGCGCGGTGTCAATCGTGCTGTCATTGGGGAAATTGTAACACAGTATAGGCAATCTCATCTGGGTGGCCGTCTTCCTGTTTATGATGGAAGGAAGAGCTTATACACAGCTGGTCCATTACCATTTACTTCTAGGACCTTCGATGTTATTCTGCAGGACGAGGAAGAGAGTCTTAGTGGTGGGCAAGGCACACAGAGGTACATTCTGGACATACAAACAACCAACCTGATAATTTCATGTTCCAATGATTCATCTGTTTCTCTTCAGGCGTGAGAGACCATTTAAGGTTGTGATCAAGTTTGCTGCACGAGCTGATCTCCACCACTTAGCCATGTTTTTAGCTGGGAGGCAAGCAGATGCTCCTCAAGAAGCTCTTCAAGTTCTTGACATTGTTCTACGTGAATTGCCCACTGCAAGGTAATTTACCCTTCCATCTATTGGCATACTATTACCATGTTAGCATGGTTTTGAACAGTTCTATATCCGTTGTATGTAGGTATTCTCCAGTAGCAAGGTCATTTTATTCACCTAACTTAGGAAGGCGCCAACAGCTTGGTGACGGATTGGAAAGTTGGCGTGGCTTTTACCAAAGCATACGACCCACACAGATGGGACTTTCACTGAATATTGGTCAGATTCCGATTCTTCATCTTCATGTTTCATTTTGCTACTAAAAGAACAACAATCATTCCTTACAATTTAGAGTCACAATTTTGGATTTATTACCTTTTAGACTAACTTGTAGGTCTATGTTTGTGTTGATCCGTTGAATGATCTATTTGATTAACTATTGATAATATCATTTGCTTCTCAATAGTTCTGTGTTACATGTAACTTTTTATAACTCTCTTTTAATAATTTACTTCCCAGTAGTTTTCCTACTTCCACCACTTTCAGTTTAGGCTTGCTATTTGATATTGAAAAGGTTTGTCTAAGCTGCATAAATTACATACACATCTGTGGAAGTATTGTTAATTTGTTATAGATGAAATCATTATCATTTTGTTATAAAAGCCTACAAATCAATTGACTTCTCTGTGTTATGTTATCGGTTGTGAAGCAAACTATCTTGGTCCAATGTTATGGTACAATAGCAGCCAATGTAGGAGTTACTTGTATTTAGAAACCTTCAATTGTATGGAGCTGTACTCAATATTTATCTGTCCCTTGTTATGGTTGATAATCGTCTAGAATGTGTATTTGTTGTCCTAATATATACTGGTAAGGATCATAAAATTGCATCTTTTCTCTACTTGCATCTGGGGGTAACCTGATATTTTGTCTTGCAGACATGTCATCTACAGCATTCATCGAGCCTCTACCTGTGATTGATTTTGTTGCACAGCTTTTGAACAGAGACATTTCAGCTAGACCATTATCTGATGCTGATCGTGTGAAGGTTTGATTATCCTATTGACTGTTATTATGGTTGCCGTTATTATTATGCCCATGTTCTGTTCAGATCATAACATTTTATTTGTATATTTATGCTCACTGTTTTTACCTCACAAGCTTCCTTACTTTTCCCATTGGTCAGATCAAGAAGGCCCTGCGAGGTGTAAAGGTTGAGGTCACACACAGAGGCAATATGCGGAGGAAGTATCGCATTTCTGGCCTTACCTCACAAGCAACACGGGAGTTGTCGTACGTAGTCTGCTTACTCATATCTGAAGACTCTGTCTATCATGTGGTTGCAGATGTGTGTCTGATTGGATAATTTGCTGATTTACTTGCTTAATTTGTCCCGTCTAGTTTCCCCATTGATAATCATGGTACTGTGAAGACGGTGGTGCAATACTTCCAGGAGACATATGGCTTTAACATTAAGCATACGACTTTACCTTGTTTGCAAGTAGGCAATCAACAAAGGCCAAATTATCTACCAATGGAGGTTAGTGTCTTAAAATGGCACCTGTTACATGAATGTATCCTCAACATATATCAAAAGATCAGAAATGCTATAGCCTATAGGCACCTTTATGACATCAGAAAGTGCTTCATATTGTGCTCTTAAATTCCAGGTCTGTAAGATTGTTGAGGGACAGCGTTACTCAAAAAGACTAAATGAGAAGCAGATAACCGCTCTTCTTAAAGTGACCTGCCAGCGCCCTCAAGAGCGTGAGCTGGACATTTTGCAGGTAAATATGGCTGCATTCAGTGGGCAGATTATCTCCAACTGCTCTATACATTGTTGCACTATAAAACTCTGCATATTTCATTGTTTCATGCCTTGATGGTTTATCGCTATTAAGTTGCGCATTTTAGGCTATGCATGCAAGTTCTTCCAATAACATGTAAATGATTTATCTGCTCTTTTTGGACTTTTGTATTTGAATAAGGGGATAAACACTTGTTATAGTATCTAGAGTTTGCATTCACCTATATATTGGGTTTTTTGTTTGTTTGTTTTTCAATTTTTTATGGCTTTGATGTTTGAACTCTGAAACAGATTCTTTTAGCTCTTTCACAAATATCTTGAATGCTCCTTTTTAAAATATGGATTTGAACTATTTCTATATATTAAGGTGGCTTTTTATTAAACACATTTTTTAAGTGTAGCTTGCTATCTATTTGTGTTACTTGCATATATAACAATTAATCACTTCCCTTATTTGACAAAATCGGCTTCTAAGTTTCACAATTTTATTGCTTTGTCTTTGGTGACCAGACTGTGCATCACAATGCATACCATCAGGATCCATATGCACAGGAGTTTGGCATAAGAATTGATGAGCGACTTGCATCTGTTGAAGCTCGTGTTCTACCTCCCCCTTGGGTAAGATCAATGTTCAAGGCGTGGTTGCTATCTTTCAATTTCTCATGTCTTGTTGTATGTTATGCCTCAATTTTGACTGTTATTCTTTAATATTAGCTTAAGTACCATGATAGTGGCAGAGAGAAGGATGTCTTGCCAAGAATTGGCCAATGGAATATGATGAATAAGGTATGAAGAAGCGATTTCTTAGAAAACCTATATAAATAAAGCATTTGATGGAAACAAAATGGGTTATCCTTTTTCTTACAATCCAAAATTTGGTTTTCAAGCTCTTTCATAATTGTTGCAATGACACACCTAATGACTTGAACTAAAATTTATGTGGTTGCAACAATTAGTTTTCTTAATGATGTGCTTGTTGCAGAAAATGGTCAATGGTGGCAGAGTTAACAACTGGACATGCATCAATTTTTCTCGGCATGTCCAAGATAATGCTGCTAGGAGTTTCTGTCGTGAGCTTGCTAATATGTGCCAAATATCTGGGATGGTATGTTTCTCTGCGATCTAATGGTTCCTCCAGACCTCTCTTTCAGTATTGTTATTTGACTCTTTGCATTGTTGGACCATAACATTCTCTTGCATGCTTCATATTCTCTTGTTGTAGGACTTCTCAATTGAACCTGTGCTTCCTCCAGTAACTGCAAGACCTGAAAATGTAGAAAGAGCGCTCAAGTTACGCTATCAAGATGCCATGAATATACTGAAACCACAGGGCGGGGAGCTTGACCTTCTGATTGCAATATTGCCTGACAACAATGGTTCTCTTTATGGTATGATTTTTTATTTCAAAACAAGACTTGTGTATCATCTGATTAAAATCTCTATTAATGATCTTGTCATTCCTCAGGCGATCTCAAAAGAATATGTGAGACTGATCTTGGATTGGTCTCGCAATGCTGTCTTACAAAGCATGTTTTCAAGATGAGCAAACAATATTTAGCAAATGTTGCTCTTAAAATCAATGTCAAGGTTTGGAAATGTTCTACCAATTCTTTTGGCCTGACCATGTAGTTTTTTACCATTTATTTATAGTAATTTATATTCCTTTAATTTATAGGTGGGAGGAAGAAATACCGTACTTGTTGATGCTTTGACAAGGAGAATTCCCCTTGTTAGTGATAGGCCAACTATCATATTTGGTGCTGATGTTACACATCCTCATCCTGGAGAAGATTCTAGCCCTTCCATTGCAGCTGTAAGTGCATAGCTTTTCAATCCTATGCTATACCTTCTCTTTACTTTAATATATGATAGGACAGTGACCTTGTTCATGTCTCACATGAGCTTCTGAACTTTTATGGTGATTCATACTTCATGCAGGTTGTTGCTTCACAAGACTGGCCTGAGGTCACCAAATATGCTGGATTAGTGAGTGCACAGGCCCATCGTCAGGAGTTGATACAGGATCTTTTTAAAGTATGGAAAGATCCCCAAAGAGGGACTATAAGTGGTGGAATGATCAGGTATATATGGTCTTGTTCACTCCACTTTGAACCTAAATATATTTTGGTAGTTGATGTGCATATATAATTCTGTTGGTTAAATATGCAGAGAGCTTCTCATTTCTTTCAAGAGGGCAACTGGACAGAAACCCCAGAGAATTATATTTTACAGGTAATTTTCTTTGTTTGTGCATATTCAGTTGGTGTTGTTTTCCACTTTTTCACACCTCTCTTTCAGGGATGGTGTCAGTGAAGGACAGTTCTACCAGGTTCTGTTTTATGAGCTTGATGCCATAAGAAAGGTGAGATTAGTTTGTGTACATGTCTTCTCATAGTGAAAGTTATCACTCCCAAGCCCCATGTGACAATTTTTAGCTCAATTAATCTAGGCCTGCGCCTCTTTGGAAGCCGATTATCAGCCACCTGTTACCTTTGTGGTTGTCCAAAAGCGTCATCATACACGGCTGTTTGCTAATAACCACAAGGACCAGCGCACTGTTGACAGAAGTGGAAATATACTGCCAGGTAATTTGTTGTAATTTTAGTTATTTTGTACATCTTATCAACCCTATGATCGACATCTTATTTGTTTATGTGAAGTAAAATTTTACAACGTTTGTATCTGTTTCAGGCACTGTGGTTGATTCAAAGATATGCCATCCTACTGAGTTTGATTTCTATCTGTGTAGCCATGCTGGCATTCAGGTCAGCTTTTCTATACTTACAAATATTACTTCCCTGATAAGAAATTCTTTACAAGATGAATGGGACCTGATTTTACTTATCTTAATTTTAGGGGACAAGCCGCCCTGCACATTACCACGTTCTGTGGGATGAGAACAAATTCACCGCTGATGCTTTGCAAACTCTGACAAACAACTTGTGCTATACGTAATTTTCTGTCATGTCATTGTATTCCTCTTTTTACATTACATGAGTAGTAATCTAACCCTTTTCCCTGACCCTATCATTGCAGCTATGCAAGGTGCACCCGATCCGTATCAATAGGTAGGCAGATGAATGAAAACTTGCACTAACTTGATTGATGTGGGAAACATATTGATACCTCAGTCTCTTGGTTTCTTACAATGGACTTGATTTTTGCAGTTCCTCCGGCATACTATGCCCATCTTGCGGCATTTCGTGCTCGATTTTACATGGAACCCGATACTTCAGATAGTGGGTCGATGGCGAGCGGTGCCCATACAACCCGTGGTGGCGGCCCCCCTCCTGGTGGACGCACCACCAAGGCGGCTGGGAACGTTGCTGTAAGGCCGCTTCCTGATCTGAAGGAAAATGTCAAACGTGTCATGTTCTACTGCTAAGTTCCAGAATATTGTATACGGGGTTAAACCGTGCTAAGTCGTCCCCCGTTATATTGTCTGAATGACCTAGATTGTGCGCGTGCTTTAATCTTGGTGCTGTGATCTATCGAGCGTGATCTCGTTGTTTATGTACTCACAATTGTAGACTCTCAGTGTGGCTACCCGAACCATATCATCGAAGAAATGTAATAATTAACAGTTTGCAGTTTTGCACTTCTACATTGTTTACAGGACATGCTGAGCTCAGCTAATGCGGTTCTTTTTTACCTTGCAGAGTGCAGGATAGTATGCCTTTGATTCGCAAATGTTACTTTCGTCTTGTCTTGGACAAAGTTTTTTGCCTGACAGTCTCCCGTACATAGAATCTAGAATTGCATTGCCCTTACTACGCTTCCGCATTCAGTTCACCTTTGCTCAAATAATGTCAAACTTGTCAAGGCTGGCGGTTGACAGCTCTAAGTATGATTGCTTTCATTTTCCTTTTCCTTTTCTGAAGGTAGACTCTAAAGTACAAACAGCTTTTCTGAACATGGAGAGCTACTCTATCCTTGTCAACCCGAGCGCTCTACACGAGCTATGTTGCATTGTTGTTACATCTACCTACACTTCAGAGAGGGTATATTCTACTTGTTTATTTCCAGCTACTCTTCCAGACAGACCCCTACCTGGTACAACCCAGCAGCCGGTGCATGCATGCACAGTTACACTGCTGGAATTGTTTCTGAAGTTTTCATGAGCAAAAGACCAAAACGGCCTACAGAAGAAACTACAGGGATCACACTTCTCTCTTAACCTGCACTATGATTTGCAATCTGGAAAGATTTGTATTAGCCATCATATGCTCACACATTGGATTCTCTCGGCCGGCCTGGCCCTGAAACTAGAACACGCCCGTGACCGTGGGCGATATATTATAGTATAGATGTGCATTATCAGCTGGGGGCTATGCGAAGGATCTCGCCGTGCATCCAGGCCAAAGCACGCTGCGACAACGCTACAAACAAAACGCAGCCACATCAGCAGCGCAGATGTGTGCAAAGTTGTTAACCTGGCACAAGCTAATGACAAGTTGTGTTAGGTGAGCAAAAGCTTTCTGCAGCTTCATGTATACATTTTCGCCGGAACAAGTACACACATGTATATAGAGCTACACATAGAAAGTTTAACAGAAGCTTAATATTTGCTTTTGGCAGTTGGCACTTTGATTAATTTGGCAGCTCTGAGCTTCCAGAACTAACACAGAGAATTGCAATCAACTTTAATTATTTAACCATCATTGCTTTTTAAAGTACAATTGTACAAAAGGTACAAAATATGCACCATCCTGCAGATCGATTAGACATCATGATGGTTATTGCTATTACAAATGTCAGATGAGATCTAGCTAATCATGCATATGTGCATGATCGTTTCACTTACACACGAGGGCATTAGTCATCAAGGACTGATAATAAAATTACTCTTTGTCATCTGCTACTCAACAAGATTACTCTTTTCTTTTTTATCTTTTTATCTCTCCGTATGAAAGCATATATGGCACCAACTAAATGTGCGACAAATTTTAAGCTCGTCATCATCTGTATTAGTAGTACGTTGTCACGGACACGACACACACTGCAGGCAACGCGATGCACTAGCTGGCTTGTGGCGACAGACGATCTTGAAAGGTACGCTTTCAACAGCCAGAAAACCTTCACTGATTTCTCATATTTGACGCTATTAACTTTTTGACACGTTTAACCATTCGTTTTATTAAAAAAATTATAAAATATATAAAAATATATGTTTAAACAAAAGTAAATTCAACAATAAATAAATTGATAAAAAATTAATAATTACATAATTTTTTAAATAAGACGAACGATTAATTAAACATATATAAAAAAGTCAACGGCGTCAAATATTTAGGGATGGAGGAAGTATCATCAAAAGGAATGGGAGTTTGGTATCACCAGAAAGGAACGCGAGCTTTGTGCATATACTGGGCCCTTTTGATGATTAATTGCGTACGTGCACTCATATTTATCAGAGATCTTCAAGACTAGTAGACTTAACTAATTATTTTTGCCATTGAGGTGTGGTGCGGAACTTGAATATATGCACAAAAGGAAGGACGCATTATCATGCATGCATGCCCTAATTTATAAGAAGATCGAGAAATGTACGTGAGAGTTGAGCCTAGTTATATTCCATTCCCCCCTGGAAGCTAAATCCACGTCGACGCATGTATCGAACACCTTGTCCCCCACCACGGGAAATTATCGCTGTCACGTCCTGTATATGCCCTGCGCCACACAGTTCTTGGTGTAGCTAGAATGCATGATAGCGATAGGAACCAGGGTTTTTCCTCTTACATGCCTCTCGATCTTCAATATCTCAGGAGTGCCATTGGTCTCATTTTGACCACCTCTTAATAGTTTTGCTATCCTAAGGAAAATCTCTTCGGCATAAATCAAAACCTAAACATTAATTTTCTAATGGAATTTGAAGTAGTCCGAACAAATTTGAATACATGAATATTTTTGGGCTGGTTGAAAGAAATCTCAAGAGTCTCCGACATGGTGAGATCTCTTTGAGGCTTACGACAGGAGCAGTGTCTGCTCCGTCGACAGCGGTGGCCCAACTGCCCAAGCATGCAGCGGGTGGAGTGGCAGCCATGGCGTCCTGAGTTGCGGCGCGACAACCACGATAATAGTCTTTTTTTTTTTAAATTTCGGAATTGATCTGGATGTGGCTTGATTTAGATATGGATCTGGGCATGGATCTGAATTTTTTTGAATTGGTCATCAATGGATTTTATTGTTTTGGCGTCTGTGATTTGGTTAGCATAAGGATAATTGGGATGTGTTTTGTCCATAATTTAGATGTCATTCTGGCTGAGCAAGGGGATCAAATGTGGTTTGGGATGCGGATGAAGGGGATTGGCTTGAATAATAGCAGATTCTTTAAGCTGGCCCCTATTTTAATTTGCTTGTGAAGGCACATCACCGTCGGTTTCTCAACCAGTACTGGTGCCACATCTCTTCTATCCACTTTCCTAGTGCTGTTTGGGAAACCAATACTAATGTGCTGTAGTAGTGACAATACCATATAGAGTCGTCATTACATGACCATGAGCTATATTTAATATTCTTAGGCCTTGTTTGAGGGAGCTTTCGAGCAACTACAATTTCTTCAAGAATCTCTAGCTCACTAAGCAATTTAGATTTTCCAGCCAAATTACAAGAACACATAGTTATAGAATATAGAAAACTAACTAATTAAAAGTTTGAAACAAAACTTTTTTTTTCATATCCTCATTAATTGTTTCTTAGAATCTTGTGCTCCCCTAATTATAGGGCCTTAAATTCCCTTCTCATCACTCCACATAAGGCATTCTTAAATGCAAAACCTTCATGTGAAGGCATGAAGAAGCCCCCGCTTGGTACAATACTGTCTTTAAGATTGTTACAAAATGCTATTTGAAACCTCAAATTCTGAGTCGAAAATCCATTAACACTCAGTGTACACTTCAAAAATCAAACATTCTAATTAATTAAGCGGCACAGCATATATGTAAGCTGGAGAAGAACTTTATAGTCGGGAGTGGCTTTAGTTTTCAATGAACTCGAATCGGAACAAAACGCACCAATATTTTGAGGTTATGATAATTTTGAAAGCTCTCAAATCCCAAATTACAATAATAATTAATTAATAATCAGTTCATATAAATTCTCGCATAATATGTGAGAAAAGAATAATGGTTTGAAATGGTATATCCAGGACAAGTTATCACATGTATATAGACAAGTTATATCACTACAGTTCCCATGTCTTTATATATTTCCCATATACACGTAGAAGTTTAATGATTGCCTTAAAAAATGTAAACATAAAGAAAAACAAAAGCGGAAAGATAAATGGTAACATATGGCCTTGATTGTGGCGAGCTTCCACAAAATGTACTCCCTAGTTCTGTACGTGCAAACAACCTATATATATGTTATCTCTCCAGCTTATGAATCTTAATTAGTAGCTATAGAATTTTGAAATAAAGCAGTAACTAGAAAATAGAAAACTGTAGTTATTCACTAGCTGCTTCTTAGAATCATAAGTTCTTCTAAACACATAGCCTATATTAGCAACATAATAACCAACCGATATATTGATAACACAACATGAAAAGCGTATAAACTGACTATATTAATTGCAATAAGAATATTTGTGGGCTTGTTGTTGATCTGTTGCCTCGATTTTTTCAATCAATTAGTTAATTTTGGACGATTGAAATGGATTAAGATTCGTGCAACCCTTTATACTCCTATCCCCTACCTCTCCTCACATCCTCTGCCCTACCACATTGACGTCGTCGACATCGATGTAGCGCCAGCCACCATCCACCTTAGCAACGCCGGTAAGGCACGCAAGCAACATCCTCCACACCGGCTTCCTCCATCCCCATGGGTTCAAGTCTCTAGCCCCTCACTGTCTGCTTGTCTCCACCTGACCACCTCTCACTGTTGGTCGTCCATCGCTCCGGCTGTCCATCTAAAGCTATCCTCACCGCTTGGCTCCTACCCCTTACCAATGCGCCTCCAAGCGTGAAAACGCTGATCCGTAGGTTCTCTATTTGATTCGGGGGTCACCATCGCCGTTGTGTTGCCATTACGAGTTATTCAACCATCTCTTCCCTCCTAGGTGACGTCTAATGGTCAATCCTAGGTGACTAAATTTTGGAGAAATTTCAGCCACACGATGAATATTAAAGGTGCAATATTTTTGCTACAAAATGGTTAAATGGAGAATTGAGACATGCCCACAAATAGGAAAGATTAGCACGATTAAGTTTCATCATCCCACACTGCTTATTCGTCCCACAACAAAAAAAAAGGATAATACAATCCAACTATCCCTCCAGTATAATTAACCCAATTACATTTAGCAA
Organism: Leersia perrieri; assembly: GCA_000325765.3. Taxonomy (NCBI): domain Eukaryota; kingdom Viridiplantae; phylum Streptophyta; class Magnoliopsida; order Poales; family Poaceae; genus Leersia; species Leersia perrieri. The sequence goes on along the minus strand of CM002480.1, from coordinate 19,343,941 downwards.
GATCTAATTTTCCGAATAAAATTTAGCAATTAAGATTTATATATCAGGAACAGAATACTATAGCAGTAATTACGCCTAAGTACTTTAGCTCATGTCTCAAGATTCCTGTTGATCTAGCTTCATGCATTAGTACGTAGTAGGAGACTCGGAGAAGCTGCCCTTTGTGCTGCTCACCATGTCTCTGAACATGTGTATCATCAACGCCGGCTTTACCCTTTGCATGGATGCATGCAAAAACATCAGAAGTCACAGCATTGTATAGCAACCTGCATGCAAACACCCTTATTCGTAATTCCTCCCTCCCGTGTGCCTGCCAACGTGGGCCCTTCTGGTATATATGCCTTTCCCATATATAAGCGATCATTGCATCCTGCCTCCGTTGAACTTCATCTCGGCCTCCAACGAGCCCATGTCGCCGCCATGGCCGCCGTGTTCCCCTCCTCTCGCCATCGACATCCCCCTCATGAATCCGCCACCGCCGACGCCGAGGAAGTCCCGCGTCACGTCGCCGGCGCCGGCGCCGCCGCCGACCTGGCTAAACTTCACCTCGTGCTGATCCATGTCGTACATCCTCGGGTCAATCATGCCGCCGCTCCCAAACATGCCATGGTGATCGGCGTTATTGCCGGCGCCACCGCCGCCGCCGGCGAGCGAGTTCATCAGGCTCTGCAGGTGCATCTGCCCATGGTCGACCATGGCCGACCCGCGCCCGCCATGCGTGATCGACGACGAGCCGGACGTGCCGAACCCGCCGCCGCCGAACACGGAGACTCCGGCGGCGTTGCTCGCGCTCGTGCTCGAGCCCATCTGCGCCGCCTTCTGGAGCAGCGCGGTCGCCGACATCTGCGGCAGCATCGTCATTCCCCCGTGATCATTCCCGTACATCCCCGCAGAATGAGCCATTTGGTTGTGGTGGTCACCGCCGCCGCCGCCGGAGAAATCTCTGAAGATCGCCGCCGCCGCCGATGTCTCTGAACCGCCGCCTCCACCACCACCACCTCCTTCACTGAACTGGTCAGTGTTGTTCGTCATCTGTTGACCATGGCTGGAATTTCCCGAGCTGTTCCCGCTGCTGGCGATGTAGCCGAGATTGTAGAGACCCGGACCTGCCGCCGCCGGTCCTCCGCCACCGCCGGCGCCATTCCCTTGCAGGTCGGGAAGCTGCATGAGTCCATGGAACGGCTTTCCCTGAAAAAATCCATCTCCGTCGCCGGCGCCGAAGAGGAACGGCGCGGCAGAAGAGGACTGCGGCGGCGGCGGCAGGGAGCGGAACGCTGAGGCGCCGGACGACGACAGGAGGTGGTCGAGGCGGCCGGCGGCGGCGCTGCCGCCGAAGCGGAGGAGGCCGTCGGGATGGTGGTGGTGCGGGTCGTGGAGGGTGGAGGCGAGGTGGGAGCCGACCTGGGAGAGGCTGAGCGCCATGTTGGCGGCGGCGGTGGAGCCGTAGATGTGGCCGGCGGCGGCGGGAGGAGGCAGGCGCGCGCTCTCCTGGGCGAGGGCGTCGCAGAAGGCACGGTGGGTGATGAAGCTGTCCCTCCTGCATGCCATGGACACGTATAAGCGTTGCATGCAATGTTAGTACACAAAATTTTAACCAGGAGACTGTCAAGTGTACATGTCCGAATCCGTCCGTGCGGCACAAAGTTTGCACGTGAAAGTGTACGATGCATGCAATGTGGAAGAGAGCGCAAGGACGTTAGTGCAGTACTAGTAGTGCTACTACAGTATTGAGTACTGATACAGAAATCACGTGAAGTACCAGTAGTGTGCTAGTGTGCTCGATCAGCTGCAAGATTTTTGCTGTGTCATGTCATGCATCCGTGCAAGTTCAATAGTGCATGTACAGTGCGTTACTGAATATTCTTTAAACTATTGCCGACCTTTTTTTTAATAAAAGGTATTATCATCGTAGGGGCCGGTAATAAATAAAAAGAGAGTAAGAAACCATACAGACAATTGCAACATAACTAGATGCAATGGCTATTCAAGAATTATCTATTTGTATCACAAGTTCACAACAAGTCATAGGAACAAATGGTTTTAAAATGTGTGCAGTCAACAGCCATAAAATTTTCGTGTTTATAGAAATGATATGTTCAAGAAATTATGCTAAAAAGAACTTCAATATATTACACTTATGTAACTTTTTTATTTATGCTAAATCAAAGAACTGGCAGATAGTCCAAATTGTATACAACATTGCCTTTGAAAAGTCCAAAACAAATTATTGTTTGAGACATGTAGATTAACATGTGACATCATATATAGTATATGTATCTAACCTTTTATGACAAATTGGACAGTGCAACATGCAATATTAATTTATATATAGGAGGTCAAATTACCCCATTTTGTATAATGATCTTATAATGGCTTAAAAATCCATGCGACCAACTCTTCGATTCTACAGGGTTATTGAAGTGTTGGGTTGACAAAAAGACTGCTCGTTTCACTTCTATCACACTCAATTGAAGCTCGAGATCCTAGAAACTCATGTCAATCAGGGATGAAAACGAGGCAAAAAAAGAGTAGGCAGATATAGCATGGCATCACCGATGTATATGGAGTAGTGGGTTCTGAATATAAAGTAGGAAGCTTCCAAGGAGAAAAGGCTGAGGACAAAAATTCAACTACTACTAATATGCTAGACATTCTAGACATCACCATGGGAGAGAGCACACGCATACGCCTACTCGCCCAGAGACATGAGAAGACGTTGTAAAAAGCTCATTTTCCAAGAAACCAAAGGGTGCTCCAACTATAATATATACTCCTAGATGAAAAAACACATATGCAAAAATACAAAAGACTATACATATATAGGGCTAGGCCCCCATTGCTTCAGAATTATTGATGCTAATTCTGCATGCCATGAAGACACGCAGGAAAAAAAAAATCCTATGAGCACTAGCTCTTTCTGAATTGCATGAGAGCTAGCTAGTGCACATCTTGCACCCATGTGACTTGTGAGGAGATGGGAGGGCCTGGAGCGAAGCAGAGCAGGGCTACGTACCATATCCAAGGGATCGAAAGGGTAAACCGTGACGCGTGAACCTGCAGACTCTTCTGACAATTACGGACAACGAAACATACACCGCATCTATCTAGCCAGCTCACGCACACTCACATACTATCATGCATGTATGAATGAATTCTGCATATAGATATATCGTAGCTCAATGCAGATTACCCAGTTCTGTGTCTAGCTTCTCACACGCATCATGTGCATGATCCTGCTTCTATGTTTCTTTGTTATGGGGTTACACTTTTGCTATTCATCGGTCGATTAAGATTTTCTTTTCTTTTCTTTTTTTGTAAAATCCATTGGACGTGCGCACACTTTTTTTTCTCTAAACAGTGACCCCACACGCAATCCACTGGATAGGGCATCAGCTGGCTGAGATTGAACTCCTTCAAATCTAAACATCACTGTTAGGATCTAACGTCGATGTTAAGATCTAATGACACCATATTTCTTCTCTGGCGATGATGATGGCGATAGGTAACGACGGCAACAACAGTGATGATGAACTCCTGCAAATGATTTAGTGTTTTGGGGTGAGGCTGGGTGGGGCATAGGGGTGAGGGATGGCCGGACAACGGTGACATGCGGACGGTGAGGCGATGTGATACAGCTAGAGCCGCGAAGATGAAGGCCGACAATGGGCAGGACGGGGTGACTAATGCTGGCAATGACTTTGGCGGCGCGAGCCCCCATTGCCAGAGTTGACGAAGAAGAAGAGAGAGGGAGGAAGGGCGGGAGGGGGAAGGGGAGAAGACCTGTGAACGGGAGCCAACGAGCCCGAGTGGCGGCGCGCGACACGTTGACGACATAGTGGACGGGAGGAAGCGATGTTCTGACATGTGCCTCAACAATGTACTCAATGCAAAAGATAAGATTACCCTTATATATACCCCCTGCTCTCCTTGCACCGGTACCACCTTATGTGCTAAGTGGTATTCCCTCCGTCTTTTAATGTGACACTGTTAACTTTTATACACACATTTGATCGTTCGTTTTATTAAAAAAATTATATAATTAAATATATAGAAATATCAGTCATGTTTAAAATATTTATAATGATAAACAAACTTATAAAAAAATAAATAATATTTATATAAATTTTTTAAATATGACGAATTGTTTAAATATATGTTTAGAAGTCAACGATGTCATACATTAAAAAACAGAGAGAGAGGCATATAGCTTGGTACCAACAGTACCAAGTATCCGATCTACATCAATGGTCAGGATTTCGTACCTGCCTTCTCTCAAGGATGATAAAAGCCCAGTTTCAAAAAAAAACAGTTGCGTGATAAAAAAACAACATGTCAAATTAAGAATTGCTGGCTAGCTGCTGACATTCCGTGCAATCCCCAATTGGGGGCATGTAACAGTATAACACACATGCATGCACGCACGACACACTGACACACATAAACATATGGCGTGTGTGCGTGTACGTACTTTGTGACTTGTGAGAGCTGAGGAAAAGACGGGAGGCCTTTTCAGCCAGGGCTGAAGACGCGTGATGCATGCCAGCACAAAATGCTTGGAACATTTGCATCAGCAAGACAATGGCAAGATCACGTGCCAGCAGTAGCGAGCCCTAACCACTGTATCGTACGACGCTCATAATTCTCTCCCTCCCACTGGCCATTAACCCTCGTGAACAGATTATTTAAAGTACTAACATCAGCTAGCTTTTCTAACCCAGACAAAAGTCACAAAACCCTAACGCGCGCCTAACGTGGATTCTGCCATAAGTTACTATTAGTACGCACTACTAAACATTCCTTGCTGTCTAGTAGCTGATCGATCTTCACGGTTGCAACGCATGCATGCGGATGAATTGAGCGAGAAAACACATAATTAATTAAGCAGCAGGGATAGATAGATATACGTACCGTGAGAAGAGGGTGCCGCAGTCGCAGCGATACTCGCGGGTGCCGCAGATCTTGGAGTGAGCCTTCCAGTCGGACTGGACGGCGTAGCGCTTGGAGCACTTGTCGCACTTCCACTTCTTCTCGCCGTGCTTGCGGCAGAAGTGCTTCTTGATGCCGGTGAGGTCGCCGAGCGCGCGGGACGGGTCGTGGTGGACGCACGTCGGCTCCGGGCACAGGTACACCCGTCGGCGCTGCGCCTGCAGCGGGTTCTTCTGCTTCAGCTTCCACGGCAGGTTGTGCCCGCGCCGGTGCAGCTGCAGGTTCTGCTCCCTCTGGAACCCCTTGTTGCACACCTCGCACACGAACCGGTTCGTCGCCATCAGCGTCTTCGGCGACAGCGCGATCACCTCCGCGTCCGGGTCTGCATGCATACACACACAATGGATTTAGAGCTAGTACTGCATGAGTATAGTTGCATACAATGGATATTTAGAGCTAGTGCGTGCATAATTAAGTACTCCTACTTAGATTAAGATGCATACGCATGCGGCGCTACCTGATCAAAATGTTCACGGGAGTACATGAGATGTATATATGCATGGTTAGATCGGTATATACGGATAGATGTACGGTGTTTATAACAGAGCGGTTTTTTGTTAGAAGAGAGAGAGAGAGAGAGAGAGAGAGAGAGAGAGAGAGAGAGGATTAAAGCTTTGCTGCAGTACTACTGGTAAACAAACTTTAATTCAGTGACTGAGGATGACAAACACACGCATGTTTCTTAACACATAAGAATTTCCCAATCGGAGTAGGTTTGTGGTGATCGGTGTTAGGCATGTATGTATGGATGATTCTATATGGTAGTAGGAGTCTAGGAGAGTATGGTATCGGGTTAATACGGTGAATGATGACAAATTAAGGCAAAAGAGAATATTTGCACGAGATTATGAAGGATAGGGGCAAAAGAGAATTAATTTTGCAGCAGGAAGCATGTAGGGAACAATGGAATTGACATTGGTCGTGCATATGTCATGGCCCGTATCTGCATCTCTCATGATTGGTAAGAGAAAGGAAGAGGGGGCAGCAAAGGGTGAAGAGGAGAACAGCTCACGTACATGGAATCTTGCCCAAAAAAATCTCTAAGTTTAATTGATGCATGATTAAATGTTGATAATTGTATAATTGAATTAACGAATTTTACTGAGGTAGAGAGGGGAACTAATAATTTATCTACTGAACAATAAGGCTGCCTCAGAGAATAACAAATGAGAAAGAAACAAAAAAAAAGGAACACCAAGAAATAATTCTATGTGCTCATCTGTACCCTTCACCTGAGTTAAAACTATTCATCCAGGTGAGACTACAAGCCTTAAATGAAGTAGTGCTGGTGACTACCATCCATGTGCGCAAGAAATTCAATGGACCAAGCTAGAGGGAAGAGAGAGAAATTAGAAACTGAAGAAGATATTGGACCATTTCATGTAATTTAAATCTACGGGAACCAAATCTTGGACTGTAAACTAGCGAACAAATCCATTTCAAATAAGACATTATGCATGTGAATCAAACTTTCAAAAATCAGCAAACAGCCACTAGCAAACTGGTAAGATCGACAGAAAAACCGTGTGGAATCTTGCAGTAGTATCTATGTGTTCTGTCACTGAGGAATTGAAACTCGTCGCTCGCGACAAATCGAGGCAAGAACAAGTTCAGCAAGGAGATCGAAGGATGACACAAAGGGATCCTTGCATGGCATACTGGAAGTCTGAATTAAACTGAAATCAAAAAGGAAAAAACCTTTGCATTTATTACCTGGTAGGGTTCTCTTCTTCTTCACTGGTGGTGCCGCCGCGGCCGCTTGACCAGCTACCGACCCTTCAGCAGAAATCGCCGTCCCGGCGTTGGATGGCGCCACAGGTTGCTGTTGATGGTGGTGCTGAGCAAACAACGGCTTAATCTGGTCCTCATGGTCGCTATCCCTAATTCCAAACAACGCCGCCACAGCCGCCGCTGATGAGTTGGATGCCATGGCCGCTCTCAGATTTAGTACTCAAGAACAAAGAGGAATCTTTTCCCTTCTTGTAGAACTTTGGATTGGCTGCCTAGTAGCTTTCTTTTCTTGATTTCCCTTCACTGCAAGAAACTGTAGCCTCCAAGTGAGACATGGCAATAACAAACTGAAGCAAGAACCAAGATTGACACTACACATCATGCAAGCACACAAAGATGTGAGAAGATGTCAGGAAGTTCTCTAGCAAAAGGAGGTTAGGGAAAAAACCAAAAGAAAAGAGCAGAAAGGAGAAACAGAAGGGATAAGCATACCTCTCATACTAATTATGTATGCATCTGCTTGGAATTGATATGAAACAACAACAAAGGAATCGACAAGAACCTGGGAAAAACTCCAAACGGTTAGGGCTCGTCGGAGATGAACAAAAGAACAAAGTGCGCAGGGAAATCCAAACAAACAGTTGCACTCAAAAACAAAGGAAAGAAGAGAAAAAGCTCGCAAACACCCAAACCCAGACGTATATAAACTAAAGAACCAAAGCAAAAACGAGAGCTTTTGCTCCTTCTCCATACCTCTCGCTGGGTCTGTCGTCTCTAGTGCTGCATGCTGCTACTCTTCTTGCTTGCTCTCGTTCGCTAGTCCTGGCCGGTCTACTAGGGAACTCATAGCAAGGGAGAAGAAGCTAGTGGAGAGGAGGAGGCTAAGAGGGTTGTTGTCTGATTTCTTTCATCTCCTTGTCATACTTTTCTCTCTCCCCTTTTGCCTCCTTTCCACACTCTACTATATGCTCTTCTCTGCTATATTTTAAACAGCCTTTTTATCTAGGTTTATTCAGGGGACACCGATTTTGTTTACCCACGCATACATTCCTATCAGGATTCACATGTACAGAAATGTATATCTAGTCTGATGTACAGAGTAAACGGGAGAGAGACAAGTAAGGGTATAGTAGCTAGTAGAAAGAGGAATGCTCACGCAGTCGAGCTGTGTCGTCAAGCGGCTGTGGATTGGGTCCACCGACTGCGGGGGCTTACCGCATCTCGCTCGCACGCACTCGCCGATCAGGATCAGCGGCGCGTGCATGAATGCCCTGTGTGCACACGAGATACCACGCACGCGTACATGCTTTTAGATTGGGACAAGAAAAATTCCCTGTTGTAACCTTCAGGGGCTAGCTACAGCCTACAAGCATAAGTACGAGGGTATTTCCAAGGTACTCGATCGATCAGAAAGGTAGCAAGAAAGTATTATGTTCCTTAATTATGTTTGTTAGCTCTCGAGAAAATCGAATGACAGTGGCAGTTGGATCTCAATCGAAAGGCTTTCCATGCTTCTTCGTCCCTCTAGTTATTGAAGGGGGAAAGAAGAACTTCACGGCAACAACAGGAATTCTTTTTTTAAAAAATAATAATAACTTTTTTGTTCCTTTAATTTTGTAGGGGAGATCAATTTTCGTTAAGAGTCGTTTATTACATAGGTGACACAAGGGTACCGCTTGCTCGGTTAGCAACACCAGACGTCATCTTTTATATGGAGATATCTATTCTATGTAGCTGGACAGGGTGGACTATAGGTCTAGTTGGACGTACCCAAAATTTTAGGGTTGAGTATTTAAAATATGAAGTTCTTTTTACAGTAAGATAAATTGTGTAAATTACCAAATTAGACCATCAAATTGTGCAATTTGGGTCAACGGAGGAGGGAGAAGGGAGCCAGTCCATGAAGATGGGTTTATTTCCATCTTGGGTTGATTATGACCTCAGTTTTGTTTTTCTACACATATATACGTATTACATATTGCAAATACCCATCCAAAGGGGAGACATAACCCGGTGTTGCCCATGAATGGGTGACCCATGGGGTCACATATCTTGGAGGTGACATGACTATATATACAACCCCTGCTAGTTTATTATTGCAAAAGAAAAAGAAATTACTTATAAATTAATCTCCGACAACATATGCTTCTCCTAGCAAGCTCTCCTTCAGAAGAACTCTACCTATATCTCTGTGTTTGAGCTTTGGTACAAAAGCAAGACTATGGTCCTAGCTAGGTGTGTATAGATGGGGGTGGGAGGGTGGAGGAATGAATTTAGAGGAACTTGTATCACTGTATGCAACGCGTTGATGACATGGGCAAGGAAAACTGAATGGTTAGGATATGAAGAGAGAGGGGTGTTTGTGAATTTGACAACACTAGTTGACATTGATGAGGAAGATATAATAGCGGGATATCACTAAAACTAATAAACAAGGTGCGGGAGGCATGTTATATATAGGGGATAGAGGCAGATGGAGGTTGGCAGTGAAGAGAGTCATTTTTGGTAAGGGTAGGTCATGGGGGCATGTGGAAAAGAAGTGGAAGCGTACATGTCTGCGCGCATATATATGAAAGATCTGGAGTGCACATAGTGCATAGTAAAAAGAAGTGTCAATTAAACATATATATGATCTTGTATTAACTATTTATCTTGGTATAGTTATTTTATGTATTATGTTTGTGTGTGCAATTGTGCATACATGTATTGTGGCTTACAATTGTGCAGGGTGGGTTTCTAAATAAACAACCAAGTAAAAAAAATCTATAATCCTTTGAGAGGTGCCGAGAGTTGAAAAAAAATGGTTTAAAACCACTACTGAGAGAGTGAGGTATATTTTTCCCACCAGAAAATATGACACTTTTTTGGACTGTAAAATAATCACTCAACATTAAGGAAAACTATTGTGCATGTTGGTTGAGTTAATCACTTTTTGACTAAGGTCCACCCACATCCGCGCGCGCCCTTGTCATCTTGTTACTCACAACAGCTCCCGAGTTTCCCTGCGGTAGTATAGGACAAACGTACCGTAGTTTCTGTATGCGCACGAGCCATATTGCCTACGTAATACGTGCATGCGCAGATTGGTACAAGAAATAATAAATGCTCGATCGATCAACAGGAGACCGGATGGAGTTCGCAACTGTCAAATTAATGGCACGCACGTAACCATGGACTCTTCCTGCTAGTACATGGCTGTGCCGCGCCGCCGTCGTCGTCGCGTATGGCGTCACGGTCGTCAATTCAACTCCCTTTGAAAACTTTGTAAACTTTGTGTCGTTTCACGTACGGTTTTTGCATGATTTCCTCCCATATATCGTTCGCAATGGAAAAGCCTCTTCCGCGCCCGTGCGCGAGGCCATCAACTCACGCACAGGCCCGGCCCCTTTACACCTCTTCGTCCTCCTCTTTTCTCTTCTTCCTCCCTCTTCCTCTCCGCCGTTTCTTCTCCCTCTCTGCTGCCGTTCGCCGCCGCTTGCCGGAGCTCGTCGCAGCTCGCACTAGACCACGTATTTAGGGTTTTGGGTACGGGGAGAAGCTCGCCGAAGAGTGGTCGGACCTAGAGAGACGTCGAGGAAGCGGCGGACCGGCGGTGGGCGGGGTCGGCGGCGGGGAAAACTCGTTGCCGACCAGTTAGGGTGGACGGGACAGGCGGCGGCGGGGGGCTAGGGGGCGGCGCGGCAAAGCAGCGGTGGCGTTGCATGCTGCCGACGGTGGGGGCGAGGGCGGGGGCCGGGGAGGAGGGGCGCGGAGCTCACCTGGAAAGGATGCGCCGTCGCCGGAGGTGGAGGAGGGGCGTGGCCGCTGCCGGAGGTCATCGTGGGCTAGATGGGCCGGATCTGTTCGCGGCGGCGGCGGCGCAGCGCGCATGCACGCATTAGCCGCACCCGTTCGCAATGATGGACAATTAGTTATACATGGGCCGGGTTTGTAATCCGGCCGGTCAAGGCATGATTGGCTGAAGTGTGCATATATATACAGGAAATAAGCTAATTTACGATGGCATTGCAGGAATACGAGCTATTAGTAGTATTTATGTATATTGTACATTGTTAACGTGCATTAATTAGTGTTGTTCTCCATTGTCAATCATTGCCCGGGTCTTTTGTTTGACGCGCGGTTCTCGTAGATATTCCGTCCGCGCGCATGACATGAACTGATGGGCACGTACGTACGAGAGTACCAGTGGTTCACGTGCGAAGTGCGATTATTATTCTCGGGCATAATGGTTGCGGATACACGGCGAAAAGGCCATGCATTTTTGTTTGTTTATATGGAGCGGTTAAATATCGCATTATTAAATTTCTTGGCCATTATTTACCTTCTGCTTAGTGCACACTACATCTTCCTCTATTTTTTTTTTCACATTTGCATGTGCGCTTTTAAGTTAATTTATTGCTCCATCCAATCCACCTAAGTCAGACTTTACTAGATTTATCAAAAAATATAAAAGAACTTAGCACAAAACAAATATAATACATGAATTGATCCATACATTAGCATCCAAATGTTACTAGAGTAGATTTTTCAAATTTCGTTCAAATCTACTCAAATATGAAAATTTCTGTTTTGGTGACATTTATATTTAGATCTTTCAACAATAAATAAACTTCAAATATATAAAATCTCTCGACATCAATGCAGTTCCTGTGATCCAACTAACTAGCATCACTAATATCCATCAAGCAACTAATGTACAAAATATAAAGTTTAATCCATGCACTAAAAAATAATCAATATAAAGTAGACTATTAATTTTTAACATATTTAAAAAATTACATTGGAAAGAATAATCATCATTTCAGTTCTGGGCCGTGCAAATCAAGTCATCATGAAATCCATATGTCAGGCTATCGAATTGTTGTCGTTTCATCGTCCTCCATCACTTGCGCGTCACGTCCATGGCGACGACGCCAGCTGCCGCAGCACCTCCACCACTGGATGTAAGGGGAAGGGATGTGCGTGTGGTGAGGTATGGCTTGCGCCATAGCTTGCCATACCGGAAGCTCCGTCCCTGACGGTGTGTCTAAATCGTGTGCACCAAAGGGCCAGGGATAAATAATAGGGGTTGTTCTTGTTTGGTTGGAGCTGGGCTTCATGCCCCCAACACTAAATCTTCCCATGCCAAGCATGTGCCAATTCGCACGTGACAATGAAGTTGTTAGGCCGTGAAGTGAGCATATAACTCAATTGGTTAGGTTTCTAGCGGAGGAACGTATCTAGCTAGGTTCAAATCGACATGGATGCCTGTATTTGCAGTTAATATTATTTCAGTGATAGACGACGTAACTATCAACAACGAAATGTTTACGATGATTTCGCCAAACTCAATATATGTTGGCCCCATCTTCATAGAAGATGCTCATAAAAATGTGATATATATTTGTACGTTTACATGAACAGCGGTGTGCATGTGTTTATGGGCGCGAACACTGTGTTTCGAAGGAGAAAATGATGTTGCAAGGCCGGCAGTACAGGGTGATTATTAGTGCTATGCTTCCCGCGTATATGTCAACCGGGAAAAAGGGTGTAGATATTATTGCCTACCCAAACAATGACTCAAAACTCCAATCCATACGTCAAGGGAACCTTTTTAAACAGGACCCTTCGCTGTCCTAACTATAAAGAAAAACTATATATGTAACCTAATCAACTTTAATTTTAGATATCACTAACCTATAACCAACGTCCTGAGTCGTGACAATAACCCATAAGATATCACAAGCTTTAGGTGAGGAAATTGCGTGAAAGCTATATAGGTCAAATCAGACATATATGCATCCATGATTAATTATTATATTAATTCATGTCTGATGCCTGATACTATCAGATGATAGATCACGGCTTAGCCTAAAAACATTCGCTAGCTTTGGGAAGGGGAATATGTTTTGTTTTTGTGAGAAAGATTACCGTGAGCTTAGAACAGAATCGAGAGCTACCTGCAGGCCGAGTATAACTTCTTCTGTTCCCGTGTGAGGAGGGAATTTGGTCGCTTGGTCTTATGCGGCAGAATTATGCCGCTCCGTTTGGATTTTACTGGGTGGTGATCGAGTGAGAGTGAGAGCCACGCAGTGTGGCCGCAGAGGAATATGGTTTCACTTCACGCAGAGAATATGGTTTCATACCGCGTCTTCTGGGTTGGGGGGTACGGGCCCAGCCTACGCTGAGATTCTCCCTGCTTTGGCCTCATTCCCAGTTGTTTTCGTTGATGCGGACATGGCGTTTTTACTTAATTACGCACCTGGGCACTGTACATGGCATTGATTTATGGCTTCATATGCAGCTTATCCATGTTCTGAAAATGTCGTCCCATTCTTCATACGCTGCTGAAATGCACTTGCATGAGATGTCACTAACAGAGCAAGAGAGTCTTACATGCATATGCCCATGACGCATAATACACATTCAGAGGACGTCTCTCGATATGTGTATTTCTTTTTTATGTGTAATTGACTTGCTCCTTTTTTTTCTAGAAATACTGACGGACGCGGCGGACGTACGTAAACATGTGTCTCTATAAGCATCTATAAGCACCTTCAAGAATTGAGTTGATATATTTTGATAGAGCGGTTTTATAGTTCTTGAGAAAGTACTGAGATGTACTAAAATTTTAGGGCTTCTTTGGAAAGTAGGAATTTCAAAGGGTTATAATCCTTAGAGAATTTTCCTATTTGTGTCCTTTGGAACAAAGGATTTGAGAGCATATCAAATTCATATGGATTTCAATCCAATACACCGATTCCATAGCAAAGTTTCCCGTGAGCTCCAACCTCTTTTTATTTTTCTTTAAGAAGTCCAATGCATCTTCTCTCTTTATCTCTCATCTTTCTCTTAATTCTAACAAATTCCTATGGTTGTAATCATAAACCATCCAAACACAATATTTCACAAATTCATATGTTTTGAATTCTTGTGGGATTTGTCTATACGCGACGTCCGAATTCTGTGTTTTTACTATTCCTATGTTTTCTAAATCCTGTGTTTTAAAGGAGTCTTTAGTGTAAATTTTGATACCTCCTGTTATCTTAGGTACCAGTAAGTGCAAATTTAACACCAGAAAAGTGGAAACTTCTAGTAAAGACCGTAAAATCATCTCGATGTTGGCTAAGACTCGCCATATACGTCTCACTATTGATGTTGTCTATCGCTGGAAAAATAATTAATCATAAATATATACGAGTTGCCTTGTCGAGTATAGGATATGAATTTGGGTCAGCGGATCAGTTGAGCTAATTATGCTCACTCAACGAATTGTGTCACTTCTAAGATACACTCTTTCATTTTCATATTGCCTCAAAATCATCCTATAAAGCAAAGGAGTCACGCTCCGATGGTCTCTACTGTAATAGAAATCAATCTAAACCGTAGATCTATTTTAATCCAAAGGATTAGACTGATTTCTACTGCCACCCAAATTAATGGTAGTAGAAATATAGAAGAATATTCTCACATAGACGGTTTAGATTAGTTTCTACTGGCAGTAGAGATCACCGAAGGAGCGCTCCAAGTATATCTTTGCTTACAGTCCTTACGGTGGAATCTGATTTGGTACGTCGTATGTGTGCTCGTATTTTTGTAACGCTTTGACTTTAGGAGGTAACATTTGCAGACAATGGTGTCTTGAATGGTCATGTAACCACGCTTGTGCATCCATCTTATACTTGAAGATATATTTTTTTACAAAAATACTACAAAATAAGATCTCATCGGAATGGAATAGGCTGAAATGATCAGGTTTCAAATCTAAAACACTTGGTATCAAGCCTAAAACTTGGGACTCGGCCTGTTATGTTTCCGAACGGTATTCCATTGGGTAGTTCCGCTGATCTTTTAACCACAACAGCTGAACCCCTTAACAAAAACCGTAGCTATCAATGACACCAATAGTCGGGTTTAATTTCTAAATATGTCACTGATCTTCATGTCTTCTAGGTATTAAAGTGACAATATGTTCAAAGCAACAAGTATATGTAACGAATGCTTAAAATTTGGATTAGAACTATTTCTCCTTTTCTATTTGTTGGAGCAGCAGCACTCTGTTTCAAGCTACAATTGAAAATGAGTTGTGCAAACACTACGGTCCGGACAGAGGTATATATGCACGCATTGTAATTATATAGTACTTTTTCTCAAAAAACAAATAGTAGTACATGGCTAAGAAAACAAAAAAAACGACTCACTCGTCCCACGTGTGCCTGTGCTGCTCATGAGGTGACGGACGCAACATCACCGTAGTAGTAGAGTAGTAGTATTACAGGACGCGAACTCATTGTACTCAACGGCGTTCCCGTCGATCGTCGGTCTATGTAGACTGCAGGACTGTAACCTCTCTTTGTCTCTCGATTCGTGAGATGACGACGATGTCGTGCTCTTCTCTACACGCAAAAATCGTCCAGAGTTATTCTCGCATACGTGCTCTTTCTCAAGATTGGTATACGTGACAAAGAATCTGGGAGGGAATAAGAACCTGCAGTACTGAGTACTCGTCCCTTTTTATCTGAGAGCTTGGAAGCCCGCAGACAAAAGGCCCCTCGTCGTCATGTCTGAACATCACTCTGCTCTTAGAAAGAGAGATTCTATGAGCAATATCGGGCTCCTTGACAATCGCCTGTAGAGCTGCAGCAGATACTGAGATACATGCTGCACGTCCGTCCTAAAACGAAGTCTCGAGGGTGTATTATGTAGTCTAATTTTATACACATGTCGAGTACTCTTGCGGGCCGGAATCCTTTTTCGCGGTCGAAATTTATGAGCGATCGGTTTTCCCTGACCACCCCGCTGTTATTTTCGATCAAGTGCTTCCTCCGGCTGCCTACCTGTTTTCATTTTTTCCGTCTACCGCCGCAAATGCATGCACACAAAGATTCTATGCGGGACACGCCCTAGGCTGTTGTTACAAAAAAATATTGCAATTAAAATTTATCGCAACTTTTAATTTCATTTTCTAAAAAAACACCGTATTAGACGCGATCTCCTGTAAACACACACTCACCCTTATAAAACATGCATGCACACATTCTATCTATGAGCACATCCAAAGATTGGACCGATATATATTGAGATTTACGAAATCACCATATGCGTCTTGTCATTGTTTGGTACGTTGGCTATAACTAAAAGAAAATTAGACGTAAATGTTAGAGTTTATGTCGAATATATGTACAAAGTCGGTTACTAATTAGGACTTGGAGTTATAATTGGTGTAGGATTGATTTGTAGTTGGATTCGATCCTGGCTCTCTTTAAATAGGAAGGCATACCTAGGAGTAACCGTACGGTAGCAGTAGCATAGGTAGGCGTAGGGAACGACCGTCGGCGGCATAGCCGACCGGCCGTGTGGTCGTTGGATATCCTGTAAGCTGAAGTTATGCTGGATCGGGGAGGAGCACCCGTAATCAGTGCCCCGTGGAGTAGGTTTGGCCGAACCACGTTAAAAAATATCGTGTCTCTGTGTCGTCGTCGCGTTTGGATCTCCTATGGCGTTCTTCTCGTGCTTCCGCGGTTTGCTGCTGATGTCGAGATCAGGGCTAATTTTCTAACAAGTGATATCAGAGCCCGGAGGGAGATTCAACGAAGAGACTCGATGGAGGTGCCCCACATCGCGCAGCCTGCATTGTAATGTCTGGAGACATTGGCGCAAGGTGGAGCACGGCGGCGATCAACGGCAATTGATCGATGGTTTCAGACACTTCGGGCAAGGCGGCTCGAACCGTTCGATGAGCTTTCTTCAACGGGGAGTTCAGACTTGAGACTCGGGGTTGATTGAAGCTGAAGGCGATCAGCGTTCTCGGTCGGTGGTTTCGAACACTACGGGTGAGGTGGCCCGTGCCTTTCGATGAGCCGCGTTTGATGAGGAGGCAGCTAGACGTAGCGCCTGGGTCGTTCGGCAGCTGTGAAGGCGGCATGGATTTGCCGGCTTCGGCTCTATTGGCGGAAGGTCAAATGTAAGTCGGGGCGTGTGGATCCAGATTCTATTTTAGGAGGTGTGGACAAGGTACTGCGCGATGGATTGCTACTAAACGGCGTACATGCAACAAGTGGCAGATCAGAGGTGTATAGCATAGGTGACAGGTATCGGCGGCGCAGGTCGATGGTGATGTCAGGGAGGTGCTGTTTACTTTTGGAGCCTGGAGGTTGCCGAAGGTACGTGAAGCTCGATGGTCAGGGTCGTGGTCGGCGGCGAAGGCTAGAGTAACGTTGGAAGGTAGTAGACCCTGTAATTATGGGATCGAGCAGGACTCAATCTGGATGGTCGAAGCAACAGTAATCGGAGGTGTCATTGTCTTTGACTCAGGGTTGCACATGAAGAACAGATAGTACAGGAACCATGTCGTACACAGAAAGGAAAAGGTTGTTTCCAATAAAATCAAAAGAGGATTCCACGGATTGCTATTGCAATCGGCAACCATCAAAGCGGAGGTGTTTATACCTGGGCAGAGGTGGATTGCGGCGATGAGTTTCGGGCGGCTGTGGGCGTCTCTTTGCAGGCGGCGACGGAGCTCAACGCGGTCGTCGCTGCTCAGGAGGAGTAGTGGCGGGGCGGCGTCCCCATCGGTGGCAAGCCGAGGGGGAGGCGGCGGACTGTACCTGTTCTCCAGCCAAAGGAGGCGCCGGCAACTGCCGCTCCGGCGTCGGGGAGGGCGGCTTCCTGGGTGTCGGTGTCCTTCGGCCGACGGGAACCCAGTCGGCGGAGGCTGCGCATCGATAGCTCACAGGAGAGGACACAGGTGGCAACAGCTCCATGGCGGGCACGGCTCCAGGAGGGAGTTGGCGCCAAGAGGCCAGGGGGAAGCGGATCCATGCCGGTGGCGGCTCTGAAGCGGCGCGAAGGAGTGGTGCGGCAGCGATGTTTCTTCTCTGGGCGGCGGCACTCTCGCGGTGAAGAGGAGAAGCGACGAGAAAAAACAAAAATGGGATCGTGAGCAGAGCACTTTGACTCGTTGACCGGCTGGGAAAGGAAAAGTATGTTTTCTTTGGGCCATGTGGAGTGGATGGGCTGAATACTGTTCACATGATCAACTGTTCGCGTTGGGCTGGCTTGGTTCATTCGATTTGGTTGGGTCAAAGTTGTGACTTCACGTGGAGATCAAGGCAAGTTGTATAGAACTTTATTCACTAATGCATTGACTAGGCCTGGAGACTTTGTGAACATGTGATGTTAGGTCACATACAGGTACATGTTCGGGCTTGTTTTGTGAGGCCATTGAATATGCAAGAGTGGAATGAGACATACAGTAAAGTGGCATTGGTGGCACGTTAAGTTGAAGGTGTGATTCGGCCGAATCAGTGAAAGGATCAGCAAGCAAAAAAAGATCTGGGCAACAGCGGGTAAAATTCCGTTGATGGTGTTCAGCGGTGATGTCTGGCAGTACAGGATATATTCGGATCCGCGGGTCGGCGAGATGGGGATGTATAAAAACTGCGTCACTGAAGGCAAAGAGATGGCTATTGTGGTAATTCTTCGTGAGACTTGGTACGATGGTGATTTTCTCGGTATCAGTTAATCAGTGACAGATGCGGAAAGCGTGGATGATTGGATTTTTAGCTTGGGAAGCTAGGGAGGAATTCAATTTCGTTTAGCAAGACGACTGTGATGATGGAGGAGAAGATGGAGCACTATTGCACGTGGAGTCTGGAGGAAGACGCTACAAAAAGATAGCGGAATCTCTTGACGGTGAGTCTGGTGAAGACTTGTCGGGGCGGCTCGGCTGAGCTGCAAAAGGAACCAACTCAAGTCCGGGTACATGGAGGTTCGCGCAAGGGACAAGATCCAGATTGGTGTGGCATATTCGCCAAGGTGGAGTTTGTTAGAGTTTGTGTCGAATATGTGTATAAAGTCGGTTACTAATTAGGACTTAGAGTTGTAATAGGTGTAGGATTGATTTGTAGTCGGATTCGGTCCTGGCTCTCCTTTAAATAGGAAGGCATACCTAGGAGTAACCGCACGGCGGCAGTAGCATAGGTAGGCGTAGGGAACGACCGTCGGCGACATAGCCGACCGGCCGTATGGTCATTGGATACCCTGTAAGCTGATGTTATGCTGGATCGGGGAGGAGCGCCCGTAATCAATGCCCTGTGGAGTAGGTTTGGCCGAACCACGTTAAAAAACATCGTGTCTCTGTGTCGTCGTCATGTTTGGATCTCCTATGGTGTTCTTCTTGTGATTCCGCGGTTAGCTGCTGATGTCGAGATCAACGTTAATTTTCTAACAGTAAATACGAGCATACGTGACGCCCCCTTTGAAACAAATGAAAACCCTATGAATGTGCAGGATTTGTTCCCTACAGGAAATAATTGTATGATCCTATATTTGATTCAAATGATTGGTTCCAACCGATTCCACTAAAATTATTATGGAATGGACTATTCTATAGGAATTTTGAAGGAAAAATAAGTATGAGGTTTCACATCATGTTTTGCATTTCCCACGTCTTGAATTGATGCATTTTTCTTTTTCTTTTTTCTAGGATTCAATCAAATGATAATTTCAAAGTTCTCCTGCGTTTTGAAGTTATGTATGAATTCAATAGGTATGACATTTCATTCTTACGTTTTTCATCCTGTGTTTTCACAATCCCATGATTTGAAGGCACTCAAATCTTATGATAGAATCCAGGTGAGCAAGTTCCCAATTGAAAACCTAACTAGTTGGGTTATGCTTCGCGCAAAAACATTCAATTTCATCTAAATGTTATCAAATTTTAATTAAAATTAAAAAATTTTAAAAAAATAGCTTTATAGTTATTAAATTCTCAATTTTAACTTTAAAAATCATTTGAAATTTATCAAAATAAAATCAATTGAAAGTTGAAAATTTCAATTGAAAGCTAGTAATTAAAAAAGTTCAATTGGAAGTAATAAAAAATATTAGTCAAAAGTAATAAAAGATTTCAATTGAAAATTGAATTTGTTAAAATTCATATTTAATGATAGGAAAGATTTATGATTAAAATCTCCATTTTCCCCTCTATTGTCAAGCCATTAATGAAAATAGTAGTAAAATACTCATATTAACTTTCGTCCTTACATTTTGGAAATTTGTTTACATGGAACAAAATCGTATCCGGTGCCCACGCATGTGCGCTTGCACTGATCGAATCCCGGATGTCAAGCAAAATCGATCGCTACTTCCTCATCTTCTGGTTGATTAGGGGAGGAAGAAAAACCGAAACCGAGAAACCAAACCAAAACAACCAAAACCAAAACCAAAAAATTCAGCTAGCAATACGGTCATTATTTTTAACTAACCAAATTTATTACGGTTAATTTGGCTAGTTCATATGGTTAACAGAAAGAACCGAACAAACCGAACTAATGCATGACAACCACCAAAGCCCATCTGAGCAGTGAACCCTAGCTAACTTCTAACCCCACTACTCCCGGCCTCCCCCACCCTATAACACCGCACCCCCGCCGCCTTCTCCCTTCTTCTCGCGAGTTGTGATGTGACTGCTGCTCCGCACGACCGCACCCTGCCGTCTCCTTCATATTTCTTGCGGCGTGCCTGCTGCTCCACACACTGCCGCCTTGGCGGGCCTGCTGCTTCTCGCCCCACCACCGCCTCCTCGTCCTTTCTCGCATGACGCGGCCGCCGTCGCCGAGCAACTGAGTCGGAGGGAGCAAGCAGGGGGCCAGCGAGGCCGCGACGAAGGACGGCAATGGGTGGCCACAAAGATCCAGGCATGAATGGCGATTTGTTCTCTCTTTTTTATTATTTTGAATGATTGTTATCTTCTCTTCTGATTGCTATACCTGTGATGCTTGCATTTCTTGACAACTTTGGTCATGACCGAGAAAACTGAAAAAAAAAAGACCTGAATTGCCTAGTTTTGATTATTTTTACTAATCAATCTAAGTTCTTGCTAACCAAAATTTCCAACTAACCGAGAAACCAAACCAATTTGATCGGTGGTGACCGAATGCCCGCCCCCTAGATTGTGAATTACTCAGTACCCACCACTAACGAAGTAACAATACTCTCGAAGCGATAAATGAGAATTCTGAAACTCTGGAAGCTGAAAAGCAGACGTGTTCAAATTTTGTTTATCAGCAATGGCTAGCAGTCCATGTCAAGATCGATGTGACTTCAGCAATCAAGATATCTTGGACCGTGAAGTCACGCTCAACCTCAGAAGTCGATGAAACTTCGGATGCGGCGGAAAGCCGGAAACTGCCAGGGCAGCAGCAGTCAGCAGTCAGCGCCTGCATATATCAACTTCGGATGTGGAATATGCGTACTTGGTTTCTTTTTCTTCAGACAATCAAACTTCTTCCCGTTCATCGATCGGTACGTAGGATACGATGCTTGGTACTGCTACTACTAGACTTTTCTCCCTATCCGGCTTTGAACCTTCAATTCTTCTTTCGTGTTTGTTTGCGGAAAAAATCCCCTTTAATTATACGTACAAATTAAGAACCGATCGAACTTATAGACAGACCTAGTAGGCTAGTACACTAGTGTATCTCAAAAACAAAACTACACTGATAGTAGTACGTGTTTTATGAGTACGGAATACATGTACCGCGCAGTATCACTGGTGGATCGATATATACGTACTGGTCCGTCACATGCACGCGAAGTGTAGCCTGCGGCGCGTACTGCCTATATATGTGACCAGCTCTGTCTGTCTCACCCTCATCTGTGACTGTGAGACCGCGAGAGATAAAATTCATAGTATCTGATTCATGATTCAGGCACGGCCCTACGCTACAGTAGTGCGAGCCCGCGTAGCATCAGCTCCCGCAGGTCGACCATCGGGGCCCGGCCGGCAGTGCCGCGCGCGCGCATGCACCGCTCCAACACACGTCACGCCAATCCAAAGCGCCAAGTACGCACGCACTCACCGCTTGCCACACCGCTTCCCCCGGTGCATCGTGCCACGCTATACGTATGCACGTTACGGACCGGGGCGCCGGGCGGCGCGCGGCCGATGCCCGATCGATCGAAGCGCGCTACCGCCTTCACGAGGCCGGGCCTCGTCGTCGGCGCCCCTAATCGCGACGTCGCGCCCCCGCTTCGTTAGCTGCCACGCGTGAATACTTATGTAGAGGTTGCGGCCTTGCCGGCCGCGGTTTTCCAGCCAACAAGTTGGATCATGAATGGATGGAGCTGAACATGACGCGCTCGCGTGCGAGAAAGCCTGATGCGCGCGCGGGTGTATACGTAGGACGTGTAGCATACAGCGGCAAGGGGGAGCGGGCCAGCGGGGTGCGCGCGCGTGGTCGGGGCCCGGACCGGGCGGATCGGCCCGGATCGGGCCGTCGGCTATAGGCCAGGCGCGGGCAGGGCCGCAGTGTATGTACAGGGGAAAGCGCGCCGGCCGGCCGGCTCGTGCGTGATCGCTGTGCCTCTCTCGGTGCTAAAGCTGCATGCATGCCATGTGCTGTGGCCAAACAGCTTCAGGTAGTACCCCGGGCGCTGGTGTATATACAGCGAACTGACGTCGGTGCCCCCATATAGTTGGCCCGCGCACTACAGGTTTTCCTGGCCTCCGGCCTGGTCCTGGGGTACGAAGTACGAACTGATCGTACAGCGATCGATAACAGGCTGTTGCCTTGTGTTGCCGTACGCGACATCTTGAGTTTCGGCAGCAAAATGTACTCTCTAGGGATCAAAGGCAGTGTTTAATTGCGCTTTTGAGATGCATGAAACCATGATTTACGTCGGCTAAGGAAATCCAATCATCTGTTAAGATGTTTCATAATAGAATTTCTCGGAACCTAGGTACAAATGCACTAGGACAAGACCCGTTAGATCCTAATCATGATTAATTTACGTTCGGATTCGATAATGCATCCAATAGATATATAATATAATGCAGCCTAGGCAAATGCACATAGCTGTTAAAACGGCATTTTCTTTTTATAATATCAACACACACATCCTTTATATGTAACTGATGTAGACACATAAACTGCTAGCTGACTACTTTGACTCCTGAAATTTTTACCCGACAGATGCTTTTGAACTTTTGGGAGATTTCCCGTCTCTCCGTTGGGGGTTTTAATTAACTAGGTAGAAGAAGCGATGATGTGGTGATGAATGATCGCCATTGTTCTCCATCCACTTAAGAGCATGTGTTAAGGTATTTTAGGTTGTACCCATTCCTTAAAAACAATTGTATTACTATATTTTTGAATTCGCAAAAGCTTTGCATTTCAATCGTATTAGAAACTTGAGAATCTTAATTACTCCTCCGCCTCATACTAGCAGTAGGCACCATTAGGGGTGGGGGAAAAGGAGGTTACAATTATGGTAAGAGTGTACTTGGTAAAACCAAACTCCCATGAGAAGAGTGAAAAAGTGGCGATGGCGTAGGATGCTCTGCACGCAACAGTGCACCAAGGAGCCCCGTACTGGCCCTTGGGTTAGAGACGAGCCTCTTGCGACGCTGGAACCACAGGGACAATTCTATTATTGTATTATTGAGTGATTTTCTAGATTGGCCGATTGGCCATTTTATAATATTAGGGGAAATTAGAGACATGCCATTACTATTTCTTAAAATTAGAGATATGTTATTCTGACCCGCATGTTATTGACTCATATAGATCACACATGTTATTGACTAACGGATGGTGTATCTTCAACTTTAAAAAATTACAATGGCATGGATCCAATTAGCCCTTTATATTACTATAATATCGAGTAGTTTCATAGATTGGCCATATCTTTTTGAATTTCTTGTTTGTGGACATTAGATTTTGCATTGAGATGAAATAGAATTGGTCCAACGGGAGGAGGGGGGTGTTGATACCTTTCCTGTTTTAGGAAGGGATACATTACCAATGAGGGTCGGCTTGATACCTCCTGTTTTAGGAAGGGATACATTACCAATGAAACAATGAGATGGTGCAATTGATGCGAGAATCATATCCCTGTGTAGATGGCCATGTCGCTCCCCCGTGTCGTTTGGCGGCAAGCTCAGCAACAATGACGCATGCGGTAATATTGGAATTTTTGTGTTGCTTTTGTGGTAAGTTTAGTAATGATGCTTTACGTTGGTTCTATTATAGGTTTTAAGTTAGCACGAGGACTTTGGTGTGTACGTAGGGGTTTTGGCACTTTTTTTAATTAATCGTTATATTTTTGGGCCCTGTTTTCCTTTTAAACAGAAGTCAATTCTTTTCTTGTTAATATAAAAAAAAGTAGGAACAAAAGTTTATCCTTGGTTTTATAAAATATACACACTGCCAATGAGATAGCTCTATATGTGATTTATTTTCAGTTACATCTAAGTTATATTGTACGTTGTTGCCTTTTTTTCCAGGGAAAAAAAGCAAATCCTGTATAGGTAGACCGTAGACGCGCGTAGTCGCAATCCTTTTCTCGCAGAGATTGGGCAATCTTGACGTGGTCCACATGCCCGGCGACACTTAGGGCCAAGCCCGCAGATTGAAGCACTGCGCGAAAATTACTACTACTCGCCACATTAGCACATACATACTCTGAACCGAAGCGACAGATCTCGCGGTTGGCCCTTCCTCTGAAACTCGATCTGCGAGTGCATACTCACGGACCGGTGTTCAGAAAAAAAAAAGAGAGAGAAATGCATGCATCAAAAAGCTTTAGAAACAAAGGTTGAAAATAGCATGGTCCTATAATAACGAAACACGGAGACACACATATACAGGTCCGTCCATGCAGAAAAACTGAAATCGCCTAAGAAGTGGCCGACACAGAGATGTACACGAGAATTAAGAACCCAGTACGCACATGACGTCCTTGCAACCCGAGTTTTTTCAGGCTTTAGATCGGCAGCCAGCATGCAGCAATTAGCATGTGTGCAGCAGTCGAGATCAAGGGCTAAGCTGCGGGTACTCTGTCGTACTCATACGTACGTGGATCTGAAACCAATGCTCCGCTAGTTGACGAACGACCGTTGATCAACGTACGCGAATTGAAGGATTAGCGATGAGGGACAACAAGAGGTTGAAGCCGCCCGACAACTAGAATGTCCAATAGGATACCATATACGAACGCGTACTACTTTCCAGCGCGATCTCTGTTGGAAAACATGCATGTGCTGCGTTCTTGCGCCTTTTGCAGGTGCATGCATGCATACACGTACGGACGCCGGTGCCTGATGCCTGTTGCTCACGTCGATCACCAACGAGGACGTACGTATTGCTGCAGGAGTTGAACAGCATCAGCGAAACAGCGACGGCGAATATCTGATACTCTGGTTCAAATCTCTGATATCTTGGGTTTTTTCTGTTCGAGTTTGTTTGAGTTCAGCAAAAGGGTTCAAATTTCAGATTTTATTTGGAAATATTGTTCAAAACTTCTAAAACTTCCACACTAATCCCAAGTCCATTTGATATATACTTATTACATTTGGAGATTTTTGCCTTGCCGTCGCCTGAGCGTCGCCGCGTGCGGCTACAAGGAAAGCGACGACAAGGCCAGAAAGAGGAGTAGCAGCAGTACCCTTGGCAGGAGGTTGGACGGCGGCCGTGCGGGGGCGAGGCGACGGCACAGCAACCGGGTGCCAGGCGGCCCTCCGAGCGGCGGCCTAGCGCGGATGCGTGGCGGTGCCGCGACAGGCGCGGTGGCAACGGGGCCATGGCTCCCGCAGCCGGATCTGGTGGCGGGATCGGTCGGCGCGGTGGTGATACAAGGTCGCAGCTGTGGAGGCGATGTGCGGCGACGTCGTCGTCACTCACGGTGACGGTGACGACAACAGCGCCATATGGCCTGAGGGTCTCGCCCGGGTTGGGACGTCTCAACACGACTTCACGGTTGGCGACGACTTCGGCGGCGCCTCGGCTTCGGATTTGGCTGTGTGGTCAGATCCGGTGACTTCATGGCCTAGTGACGACGATGATGAACAGAGCACGACATCGGTAATGCCTGTAGACGCCACTCAACTTTATTGAAGGCGATGTTAAATTGCCTTTGTAGTCAATCTGGCGTATTGTTTTCTTCCGTTTCTCAAGTGGATTCTGGGTGAAAACCTAGCGATGAAGATATTTTAGATGTCGCAACCTTTTCGAAAGCGTCGTGTTCGAAGTCCATATGTGCCCTGGTTTGATCAGAGTAAGTTTTTGGATAATGACTGCTATTTACATCTTAGCTAATCCTGATGTTTCTTTCGTTTTTGGTTTGACTCTTCTTGCCAACAGTGATAACAACAGGATTCGATTGACAAACGATCACCGCTGGTTTTGGAAATTAGTTTCTTCGGCTTGAGAAAAACCAGAACTATTTTTATGCATTTTGGTCAAACATAAATGGTGATATCTATTTTAGTACGGTCTTAATATTAGTTTTCTTGTTTACAATCAAGCAAGCTCGTAGACATTAGTAACATAATAATTGGTTTTAGCTTCTTAAAATGAATGCCGGAATTAATTCCATTATCTTAAAAATACCTTAAGCCCTAAACAAAACGGCTGTCGTCTATAACATCTGTACTAACCATATCTCTTTATACGGCCACGGCCCACACGACCCAGGGGCCAGGGGTCTGTATATTGAGATGTCCTCCCTTACAACATCGACTAGCGAGCTAGAGAAAATTTGTCTCAAAAAAAAAGCGGGCTAGAGAAAACAGGACGTCTGGAGTGTTCACGGGCGGCTCCAAGCCTCCCCAACCAAAGGACATCAGAGCGGCCGGCGCCCATGCATGCATCTTCTTGACCCCACTAATCACCGCCGCAGATAGATTCCTCCAGATGTTTACAGGAGTGTGACAGATAGAGCTACCATGCATGCAACAGAGGTTTCAGTCGCGTGATCGAGCGGGGTATTTGCTAAAATAGCACTCATAAGAGCATCTCCAATAGAATGCTAAAATTTGATTCCCGAAATTTTTGTATTGGCTGTATCCTAAAATATATTGGGCATAAGATTTAACCTTTACTCCAACAGTGTTCCTAATTTACAGCCAATTTTTCTCACGGTTGGTGTGATTGGGAACTCCCAAAAGAGTTTCAAATCTAGCTCATTTTTGAGTTAGTATTGGGTGTGAGGTAAAATTGGGACTGTGTTTTGGACACTGTTGGAGACTAGATTTTTAGACTAAATTTCCAAAACTATATTTTAGGAGCATGTATTGGGTACTGTTAGAGATGCTCTAAGGGGTGGACACTCCAAAACGCCTTTACAAAACTCAACCAATCCAAAATGCCATCCAGAAGTGCACCTCTATTGCCAAAATAGCATAATAGCCATATGTTTTAAATTTTATGACCATTTTACCCCTATGAACATTTCAACACAATTAGAACATGCAAAGCATCCAAAAAATACATATAAATTCGAAATATTAAAAAAATTGTAAAATTTTTAAATATAACCGAAAATTTAAAATATACAAAAAAATTGTAAATTTTTAAAATATAACCGAAATTTCCAAAAATTGCAAAATTTTAAAATATATCCAAAAATTCAAAATATTAAAAAATTGTAAATTTTTAATATATAACCGAAAATTTCAATTTTTTAAAAATTGTAAATTTTTAATATATAACCGAAAATTTAATATTTTAAAATTTACAATTTTTTAAATATTTTTAATTTTTGGTTATATTTTAAATTTTTACAATTTGTTTTTAATATTTCGAATTTATAAGTATGCCTTGCATGTTCTAATTGTGTTGAAATGTTCATAGGGGTAAAATGGTCATAAAATTTGAAACATATGGCTGTTGTGCTATTCTGGCAATGAAGATGCACGGTGGCATTTTGGAGAGGTTGAGTTTTGTAATGGCGTTTTGGAGTGTCCACCCTTATCAATGCTATTTTAGCAAATATCCCTGATCAAGCTATAGGCTTAAGAGAAAGACAATGATGTAACCTTGTACTCCTATATACACTTTGACGATGAGCATGGAACGGATATTAATTTCTCACGATGCGCGACAACGCTCGCTAGCTAACGGCGATCTGTCGAGGCTCTATGAATACTACTGTATATATCTTCGCCTTTTTCATAAGACAGATAGCTACTCCTCCCTCCGTCCGAACAAAAACGTAATTATGGGTTTGAATCTGGACATCTTGTGTGTCCAGATTTAAACCCAGAATTACGTTTTTTTTAGGGGGAGTATGTATCATGCTTTGTCAAATTTTTTTCTAAACAAAACTTGAATCCCGACGAGAGCGTGACACGGGCCAAATGTACCGTCCTTCGGCCCAAAATGTACATTCTTTGAGGCCTAATGTGCTTGACATTAGCTAGCCCAGGTAGTCCAGACGCGGCCGGTTGGATTCGGAGTCAGGATGCAGGTGGGCCGTGTTAGCCCATCGGCCCATGGACCTAACCCACGTTTTATGGGGTAAAAATCATATGGGCGCGACTCGTTGATTCTGCATCAACACCATTTTCTAATCCCCAACCTCTGCATTTTTATTGTCAGGTTTTTGATTTCTGCTTGTTTACTTGCAAGATTTGATCTTCACATAATGTCTTTTCTTACGATGTTAAAAGAATCGCAGATAAGTTCAGGCATTTTACTTTCTTCTCTTCTCTTCTGTTTGAAAAACAATGCTGATATTGAATTGAAGTGAAAATTGTGAAGGGCATTGATTTGATATGTTTGCATCAGTAGCATGTCGGCTGATTTGTCATCGCTATGCGCTCGAGTTCAGTTTCAAGTGTTTTTCACATGGAGAATTGGAGAATTCTTGTACAGCCGCAGCCATGGGTCGACCCATGGGAGGTCCGTGGGTCAGCGAACCATCGCAGGTTTCGTGGGTCGGGTCGACCCATTACCTGAAGATAATACTCAAGGCCACCATGGGCCAGACCTCGGGTCGACCCAGCTCGGCCCACCTGCATCCTTTTCGGAGGCTTCGTGCGTCTTCAGTCTTCACGCCTCCGATCTCCATCACGGCCCGCGTGGCACTAGCCGAACTCGCCGAAAATCCCCAAATTTTTAGATTGGAGGCAGGCATCAAGGGCAGCACAAGCCGCGCCGACGCCCGACGCCAGTGCCGTCGACCAGTGGTTCTCATCGAGTCCAAGTGCCTCCCGCGGCGCTGGCCAAAAGGTGCAGCGGCACGAGGTACCCGGCGGTTGCGATGCGGCAAGTGAGGTGAGGCGCTTTCTCAAGGCTTTGGTTTGGGGCCACCTGCCCAGTTGGACGAATCATTTGAGCCGGATTGATGTTACCCACGATGTTAGCTTGATACCTAGATCCAGTCCATCCCCTTTTCATGCGTCTGGGAGTACTTAGGTTTTTAGTCGTACATCGGTACATGATCTAATCCTAACTCTGAGCGTATCCTATTTTTTATTTAATTTTTGGAAGATAAGTATAGAAATACCATATCAGCTTTATGTAAGATGGATTACGATGAGATGTCGTCAATTAAACCAATCACCATAGGTCTATCCATGATGCTCGATTGGTTGGTGTACTCCATTAGAAGTTACCAGCAAACTTGTATTGTGTATGCTAATTCGGCTTTTTAATTCAAAAATTACAATTACAATGTTCTTCACAGCTTGTATTGTTGATCATATAATCAAAATGATGGGCTTGCACCGTTAGGTATGGAACAGCTACTGCCATTTATGCTGTATTGTGCTATTAGGTTGTGAGGGATGTGTAGGCTGCGTACCATCACATTCATCCCTGTCCACTACTTTCTTCCAGATACAGGAACTGTGCTAAGCTCATTAGGTACATCGTATTCTTTTTGTGGTGTAGAATTGTGGACTGTATATGCTGCTGTTTGGATGGTTTTGTCTGATTGCTGTCACCGATGGTTTTATAGGGTGGTCCAATGTTAGTGACTAGGAAATGTGTGGTGGATGCAAGATAACTGTTATGCTGGTGGTGAATTCATAGTTCATCTGAAGATTGAACCTAGTGTTAAGCCCAAGGATAGGCAATATGGAACAAAGATGTTTTTGTTCTGTAGTGGGGCATATATTACCTTAGCACAGCTACTGCCCTCTGGAGGTCTGCATATCAGGAATCAACGAAATATGGCACTTGCCATTATGTTGATGTCTCCTCTGGATGGTTAGATAGGTTTTTGGAGCTCACCTAACTAGCTGATGCTAGTCTGTTCCTTTTCCAAGGTGGGTGCCATATAAGTTCCTGATATATGCATGCATTAGTTTGTGTGCAGATATTGATCTCTTATCAGACACCTTCCAAGTGATATGTTGTAACATAAGCCTATGCTGTCAACAGCACAGGGGATATCAGAGGGCTGATCATGCAAATGTCAAATACTTATATATCAGAGTAGTTGTTAGGGCCATTCTGATACTGTAAATCCTCTTGTCTGCCTGTAGTACCAATGCATTTTCTTCACCGAATGAATCTGCATTCAGAATCTTATACTGGCGGCATGAAACTTTCTTTTTAATGTGTCTGAAACCACTTTTAATAATATTGAGATGTTCTTGACTGCTGAGCATGCATCTGAGCAGATTGGAGAAGGGTGAGCTGCAGCATCCTACTCTGTCCAGGTAACATTTTTCTCCCTCTGTTTTTCTAGTTCTATTATTTATTTTATATCTTTAGTTATCTCAGTGATTTAAATCTGCATCCACATATTTTATTCTGCATCCTGTATACGTTTCTAAATGTCCATTCAAAGTCTTTTTTTTTCATATTTATGAAGTGACATTTCCAATAATATATGCATTACTATTTTGTCCTGTAATACAATTTCACCTGTAGGATCTAGCTAACTACTGTTAGTGTTGAAGCCACTAGCACCTGCACCAATTTCTTTAGTGACCATGGTGTTAGTGTGTTGCCTGGTATTCACCGTGAGACCTCTCAAATGGCATGACTATTCTTTTGACCATCTTCCTATTTCGAGTGCTCAACGTCTTTGACCTAACCAGAGTGATCTTGTACCCGTGTGCATGTCACGACAGGAAGAGATCAGGAGGCTTAAGAAGAGTCCAAAACTCCACTTACATCCATCCCGTAGTTTGTCAAGCATGAACGGAGTATTAACGCACAGTTGTCTCTAGAGGTCAGCTATTTTTCTCATTGGAGAATGCTGTTTTCACCGATCGCTGTCATCCTCCACCAACCTACCAAGGTCGTTAGTGGGGAACCTTCACGCTTGACATCTTTCAAATTGAGGGAGAATGAGCTGTCTGTCGTTGCCTCCAAGCTTCTTTTCTTATATTATTCTAGTGGTTGACACATTTCACTGAGAGGGTCAACTTGGAGTAAACAAAGCTACTCCTTTATTTGCCTGTCATTAAGTTCACCGTACACAGAGCCTCCTCCTAGTGTGCTTTTCCCTCTTCTATTAGAATATGTGATGCGCGTGCTTAATGCTGCCTATCCTTGTTTTGTCTCTCTCCCTTTCCTAAAGGTGGAGGGTCCTTGTGTAGTCATTCATTTAGATATAATATAACCACTTGTGGAGAGCTTTATGTGTAGGCGTGATGCCCCTGCAATGCTTGTTTATGGTCTTCTTAAATCTTAAGCATGTTGTAAATACCTGGATAGGATACGGCTGGTGACTCTTCCCGTCTCTTGTCAAAGCTCAAGTTGAAAACTTTACCACCGCACTTGGGTTGACATCTCAACCCAATTGCTATTTGACACTGCTAACTTTGAGCAGGCGAAGGAAAATTTCTCCAGTCCATGCTTTTGTAGCTAGCTACTCAGAATGCAGAATGGGTGTACTGCACGAATGGAGACAGGGTGGCGGCATTGGAAACCATATTCTTTGCACGATGCAATATCCAAAGTTGGTCATCCCCTTATAAACAAGAACCTGACAAAAAAAGTGCATGTGCATGCTGTTCCTTTCACGACATTCCTTTAGCTAGATAAGACAGCCAATTTCAGTCAGCTGGTCCCAGATGACAATTAGGTTACTGAGTATTATTAAAGCACGCTTCCTCTTCCTCTTAATTTAACTGTCAAGATTACCAATTATTTTGGTAGATCAGGCAAGTGATCAGGGATGAGTTTTGTAAGGATTAAATAGTGGAAGTGGAGTTCACAACAATTTTCAGCAGGAAGCCACCGCTGTTGCACGTCTAATGCTCAGGAAATATTGTTTTTATCTTTTAATTATTATTAATTGATTGGATGCCGTTTGCTCAACCATTTGAGTGTGTGGACCAGATAATCATATGCTGACAAGTGTTATAAGCAGTCCCAGTTTCCACTGAAGTCCTGTTATTAAATTTCAATCTCGTCTTTATTTTTTTCTATAATCTGTGCGGGTCCCAAGGATATTATTGATTTGAAGAAAGGCTATTTGAGGCATGCTTCTTGTGATGGGACACATTTTAAGCTTATACTCCACTATATGCCCCTTTTACACGTGCCATGGTGGTGTGATCCATTGTGAGTTCATGTCATAGCTAATTCAAGTATTCATTCATATCATGGGGCTCATTGCTAATTTGTGTTTTAAATGTGTCCTATTTCTTATTTACCTTTTTTTTTGCACTAGCGTAGCTAGTGCTTATAAGTTGTAGTACTTGCCTTCTCATCTTCATGATTACCTATAAACAGTGCCAGCAGCCCAGCATTTTGTACTGTAAGAATTTTCCGTCGGAGCTAACAATTTTGCTGGATTGAATAGAATATGATATCACTCTATTAGTGGGATGCTCCAGTATTTGTAGAGTTGTAGGTGCCAATGCTTCTAGGATATGTTCTTTCACTTTCTTCTCTTGTTGGAAATATAAAGACAAATGCTTGTCCATATTGGGTTCCATCACTATGCTTATATGTTTCTTTCAGTATGCTATATATTTGCTAATATGTTAATTTCTGTATTTGAGAAATCTTTTATAAATTTATGATATCCGTTCTATATTCTGATTAAAAAATGTCTAGGTTGTGATCGTTTCGCTTATTTCAATAACCTGTTGCGACATGAACAAAGCAACAAAAAATAATTTATGGGTAAAACTTTTACATCTGTGTTATTCATGGTTTGAAATCCAAGACTAAAAAAAACTATGACGAAAAAAAACCTCAAAATCAAATCGAAAATTAAGCTTGAAAATTTAAAATTTGCCTTTGGCTAATAAGCTGGGAGCCCTACTTTAGTCACTGGTCTCCCTCTGTAGCTTCCCCGTTAGTTGTCTTGGAAATTTCGTCTCCCTAGGTTTCTTAGCATATTAACCTAGTTGTACATGCATACTTAATCTATTGTCATGCTAATGAAAATACTAATATAGTTTAATCAACCGTACATTTGCATTTTTACTACGTATCTCACTGGGAAGAGATTGGCGGATCCACCATGGGGCAAGGGGGGCTTGAGCACCTCCTACCCCTACCGGATCAGGGAGCACCCCCATAATTTTTGTTAGGAACAGATTTAAGAATTGGGGTGCTAGATAACTTTGTCAAGCACTTAGCCTCCCTAATTTTTAATCCATGGATCCGCCCCCCTTATCCTCGATTAAGGAAAGGCAGACAGCACATTATGCTGTTTCCCTGTATCTCTTTCTGCATCTGACCAGCTGTTGATTTTAATCTGTGTTCAGATTGCAGGCTGATACTTTCCTGGCATTCACACATCTTATGTGACGCAAAGAGTCAGGAAGCAATGGATTGCATTCTTGAAGCCTTCCCTCCAGTCCACTACTACCAACGCCACCACCGTCACCTCACCAACCCTATGGCAAGCTCTTTCAAAGGCCCTGAAAATGCAGTCTCTGCTCCATTGTTGGCCGAGCAAGCAAAAGAACTAAACACAGCAGGGAGATTTAAGCTACAGCTAGCCGTCCATGCCCATGGGCCATGACACTGAGACACAGGCACTGACCCACTCAAGTGGAAGAAAGACCATGGAGCAAAGAAGCACTTCTTACTGTTTCTGAGAATATTCGTCACCTCTTCGACCATGGCTGTGGATACCCATGGCTTCATTTAGCAATGATCATTCACCTGACATGGTCATGGTAAAGTAAAGGCGATGAAAAAAGTCAGCTTAGATAAGTATGTATTCTTTCTCTCTAGAACTCCAAAGGTGACGTGATATGACGTCTCGAAGGTGAGTGGCTTCTTTTGTATCCTGCAGATCTTCACCCTCTGAAAGACATATCCTGCTCATGGATGTATAATATAAGTAAGCATCATGTCTAATATATATCTTTTGCCGGAATCATACCAGGCAAGCTGCAGAGCGTGCAACGGTTTTTGGCAGAAGCATAAGGTTGGTGCACAAGACATGCAATGCCTAAGATTCCAGTGTTTACAGTAGTACTACATCCTTTGTGTTACACATCTATTCATCTAATTACTTTCTGGATCTGGCTTGCTTTAGATCCCGAAGACAGATGAGTTGCTGACTTATTGTGTGACTTTGGCAGTATAATTCAGTGTTTACCACTACCAGAGAAGTATACTGTTAGGATAGAGTGATGCTCGTGATGCGCAAGATACTGTGTGCTTACTAGCTCCGTGCGAGTTGTGATAGGCGCCTTTCATGGACCATCGCCCATCACCAAATAACGTGGCAACTGTCCCGCTGAGAAGTCTAGCGTGCTATGATCACCAAGTCTCACACACTAAGTTTGTTTTTTTCACAAAGGAAATTTCCGGCCTCTACACGAATAGTGCTTTCCACGCTCTGACAATCGAAGTTGTTTTCTGAAGCCACAACCTCGCAAGAATATTTCTTCTGCATCCATAAAACCTTGTAAAAAAACTTATACACTGTCTTCTAGGAAAAAATCCTAAGAAATTTTTTAAAACAAATGATTGAATCATATCCTTTTCTATGAAATACATATGAAATGTACAATCCTACAGAGATTTGGAGAAAAATGAGTATGAGGTTCTACTTACGTTTTCTCCTTCCCATGACTCTTATTCCCATGTTTTATGTTATCTCGATCAATCGACGGTTTTGAAACTTTGATGTGTTTTTAATTCGTGTGAAAATTCAATGTTAAAGTCATTATTTTTGTATTTTTACAATCATACATTTCAAAAGAACCTCAATATTTACTTGTACCCCCTCCGTCTCAAATTTAGCATCCCCAAACTATATCCACATCATATTATCTTTAGTGACGTTGTAATAGTAGATACTACTATTAAGTTGAAGTGCGCTACTGAGGTTTGTTGTAAATGCAAGACCAACCAGAGCCACAACTAAGGTTTTAGACCTACATGCAAGAATAAAGTCCAGACTATATGCACATCATGTTAATGGGGGAAGACCTCCCCCAAATCACTACCTGAAGTAAAACAAAATCCAACACGTTGTCGAGTACTAAAGCGTTGGTGAGACTGTAAATTAGCTAAAACAACATCAGCCTCTAGTATTTTTAGATAATGGATTACCCGACCTTGACTTTAATGA
This sequence comes from Leersia perrieri, assembly GCA_000325765.3. Lineage (NCBI taxonomy): Eukaryota > Viridiplantae > Streptophyta > Magnoliopsida > Poales > Poaceae > Leersia > Leersia perrieri. Next base: position 19,308,952 of record CM002480.1, on the reverse strand, counting down.
AACTATAGCCAATTATTATAAAGTTTGAATCATTCACGCATCAGAATTTGGCTCAAACATAAAGCCAATTACCTAGTAAACAGAAAGAGAGAACACAATTTGGCCTCTAGCTAGCTAAGCTAATGTACAATCTGAACCGCATAATGACAAAACATCTCAAGTAGACTAATTGAAATTTGAAAGGCCTTCAAGTAGCACTTGCAACATTTCGTAAGCATCCCCAACAACCAGATTGCATTGCTTGAAGATTTGCACAAAATATATATAGTACTTCTCATAAAGGACAGGGCCACTACCCTAATCTAGCTATCTAAAATACATGCTTACCCTAATGCATTATAATAACTACGTACGGCTACTCCATAGCGTGCAAGTAATAAATTCGGAAATCAAAGAAAACAAACAAAACTCCTCAATGATGTATTGCAGCATGCTTGCGTCACCCTGACGTAAGCATATATCCTCCTCGAGAACCCCACCGGAAAATATTCCAAGCGCCTACAAATAAGCCCCCACACCAACTTTGGTCCACTCCAACATTGCAAACCTCCGACTCCGATCGACCCATCACCCATGCGATGCATCTGCACGCCGGCGCAGTTCAACTCCAGTATATATTTCATGCCCCAGCAGCAGGTTGCCGCCGCCGCCGCCGCCGCTGCCGCCGACCACCAGGCCGACTCTGCAGCTACCGCGTGCGGCGCCTCCACTTCGCCGGCCGCCGCCATGTGGGAGTATCACCAGCTGCAGCCGCACGCGGCCTTGCAGCCCTCCTCCTCCTCCTTTCCTTACAGTTACTGGAGCCCCTACTCCGGATCGACGACGGCGTCCGCGCTCCTCGCCGGCGACCAACATGGCTGGAGCCACGGCGAATTGTGAGTCTCCTAATTAACAGCTCTGGCTAGCTTTATACTACTAGTACACATATTTCATGCTTATAAGTTCTGTAAAATGAACGCGATTACATCACGTTGGTGATCGAATTAATTTCTCTTTCAGAAGCAACAGCACCGGCGGCTACAGGGAGAACTTCCTTGATCTGCTCGCGTCGAAGAACGTGACGCCGGAAATGTTCGAGGAAGTCCCTGCTGCCGAGCACTACAACGTCTCACCGCCGATCAAGTACGAGATCACTGGGTCGCCGTTGTTCTTGGGGAGCGCCACTACGATTCATCAGCAGATGAGCATGATGAGTGGCACGCCACCATCATGCTACTCCGAACACCACCATCATCATCTGACGAAGGAAGGCAACAGCAACCATCAGCAGGAGCTTGCAGTTAGTCCCATGGCTTCCTTTCTGCAGCAAATAAGCTCTGGTAGTGCTAATGTTGGAGTGAACAGTAGCCTGGATTATTCAGGCTTAGGAGACCAGCAGCCTGACACGATTTGCCAGGGCGGCCGGGAGATGGACGCTAGTCCTTTTAGCATGAGGAGCTTGCCAGATCTTGGGTCATTCGCCGGCTACACATCGGCCATGGAGTCGACGTCGGTGCAACCATACATGAGATGCGCCAATTCGTCTGACAGCAATCGACAAGAACAGGAGACTGTGCCGGTAAGATTCACATGCCATTTCATGATACACCATTGGCCAGTGATCAATAGTAGCGAATATAAGTGCAAGTAGTACTAAATAAAGTACAAACGCTGTTTGTTCATAAACCTTGTGTAATTTTGTATCTTCGTAGGTGCATGGATTTGAACCATGTTTTTTTTTTTTTTTGACTTTGTGCTAATGTCGTCGTTGCAGGCAAGGAGTAGTAGCAGCGGCAGTGGAGCGGCGACTGATCGTAAGAAGCGGAAGTCTGAGGAAAGGCAGGAAAGCACTGGTAAGAAGTCCAAGCAAGAGGCTTCCAAAGCATCACCTCCTAAGGTAACAACAAATAGAAGACAGATATTTGATTTCTCTAAACCTCTGAAGCCAATTTTCATGCATTCAGAATTTCAACGAAGTGATCATTTAATTTGAATCCAAATGCAGCAACAAGTGCCTAAAGTTAAGCTAGGGGAGAAGATTACAGCACTGCAGCAAATCGTTTCGCCGTTTGGAAAGGTATGTACAGTGTATACTTACCGATGGTAGTTATTCATTCAAAATAGGACGCATTGATTAATTTTCCTTCTGCAAATAGTGAAACTGCATGCAATTCTTCTAATCTAACTTAGTTGCCTATGCATTGCACCACATGACCAGACGGACACAGCATCGGTACTATTTGAAACGATCAAGTACATCAAGTTTCTGCACGAACAAGTACAGGTACAATCCATCAGTCCCAACCATCCCTGCAGCATCCATGCATATCATGTAGCTCCTACTCCATATGTTTAGACCTATCTATAAAATCTTCCGGAAATAAAGCAAATTATTTTTTTGCCCACCGTAACATTAGTAGTAAAAGGGAAGTGTACTACAGATGAGCAATGTACGTACACACATACACACGAGCACACTATCCCTGCGTGTGATATCTTCAGAGATACAAACGGATGATTTGCAGTGACTGTTTAGCTGGTTCCACATATGAAAATTGACTCAGTAGTGCTCCCTTTCGTCGGTGGGCTTCCTAGTCACACCCAAGAACAAAGTTAGAGAATGTCTCAACTTGTACTGTCTCGCGACACTCAGGAAACATGAGAAAAGGACAGTACGTGTATGCAGCATGCATGTCGCAATCATTTCACAACGACCCTTTCGAGCTACGCCGTGCTGATTATCCCCTCCTTTCCTTATACTATTTGCAGTTGCTAAGTGAGCCGTACACGAACTCCAGCAGAAGCAAGGTACCTAATTAAACTTCAGAACTTCTCATAGCCCACAGGCTAATCAGAATCAGTGATATTAATGATCACAAGCTGTGGTAAAATGTTTCAGGGTAACAACATTCCATGGAGTGGTCAAGCAGAGGCGAGCAAGGGAGAAACGGAGCATGACCTGAGGAATAGGGGGCTCTGCTTGGTCCCTGTCTCGTGGACGCCTGAAGTATACCGGGACGGCAACGCGATGGACTACTGGACGCCGGCGTACAGGGGCTGCCTGTACCGGTGACATCTAACTGAACCGGTACTGGTAGTTACCAAGTTTCTTCTGAATTTCTGATCAGTATGTAGCTGTTGTGCAGCACGACGGCTCGTCCCAGGTTACATAGAGGGCGGAGAGTCTGGTTATCTATACATGGTGCTTTATGTTTCTGAATGGAGTGATTTTACGGTTTTTCATATAAGATACCGGAAAGTAACATATTTTCTAGTGTAAAATTTGGTGGCTCTCGATAGCTCATATAACAGGAGGTACTATATTTTACACTACAAATTTTTATCCTCTCAGAACCTCATAAAGACCATAAATTTTCTATTTTGAATTAGCTTGTAATTTGTCGTTAAGCTTTCTTGATTTGTAATGTGTGCTGCGGAAATTGATGATAAAAATCGATTAGTTGCCGACACTTTCTAATAGTGAGATAATTGCCGCAATGGATTGATTGAGATTAATATTACAATAGATTGGCATAATGACTATACGCGATGTTGCTGACCATAGTACCAAGTATTCATTCGTAAGGTGACACTCCATGTTCTCGCCCCACGCATCAACCACCTTATTACCGCCGGCAACACCCGCCGGCGGCGGCCGCGTCACCCTTCCCTGCAACTTATTCACACCTTCCTCTTCATTCCTCCCTAGTGCATTTTCCTTTTGCCAAATCTAGTAACTTCCCCTCCATCTAGCCATTGAGGGCCAGATACGTGTGAGGTGAAGCCTGCGGCCATGGACAGACTGGCAAGTGGTGGTGGAGGTTGGCGGCGGAGTTGCGGGCACAAAGGAAGTCGTGGTAGTAGCCGTGGCGATTGGGATAGGCAGGCTAAGAGAAGGTGGTCTCTTGCCAGATTCAGCATCCCCCTTGTCCCTTGACCATTTTGAACACGGTAACACCGTCTCAGGCGATGATGGCTGACAGGGTATGGTGTTGGCAAAAGGCGGTGAGATCTAGTGGTGCCGGTGGCGTTGAACAACAACAAGGCTAGTCCCCTATCCCCTCCTCTGTGGGTAGCATTGACGGTCTAGTGGCGTTGATGATTTCGATGACAACCGGTGGTGTCGGCGACACATTGGACTGTGACAGGGGCTAGTCATCCGTCCCATTGCAAATCATGTTGGTGCAGCGTTGTGTTGAGATGAGGGTTAGTGTCACGCCCGGAATTTCTATCAAAAATTCCGCACGATTGGAGTTACCTCGTCCAGGAATCAGCCGAGGCACTCAATAACAAATCAATATCAGAGTACAAGTCTTTATTGGCATCAACGGTACAAAATTTATTACAGAGGTAGATAAGACCTCTCAAGAAATAAAATCTAAGCAGCGGAAAAACTATCTAAGCTAAGCGCGGCTCCAGCTCCACTCCACAGGCACTCGACCAGAACTCCAGCCTAACCTTCCCAAACTCCAGCGTCGACGAAGGACTCTTCCTCTGGTGGTGGGGAATTGCAAGGTGAGTATATGGAATACTCCGCAAATCACACAGCAAAC
>CM002480.1:19284486-19300077 GCA_000325765.3 Leersia perrieri | reverse complement strand
CGGGGGCGCGGCCGCCGCCCCACCCGCCGCGGCGCGCCAGGAGGAGCAGACCGACCTGAATCGCGCGATGTCGCCGAGCTCGACGAGGCCGCCGGCGATCTCGGCGAGGAGCTCCGATGGTAGGTCGGCCCAACCCATGATGGCCATGGCGAATTGGCAACGGCGAGACCAGGTCCGGAAATGCGTTGGGCGGTGGGGAAGGGAGAGGAGAATCGCAGTAACCGCTCTCGCCGATTTATTTGCGATTTGGGGGACTCGGCGTGGGGCAGACGTGGCGCGCGCTGCGCCGTCGGCGGGAGGAAGAAAACTGGTGGCCTCGCCTCCGTGGGCCGTGGCCGCGACGCGAGGCGTTGCGGTGCCGTGCGCTTTTGGGCTCGGTTCGGTGGCCGCTTCCTCTCTTCTCCTGCCGCAAACGCCGTGAGGGTGCGGCCCCAGCTGTCTGTGTGCGACAGCGACCCTGCAACCTGATGCAGTGGCGCACTGACGGCGAGAGCGTGTGCTGCCCATCCGTGCACGGGGCGTCGTGCCATCGCGGTGATGGACTGGTAGCGCAAGATTGGCCGTCATTGGGTTCGCTGTCGTCGTGGAGACCTCTGCTTAGCCACATGCGCGTTCCTTTTGTGCCTTCCAGATGGCGGTGATGTACTGACTCTGTCCGGCTTTCTGTTTTATCGGTTCTCCGGTAGCTGCTAGGCCTGTTCTGCTTGCCGCTTTCCACTTGGGCCTGATTTGGAGAAACGGAGAAACTTCCGTGGAACTGTGGGAGTCTCGAGAATTTCACCAGCAATGCACAGGACTTCAATGGAAGTCAGAATTCTAAACAGGAACTTACCCACTTTTCGGCAAAACAATGCTAGTACACCATTCCAGTTTTTTTCTACTAGTACGTCTGCGCCAGCAAGCAAGATCCACTATGAGAAAGAACTTATAGCGAGCTAACGGGCAAGTAACGTGTTTCATGTATGAATCATGTTTATCACAATAACACATTCACTTTTTTTTTCGCGGGGCACATTCAGGGTGTTCATGGAACTTTTGGAGGAACACCATTCAATGAGATCTTTCCTATCCGATCGGAGTGAAGAAATGAGTTGTACGAAAACCGAGGAAAAGTTTGTATTTCATTAGTGGATCGATGCAATCACGCAATCACACAGCTAATAATCTAGTACCGCAGCTAATAATGGATCCATGTCATAAGAAAATCAATGGCTATCTATTCCCTCCCGCCGTCTTAAAATATAGCAAATAGAACACCTCCTAGTACCACATATCTAGATACGTGTTACTACAAAGTGTCACATCTTGTCCTACGTTGCTATATTACGGGATGAATACAATATATGCTATCTCTAAGTAATAGTTCTTGGGCCAAAATATATTTTCGTGAGGGACCCAAAATAGGCTTATTTCATGGTTAATAGGTCTAAACTGAATTTATTCTATAGTTGAGGGACCTAATATATACTTATCTTTACAAATTTGTAGCCCCCGACACGACAGGCCGGTCATGCCTTCAAGCTGACATGGCACGACCCACCGTGTTGTGGATGTGCATGGGCCACGGGCACAACCAGCATGAACGGCACATCAGGTCATGTCGCCCCGGTAAATCTTGGTTGTGCCTGGGCCAAGCTGTGTCGGATGGGACATTTGTCCATCTATACATGTCATTCACATCTTGTGTGTCCTCGTTAGTCGTTGTTGCCGGCTCATCGCTGGTGGAGGACATGAGTTGAATTATTTCTAAATAATTTTCATATGGACTATAAACTCTTTTTATAATATTTTTGTTTTTGTGATTTTAAATTGTAGTTATTTTAAAATTATATTTCTATATGGAATCTACAACGTCAAGACTCTCATTTAAATTTACTTTTCTAATATAAGGTTTTATCTATTTTAAATGAACTTTATACTCTTCAATTAATATTACTTATTTTTTGTTTTGAATTTAAGTTATTCTATAAATGTATTCCTATATGGACTGTGGAGTCCCTTTTAATATTCTCTATTTTTTCAATTTTGAATTTCACTTATTTAGAAATTAAATTTCCATATGGACTCTAGACTCTCGTTGAAATTTCCTTATTATTTTATTCTAAATTATAGTTATTTTTAAATTGTATTTATATAAAAACTCTAGACTCCTTTTATTATATTTCATATTTATTAATTCCGAATTTCACTCAATCATAAATTATATTATATATGGACTCTAGACCCTCTTTGAAATTTTCTTATTTTATCTCAAATTTCAGTTATTTCTGAATTATATTTATATGTGGACCTTAGATTCTCTTTTATTATTCCCTACCTTTCTAATTTCAAACTTCGCTTATTTATAAGTTGTATTTTTATATGAACTCTACACCTACTTCCAAATTTTCTTATATTTTAATTCCGAAATTGATCTATTTCTAAATTGCATTTCTATATGGACTTTAAACTCTACTTTCAATATTACTTGCTTTTTAATTCTAAAATTCATAAACTGTGTTCTCATCTAAACTCTTTTTTATTCAGTTAATGTGGGAATTTCTCGCCTCTAAAACAAATGTGGAGCCTCTTGAAGGATGTTTTAATAATATAATAGATGTAGTCCACAAAGTAAATTCTTCATATCATGCAAAGGATTTCACTACCCACACAAGAGCAAATGTAGGCACACAAGACTCAAATAATTACTCATATTGTATATTGTTCTAGACCATTGCATGTATGATAGACCAAAGCTTGGATCTTTTCAACATTGTCACCATTTGATCGAAACGTGACACATGCAAAGGAATTTCTTGTAGCATTTCGATGTACAACGTTGAACATTGAAGAATGTGTTTGAATGAAAATAGTATTCACAAGACGAACACTTCTCATGACACATCAACATTTTATGTTTTTCTAACCGAATAAGCATGTGTGCAGCATGCAAGGAGAATAATTGTAACTAGGCATGCAAAAGATGTTTAATGCGAGATGTGTAGGATGCAAAAGGCAGGATTGTGACCTGTCCTTGTATTTGTTGTGTTGTTCTATACAATCATTCATGACTTCACAAACATGGTGTGGTATAGTAGAAACTCTACACGACACATTAATGTTTGTCGTTTGCTAATTTACACGTCAACGCAAGTGAGATGCCTTGTCACGAGGGGGGTTTTTCGACGAACACTAATGGTGTGCGATGATGTCTCCATGAGGATGATGTCTGTGACATGCTAAATGCCTTTAAAAATACAAACAATACAAGCATGCTGCTGCCATAACTAAAATACAATTTATCATGGTGTCTGCTTTAATGCAAAACAAACACATAGTAATGTTGATATTTTGCATGAAACTAGTGAATTAGTCAAGAACTTTTTTTCATACATGTTAAAACATGTTGTTTATATATCAACACATAAGGTTGCCGAATACATCTATTTGTAAAAAGCAATTTATATGTTGTGGTGCATATAAGTTGAACGTCTAAAATATATTATATTGTGAAAGGAAGAAATAGCAAAATATTTAAATATTTACATTTTCATCTCTATAATATATTGTCTGTCCATTCAAGATATTTAAATGTGCTTCGCATCTTTAGTGAGATGGGCTGCAACATGGTTTCGATACTAGAAATAATATCTGTAAAGTGAAAGCTCCAATCATAGATTGGCCGCTTGTAATTTTAATTTGTTTTCTCTTCTTTTTTACATAAACTTTACAAAATTTAATATACAGGGGGCCTCCCGCACAGTTGTTCGATAAAAAAAACATATTTCTTTCTTCAATATGAACATGATAGGTTGATACAAGAAAAAATCCCAAGCAAAGTGAAACCGACGATAATTAATATTTCAAGCTACAATATTTTTTTATTAAAAAGGGAGAAACCATCATCAATAGCATGCTTCTAAATAAAAACAATCAGCACACAATATATTGATACATGGTGCGAGCCTAGTATACCATAGGCGGAATTCCTTTTTTTTTCCAACTTTGTTACATTATCTTAAGCTTGCACTGTGAGTTCAAAGGTAATTTATCATAACAACAATGACACAATCACTCAGGTAGATTCACATGTACGGTAGATAAAAACCTTTCAACGAGAACATATATATCGTTGTTTTTAAACTATATATATGACTCATAATGGGCGTGTAACCTATAGTTCCTCATCAAAAGGAATCACCATTAAAAAGCTACTGAGTTTTTTATTAGTAGTATCTGAGATAGCAGCCTACCATCTATGACCACTGCTATTTGCCAACAAAAAATTTCTTAGGATCAGCGTAAATATCTTAAAGCCCCCAGAAAATTAGACACGAAAAATGAAATTTTATTAAACTCAACACAAGTAAATCTGGTGCACATTGCTGTCTGACAGACAGAAAACCCGCATCCTTGTTTCTCAGGCCAATTATCCACCCGGACCAACTAAGCACGACCACCTAATTTTCTAATCGAAATTCCAGAAAAGAAACTAGTAGTACAAGGAGCACCGCAGAAACCAATGACGACGACGCCGACGGGACGCGTCTTATTCGGACGGGCACAGCCCGGGGACAACCCAGGTGTCCCCGAACGTGTCGGGCAGCGACACGACTCTATCAACCACGCCGTCCTCCATGCTGTACCGACAAAGGAACCTGTACTCCCCGGCGTCCAGCCACGTCCGCCTCTCGTGCATGAAGTAGACGCAGTCACGCCTCAGCTCCGCCGCGTCGTTGGGCTCCAGCGAGAACCCGTGCCCGTGCTTGTCAACGAACAGCACGCGGTCTCCGATGCTCTGCACCTTGGCCCACGCGGCTGACTTCCCGTTGTGGGCCTCCTCCAGCTGGTACATGTCGATGAAGTAGTCCTCAGGCGACGCGGCCGCCATGCCGTCACGCGGGAGGACGATGGCCCTGATCAGCTTCCCGCCCGATTCCACCAGGTAGTCTTTGCCGCAGACGGCAGCGATAACACCGGGCGATGAGGTGGGAGGCGGCGCCGGCAGGACGGACTCGACGGCGCCGGTGGATGCGTCGATCACCAGCGTCTCCAGCGATTCCGTGCTGACGTAGAACCGCCCACGATGGTAGGCGTGGTTTACCATGTCCTCGCGCCCGTCGACCATGTTCCACTTGGTGTCCCCCGAGCGGCAGTAGCCGAAGTGACGCGTCTTGTTGGAGGTGTTCACCACCAGGAAGCTCCTCTCCTCGCCGCGGCCTTCAGCCACCACGTGGACGACGCCGTGGCGCCACATAGGGAACGGCACGGGGTTTAAAGCGAGGCGGTCACCGGTGAGCGGGTTGTACAGCGCCGTCCTGGAGAGGTCGAGGGTGGTTACGAGGTGCTCCTGGCACGCGCCGCCCACGACGAGCGAGGAGCGGCCGCCGTAGCCACGCACGCTGTACGTCCTACCTGAGCTAGGCGAGTAGAAGCGGAAATGGGCCCTCGCCTGGAACGCGGACGCGCGGCGCTCGATGGCCCACGGAAGCTGCGGCGGCGAGTCGGACAACGGAACGGCGTCGCGCCACGCCCTGCATACCGTGCGGAAGCGCACGAAGTCGGCCGAGTCCGGCAGCTTCTTGCACACGAGCGGGAGGAGCTCCGGCGGGAGCTGCGTCCAAAGGTCTTCCACCACATCCGCCGCCGTCCCGCCGGCGTCACGTCGACCGGTCATCCCCGGCGGCCTTGCCATTCAAAGAGGTTCAGGTCGCTCTCAATGATGGGATTTTAGGCGGCCAAATAAATACGCCTTTTATAGGTGGGCGGCAGGTGATAGGGTAAGGATCGACTCGATCACTCGCCGGCTACCGTCTCCCCGCGATTGCGTTCGCGTTGCCCTCATCTTCGTATCTTTTCTTGTGGACTTTGCCCACCCACGCCCCACGCACGCTTGCCTCGCCCTCGCCGGCGCCGCTCGATCGATGGTCCACCACATCATCACGCATTTTCTCACCTCGTGCCGCCTGCGTTCCCCGCGATGCTTATCTCCTCCGTCGCGTCGCCGCGGCGCGACCGGTGTTTCCACGTGCTCCATCCCCACCCCACCGGATCCGTCAAGCTTGGCGCGGTATACGCGCGCTGCTCATGTGGCACGCGACGTCACGCTGTATCTGCACTGGCTCGCCTCGGTGATTTTGCGAAGTCTTACTCTCCACGGGAGGGAATTTGTCCGCGAGCGAGTACTGCGACGAATTAGTGGAACGCTCGCACCTTTGTTTAATGGAAGCAAGCAAGTGATGGGCTGTAAAGATCTGTGCACCACTGTATTCCAGAAACATGCCGTGTGGGGGCAATTAACTGTGCAAAAATCTCTCGTCTGCTCGACACGCGGACACCGTGTCTAGCTGAAACGCCAGTGAAAGTGTAAAGGGGCAATTCCTTTAGTACCCATAAAATTTAAGTCAATCCCTTCTATATTTTTGTGTTTTGCCCATGAATTTTAGTTTTGATACCTTTCATACCCATTCCATTAGGTTGACGGTTAGTTGACCGTTTGATAGGTAAGAAAAAGTCAATTTTATCCTTAGGTATTGAATGAATTTTAAAATTAATGTAGTTTATTATTGTTAAGGTAAAATGTTGTATGTGATTGTTATATTCATGAATTTATTGTGTGGGATATTTTTCGTCACAATTTTTATATAAATAAAAAGTATTATGAAGAGGTATGTAGCATGTTTTATAGGTTACATATATTTGATTTACTATATACATTATACATTAATATAATATTATCTTACACGACTAATAGTTATGTTCAACATTAGAAATGATACATATACCATTAAAAATACAATTAATTTTTACATATAATATTTCTTAAAAGTTGTGAATATTTTTAATGTAGTACTCCAACGTATTGATGCATTCTATCCATACCCGAGGGTAAAACCGACTTTTTCACATATATTTAACGGTCAACTGACGGAAAGAGTATGGAAGGGATCCAAATTAAAATTCGAGGCCATACAAGAGAATGAGTAAGGATTGAGCTGAAAATGGCTGAGGCTGAATGGTTTTTTTAATAAGAGTTGGCTAGGCTGGCTGGATTTTTGGGAAGAGTTGGCTGGGCTGGTTGGAGCCAGCCAGCCACTTGAATAGGCCGTAAAACTCAGGGCCAGTTTGGTTTTGAGCCAAACTTTGGCCTACCAATATTTGGTAATTTGAATAGTATTAGCTTATATTTGGATTGAGACCAAGTATTGGCATGCCTTTAAAAATTAGGCCACTTCAATAGTAAAATAGACTATTTTGGCTTTAATCCAAACACCATTTGGCCTTATTAAATATTAGCCATGCCAAATTTTGGCATGGCCAAAAATTGGTAAGGCCAATTTTGGCCTAAAACAAACCAGCCCTCAGGGACATAGAGAGGATTGGCTAAACTTTGATGGGTATTCGGGGAATTTTCTCAAGTGTAAAACCAATAGGATGGATGGTGGAACTCCAGCGAAAGTGTGAAACCAACAGGATGGATGGATGGTCGTCCGTTCGTCACCCTCTTGCTCAGGAACATTCCTGAAAAGAACAGACCAAGAAATAGCAACCGGTCAGAGTGTTACCTAACCACGCGGTTATTTAAAGTTGACGAGACTCATAAATTGCATGAACATTCCGTTTCTAGGCTGATGGGCTGGGACCAGAAAGCATTCGACAAGGAGAGCGTATTAGAGGCCTTGACTATCAAGTGTTGGCCCAAAAAATGGCAGCCGACGGTCCATAGTCTCATTGCACCTCACTCCGAGCGAACAGTTTGTCCACCAACAGATGGGCCGCGTAATAGCCCAGTAACTGTCCCTGAAAAATCACGATCTTTCAAAAGCAGGTTTGCAGTTCTTGTGCCTCCCTCTCTGAAAACCTAACATGAAAAATAGTCGTGTATATTCCGGCACACGACCGGACAGGGAAGTAATATAGGAACACAATCATCTTAGAAAGGTGAGTCGGAGTCGGAGACTGATATACGTACAATTAACATACTGTCAACGTCCACACCCGTCACTCTCATAGAGAGATTACAAGTAGCAATACATCATCATGAAAAAAAAGGGGCCATGAACCCCACCCTGAAAACGAAATGAACCCAAGAGGCCAAGAAAAAGTGCAACTTGTTAGCCCTCGAGCATCCTCAGCCGAACAAACAACGAAATTGTTGGGTGAGAACGTCGCCGCAAGTTCACGGATGCTGCTCAATTGGCTCGTCGTTTAGACCTTATCCGATGACAGTAACATCTTGGGACGGTCGCATTATGTTATTGTTACGCAGTATGTGGTCTTCGGGGGATAGGAAGAGAAGAGAGGCGAGAAAAGCGACAGAAAGCACACGGGAAAAGATAAGAACAAATCCATGACCTGATTAGGAAGAACGACTGATCAGGAAATGTAAAGATGCTCTCGAAGCAGAAGAGAATTCGTGTACGTTGTTCTTTCAATTAGGTCAGCTTGCTCTTCAGAATTCGGACGAGGATGGTAATTCTGAAATGCTGTTCCACATCGTTAAGACATTTCGATATGAGAAAACGAGGTTTGTTCTTATATCTGAATTTAATTGGAGTTCCTTCGTAATAGAATTCTGTCGCAACATTGGTAATGAAAGTCAAGATGCAACCAGATTTGATTTTCGTTCGCTAGTTGTAACATTACATGTTTGATTGCTTGGGAGAAAACAAATTGAACCGTATAATTGACGAGTAAAAGTCTTCCCAAATTCCCAATTGCCTGCCAAGTTGCCTTCCAAATTAACACAACCTGCAGTCCCGCACACAAACTGCAACCTCAAATACACTTTATTCAATTACTAAAATAAGTTTCCATAGACTTAACTATTATGTCCTTTCATCGATTCAACCGTGCATTGCAGCTGAAACATCCAGGGCATACACACAGTAACCGACCTGGCTAGCAATGGGAATCTGTCGAGCAAAACCATACAGATTTCTCCAGGCCATCCAAACTAACTTGTACTACTACTACAAAGTACAGACCATCTGACTTGTAATCTGCTTTGAAAGAATGCGGCCGATGCACAGTGTCCATCCCCAAATCAACAGCGAGCTGAAATGTGGCATTTCCCTTATGATCGACCGATCCGCTTACGGCTTATCTGTACACAAGTATTCAACCAGAGTACCTGACACGGTGATACCCACGCGCGGAGCAAATGACCAAATCAATCATCGGCGCGGAGATCCGGGAAGATCCTGAGAAATTAAGCGCTGGACGAATGGAAGATCTGCAGCAGGGACGTGTAGGTGCCGAACACAGCGAGCGCGAGACCAAGCACAACAAGCAGGACATCGCTGAGCACCCCAGGCCAGGCCATCTCAGCACCGAACACCTTGAGGTGGAACGAGGCCGGCAACACGAACCCGAGCAGAACGCAGACGCTGCTCCCGACGAGCGCCAGGAAGTCGGTGAAATTGGGCACATACATGGCTGCGAGCCCGACGACTATGACGAGCAGCCACCGGAGCCACCAGCAGTAGCGCTTGCCGTGGAGCAGCCGTTCGGCGACCTCGTAGACGGGATGCATCATCACCGGCATGGTGAAGAAGAGGTTAATGCACAACCCGAGCTGTACGGCGGCCGAGAGCCACCCGGACCCGAGGTTGGTGGTGATGATGTCACGCGTGGCGTCACCGAACGCGATGTAACCCATGGCGCCGAAGAGCCCGTACATGACGGCGATGAACGCCATGGACAGCCCGAGCGTGATGCCGAATTTCTTCTTGTTGGCGGCCTCCGCCTCAAGCGGAAGGACCATGCCGATTCCCTCGAAAGCGTACACGGACACGCCGAGGCCGTACAGGACCGCGCTCACGCCGCCGAAGGCGAAGACGGGTGGTGCCTTGGCGAGCCAGGTGGACACGTCCTGCCCGAGAACGACGCCCATGGCTCCGAGGTCGACAACATCGGCGAAGATGCTGAGCGGCGCGAGCAGCGTCAGCGTCTTGATGGAGTTGAGCCCGAGCTGGAACGGCAGCATGGCCCAGATGAAGAGCGCCTTCGGGGAGAGAAGCGCGTTGGAGGAGGGCGCGAAGATTGGGTAGAGGTGCGCCATGGTGTTCGAGATGAAGATGAGGTAACCCACACAGAAGCTGGCCTGGCTGAGCACCAGCATGGTGTCGACGGTGAGGCGACCCGGACCGCCAAACACGGCGTCCCCCAAGTCTCCGAACGAGGCGATCTTCGGGTGCTCGTCCGCGAGGCGGCGGCGGCAGGCGACGAGCAGCATCATGCAGTAGAAGGTGAGCGCAGCGACGGAGAGCAGCAGGATGGACCCCGCCGCCCACCCGGTTCGCGAGAACGTGTACGGCAGCCCAAGCACGCCGGCGCCGACCACCGCGATGAATACGTTCGCGAAGGTCTTCGGCTGCGACGACAGCTTACCGGATCCATCGCCACCGTGTTGCGGGAGCAGAGGCGCCGGATCCAGCCGCGAGGAGGACGAACTCGCCTCGTTCCCCAATCCCATGGCAAAAGCACTCCCCCAACTAACGCACCAAGTAATCAAAATTTCAGAACCACCACCACCCCAGACGACGGCACGCCGACGCAATCGACCGGATTTCGCTCCCTCTCCTCCGTGCGCGACTCACAACTACCGAAAGGTATCCGCAGATCTAGCGGCGGAAGAATGCGTGCGTTGGTGCTCACGGTCGCGGCGAAATGGAGGATTTGATTGTTGATTCATTTGGGAGGAAGCCTTTTTGTAGAAGATGGGGTAGTGTCCCATTCCGCAGAAAATATCCTAGACCTGGTCCATGGGCATGTTGGACTGTCTGCACCAAGTGGCCCTACATGGAAGCGTGTGCGGTGTATGAGCTGTGCCGTACCTGAAGAATCGTGCGGGAGTATCCCTTCCGTGGGTTTGGGGCCACGTGTACTCTTGTGAACGGTACAGCCAACAGGCTGCACCACGGCTGGATTTTTTTTTAGTATTTTCGTATTTTCGGAAATATGAGCTCTTGCACTATTTGAATTTCACATATCCTTCTTTGAGCCAAAAATGCTTCATTGTGTTAATTTCAATGTTTATTTTCTTCCCTAGATAGCCACTCACTTTCCATGAAGCTCGGGTAAAAATGAATATTCATGCCAGCAATTCGTTTTGGTTTCTCCATTTCTTTTAAACCTTTTTAAAATAAAGGGTGAATAGAATATAGTTCTTGAAGTTTCACTTTCGTATCATTTTAGTTCTTAATATTTTAAATTTTCATGTCCTTAAGATTTATCATTTGGCTCAACGTAGTCCTTGCATTTGTGCATACAAAAGAATCAACTAAATGACCACCTACCATTACATATAAAAATAAAGAGTAAATTTCACTAAACTACATATTGTGGTTTGAGTGGCAGAAAACTAAATATATTTTGAGACTTTTCAATTAATTACACATGTCATGGTATTAATATTTTACAAAACTACACTTAGTTTTACACTATTAAGTATTTCTTAATAATGTATTTTGGATAAGTGGTTTCTCACAACCGACGCTAGCAGGGGAATGGAGGCGGCTTCCAGTTCTAGGGAGTAAATTGAAGTCAAATAAGAAAAGAAAGTACAATTGTTATTATCTACTCTTTGAAAGTACAATTGTTATTATCTACTCTTTCTGTCTTAGAATACAAGAATATAATACCAGATTTGATATATCATGTTACTATAAATTTTGGCAGAGTTTGGACCCTGTTACTATAAATCTTGACAGAGTTTGTGTCCAGATTTATAATAATAGGATATATCGTATCAGGTACTATGCATTTGTATTTTAAGGAGGGAGCATACTTTATACCAATATATCATATACATCCACTAATCCACGGGAAAAGAACATATGATTGTTATTCATCGAATTTCACAAGGAACCACATAATCATATATCATGAGCACAATATCATTCATCATAGATTCGTCCCGCTCGCTTGTCAATCAGGTCTCGGTCTGGAATGAAGGATCATCTCATTGTCCCCGTTCCCACCGGACCTGATCTGATGGGGGCTTGTTTTCCTGGGTTTAATTTCCTATTGGGCACCAATTGCAATTATCCCTTTATATTAACGGACTGCTGCATGTAGCCTCGAGCCCTCGACGCATTCGTATTCTTCAAACCAGGACTGTTTAGGACACACAAAAATATCTGCATTCATTGCTGGCACATCGATTATGAATATGACCGGATCGTTTATCTTCGCGGCCCCCGTGCCGATCATGTCGGTTCCTCCTCTACCACACGTTCTCTCCTATGCCTACACTACGAGCTTAGTTAAGCTGGCATTTAGGACATTTATAGTGGAAGCCACTCAAATGAGAGCGTGATTGCGACACCACGGGAGAGCGACAGGGGTAGTGCGTCATACTGATACGGTGTCATACAACAGGTGCTTCGTGCATTCGTTGGCCCGTAGCTATCCCCCCTGAAAATGGGGATTTCTAAAGAAGAGATAGTCGAATTGTCCTCATGGGTTGGCTAGTACGATCGTTTTTTTTTTAATACGCTTTGCGTATTTTTGCCTTAAGGGCTAGTACGATCATCTCACAGCTACCAGGACATTCTCACGAATAGAGAATGGATCTTTAGTCCCGGTTCGTAAATCGTCTCTGTCTCGGTTGAAATAACCAGAACTAAAAATATACATCAAGTTAAAAAATATAAAAAAAAGTACGTATGAAGTGTAGGATTCAAGCACAAAATCTCTCACCTCGGCCTCACGTACTTTACCATACCATTTACTAGACACATGCGAATGTTTTTTTAAAAAACTAACTGGAAAGACATTTTAGTTGGGGTTGGTAACACCAACTAGAACTAAAGATATTTTTAGTCAGGATTGGTGTTACCAACCGGGACTAAAGATCTTGGAGCCTGACGTGGTCTGACAAAAAGTAAATCGGGACTCAAAATGATCTTTAGTCATGGACTAAAGATCATTTTTAACCTTTGAAATTATAAATTGGGACAAAATATCATCTTTCGGTTTTTTGCCTAACTGGTTCACTATGGATTTTGGCTAACCGGACAAAGATTATTTTTCGAATAGTGTCTGTTGCCTGATGGATTCATTAGCCATTGCTGTCTCCTTAATGAGGCAAAGCTTTTTGCCCACTTTGAAGAGAAAAAAAATTAGCCATTGCTGTTGGCTGATGGACCTGGCTCTGCAAAAAATAGTGTCTGTTGCCTTATGGTTCCATTAGCCATTGCTGTCTCCTTAATGAGGCAAAGCTTTTTGCCCACTTTGAAGAAAAAAAAAATTTAGCCATTGCTGTTGGCTGATGGACCTGACTGCAAAAAAGTGAAAAGCTCCCGGCGAGGATCGAACTCGCGACCTTTCGCTTACGAAGCGAACGCACTACCACTATGCTACGGAAGCTGCGACAATGGAGGTGGTAATGTTATCTACTTAACAAGGACTTGAAATCCGGACTTACAACTGTCAGTTATGCTCTCACTGATTGTTCACGGTCCTCGCGATCCAAATGATTCCAACGTGTTTCTTTCTCTGATTGATGAGGGTCCGCCCTAGATGGATTATTCCAAGTACTGGTTTTGTTGGATCAATTAAGGGATGGGTAGGATCGTGTCCATAAATATTTGATGCTATTAACTTTTTTATACATGTTTAATCATTCATTTTATTTAAAAAATTTACATAATTATTAATTATTTTTCTATAATTTGATTTATTATTAAATGTATTTTTATGCATACATATATTACATAATTGATAAAAGTTTTTTAATAACATGAATGGTCAAACGTGTGTCAAAAAAATCAACGCTGTCAAATATTTAGGAACAGAGAGAATGATTGGAAATAAAATAAAGAGCATGTGTGTCCTCGCAATCCAAATGCTTCCAATGTGTTTAAAAAGAGAATCGACGGCAGGTGTAACCCTCTGCCGCCTATAATGCGCTGTAAAGTTGAGGAGGAAATAGCCTTACAGCCTGGGTTCACATTTCCAAAGGAGACCAATTTTTCACTACCTGACAAAACACATCGGTTTTTTGCATTCAAATTTGTAAACCAAAATTTAAATTTTTGAAAGACGTTGAAATCCGCTTGGAGTGAAAACCTCAAAATTTGGCAAATGGAACCCACTCAGAACTAATGAAATTCTGGCCGGAATTTTCAAAATTTCGAATGGAAAACACGTGTGTTTTTTGCATGCCGCAAATGCAAAGTTGGCACTTAAAAAAATCAGCATGCCGTTTCCTATCAAAGTTGATATGCTTGCATTGACAAACACATATTACGCAATATATATAACAGTGAAAGCTCAAAATACGTCGTCGAAAACCTTAATACAAATATAATGTTTATTACGGCATCACCACAATATCAAACTATCATATATGTTTCAAGGTTAAAAGTCTAGTAAATATTTTAAGTTTAATTCACTACTAATATTCCATGTATTTCTAAGAAGTGTCCTTCCGGTCCATAATCTTTTTTCTCAATTATCTATGTATTTCTATATCGTCTCAAACTTTTCCCTTTGAAAATCTACTCTATATCCAATATTTTTTGATTTTTTGCCAAAACATACTTCTAATTCCATAGTGTCATTAGATTTTTTTTTGTACTTTATGGATTCAAATTTGGACTGCACAGAATTATAGCAAAATTTTAGTACCTTTTACTTTCTGAGCCACATCGAAACAATGGAATTTCGTGAAATCTTACCGGATTTCATTGGAATTGTGAACCCTGCTTACAGCCACAACGCATGAGCAGCAGGACATGTTGATTGTTACAGGGTTACACAGCACGCCAAGTCGCCAATGCTTGGCAAAACTCATGAAACAATACACCTGTGCGGTAATGGGTATTCACTTGTTACAGGATAGGTATTCGAAATATGATAGGATAAAAATATAACAGTTAAAAGCCTCAAAGGAGAGGATTAGGATCACGGACAGAGATGGTACCGCCAAACGATTGATTACAATACGGATGACTAATCGAAATTTATTTAAAATTTAACATTTATGCAAATATATGTATACAATTGACTATAATTGGTAGTTACTTTTAGATAGATAAATGCATAGAATTACATATATTGAATATGTAGGCGAGAGTGAAAAGTGGAGACGCTGAAGTAGGCGGCGAGTAGCATAGTTGCGTTCGTCGGAGGGGACGGAATATCAGCCAACGAAGAAGCATCTCTTGTTCTTTCATATTTGGGCTTTTGGGAGCATGCGCCTTTTTGGGCTATCAGCTGGGCCGTAAGGATTCAGATGAGAGGAGTGAGGAAAGCAGGCCCGCTATTGCCGAATTGGGCTTTTTGTTAAATACAGCATGTTTTATTTATTTTCTCATATGTATATATGACTAGCAAATATGCCCGTGCGCTGCAACGGGCAAAATTAATTATAGAAATCAACAAATTCAATAAATATGAATTATAAATGTTTCTCAAAAACTAAAGGACCAAAGTTAAACTTGTTTCTTCATCCGAGGGACATAAAATAGACTTCTTCGGCCTGCTCCATAGGCCCAAGGCCTTTTTCATAGCCCGATTCGGGCTGGTCGATTTCGGCCGTCCGATCCTAGGGTTTCGGATTGGACGGCCAGGCAGCAAGATGGTGGGGAACAAAACCCACCC
>CM002480.1:19250891-19284386 GCA_000325765.3 Leersia perrieri | reverse complement strand
AATTTATTCTATCCCCACACACACATATATATTACACTCTGTTGTGGCAGTCAGATAGCCTATGAAATCATATTAATAGGTATTTCATTTTCCATGTTTATGCTAAACTACGTGTCAAATTACATGCTACGACAGGTTGTCTTCATTCCTGGAATGTGCGCATCTTGTTGTCCCTCTGAATAAGACAACCTAATGGAAGTTGAAGATATACTGTTCAATAATTAGATAGGTTCCAATACACCTCTTTACTTGTACGCTGGATCGTGTGGGCAACATGCGTGATGGCCTGGCCCATGTTCTACAGAGAAAATCAGCTATGGTTGCTAACAAGTCACAACCGATGAACTTATAAAATTGTCAATTGGTTGCATCAGAAAAATGTCAAAGCTGGAAGGCTATTTGTTTCACCACAACTTGCATGCCTTGTTTAATAATTAGAAAAAACAGAGAGAGAACAATTCCATTCCATACCGCGACAGCTAATAAAGAATCAGTCAACTAGAAAATTGGAAACACCCTACCAAGTCGATGCTTCTGTCGAGACTCCGCCAAACAGCAGGGTCATCCTTCTTCTACAGGAGGCTCTCAAGATGAGGCGAGGGGAATCGAAGACGACGAGGGGCGCGAATCGATCGTCGCCATCGTCATGGAAGAGCAGCTATATTGGCTATGGCTTAGTTGTCGGCTTCGTGTTGATGCTGCTCTTCTTGATGGTCTCATCGCAGTTCAGCAACAGCACAAACGGTAATTATGGCTACTTCGTTTCCATATATGCTTCCTTAATTGTCATCTTCCTTTGTTTGCCTTGGAGACTCAAAAAAACTCTTTGAGTTAGTAGACAATACGGAGATTCAAATGTTCAATCCTTGCATCTTAATTACTTTTTGCAGTTTATTTTGGCCGCCCAGCAACAATCAGTAAAACTGATTCGGTGCCTTCTGCAAGGCATCAAGAGGATCATGCAGGGCAAGGTATATGTGCAGCGTGAACATCATTAAAAATTGTTTTTAGATAGTTTCGTTTCGTCTGCTTTCTAGCTTTTAGATAGTTTCGTTTCGTTTGTTTTCTTTTCTGAACTTGTGAAGTCACTGTAGAAGGTGGGAGTAGAGAAATGGAGGGACACTACAGGGAGAAGGAGAAGGTAGCCAGGACACACACGGAACAATCAACAGGCCAGCATCAAGGTAAACGTCGTTACGTCATTCAAGAGAGCACACAAATCAACACACGGCAGCAAGAGAAAACTTTCTCCTACAAGAAATCATATTCAAAGTATTTTCTGTTTCTTCTTTTATTCAGAGAAAAAAGTCGAAAGCGAGCAGCAACGAGCCGAGAAAAATCCTATCGAGGAACAATTAGGTACTACATTATTGTTCCCATTTTCATTATGTATAAAAACATATTGTATATTTTTGTTTCTCTTTCACCGAACCGTCTACTTGTCTTGTGTATATATCATCAGGCAACGAAAGAAACTCTGACAAGTGGGAGGAAAGACACCAACCCGAGAAAAAGGACAGAATTGAATTCAGTGAATTCGGTATATATATTCCTGATCGACCTACTCAATCGTCATTTCACATGCCATTGCACACATCATATACCTTATCCCAGTTTGTCAAGTTGGCACGTTGTTGGTATGATGAACAGGAGGAGGAACGGATGACTTCAACAATGTCGCCAACACCAAGCCGATCTGCGACACGTCGTTCGGCAAATACGACATCTGCGTGCTCGACGGTGATGCACGGGCACAGGGCGGCGCTGTCCCCACGTTAACCCTCGTGTCGCCTCGCGCCCCACGGCGAGAGTGGAAGATAAAGCCCTACTCCCGAAAATACCTCGACGGGCTCAAGGCGGTCACGGTGAAATCCGTCCCAAACCCGGATGTCGTCGACGCCCCACAGTGTACCACACGGCTCAACGTCCCGGCAATGGTCATCGAGCTCGGCGGGCTCACCGGCAACTACTGGCACGACTTCACCGACGTCCTCATTCCGCTATTCATCGGCGCGCGCCGCTTCGGTGGAGAGGTTCAACTCCTTGTCGTCAACCTGCTTCCCTTCTGGGTCGACAAGTACAAGAGAATATTCAGCCAGATCTCGCGATACGAGATCGTTGATTTAGAGAAGGATCACGGAGTCGTCCGATGTTACCCGCATTTGGTCGTCGGCTACGGTAGCCGCAAGGAGTTCACCATCGACCCCTCTATTGACGACACCGGTGTTGGGTACACCATGGTCAATTTCACGGAGTTTTTGAGGCATTCCTACTCGTTGCCACGTGACCGGCCGATCAAGCGCACCAACCACCAGCGGCCACGGATGATGATCTTGGAGCGGACCAACAGCCGAAAGTTCATGAACCTCCCGGAGGTCGTCGCGGCAGCAGAGGCCGTGGGGTTCGAGGTGACCGTGGCCGGCCGTCCAAGGGCGAGCTACGACGAGTTCGTGCGGGAGGTGAACTCGTTCGACGTCATGTTGGGCGTGCACGGGGCAGGGCTGACAAACTGTGTGTTCCTCCCCACGGGGGCCGTGCTGGTGCAGATCGTGCCGTACGGCCGGCTGGAGAACATTGCCAAAACCGATTTCGGCGACCCGGCGCGAGACATGGGGCTCCGGTACATCGAGTACGGCATCGCGGCCGACGAGAGCTCGCTGTTGGAAGCGTTGGGCAAGGACCACCCCATTATCAAGGACCCAATTGCCGTGCACATGAGCGATTGGGGAAAGGTGGCCGAGTGGTACCTCGGGAAGCAGGACGTACGGGTTAACATAGAGCGGTTTAGGCCTGTTCTGATGCAGGCGTTGGAGCACCTGCACTAGTATGTGTACAATACAATTAAGGGAGTAAAGTCTTTTCTTTACAAGTTATCTAGGTCCTATCTTCAATTAAAACCAACAGCAAAAAACAACGCGCGCCCATCATCTTTCTCCCGCAACACACGTCTCGTTCCTGTTTCTGCTCAGCTCATGACAAAATGAAAGCAATATATTGCCATCTAATCCTGAAAACTTGAACGAAACAGAACAATGAATTGCCATTTCCAAATATTTGGACCATCAAATTACTATGAAGTGTAAAATGAAACGGCATATATGAGTTAGTAACTTTGCAGTTACCTGTTAGCACATAGCTCAGCCCCGCTGGGATAGATGTATAGTATATCCTTTCTCAACTATTGTTCTCTAAGAAGAATAAAAAAAGCAATATAGGTTGACAGCATAGGAACACGAGGAATCGCTAGTATTTTGTTTTTCTGAGACAACAAAAGGTTATAAATCACTTGGTAGATAAGCAAATGTATGGAATTGGAAACTTGCGCTGCATGTGCCAAAACTGTGGACGGGAAGATTCAAAAGAGCTTCGAATTACTTAAATCTAAAGCATCCATATTGCATTTTTACAATCATATGTTATCATTGTCAAGAAATTGTGGATTTGAGGATTTTCACTGTATGCATTGACTTAGCCAATATGTACACAATGGATGGAAAAGGACTATACTACCCTTGATACTTTTAACACCCCCACTCAAATGCAATGTGTATGCAATAACATTGCATTTGGAGGGAACAATTTGATACTAGATAAACAACACATGATACGCTAAGATAATTCCAAAGTCCATGCTTGAAGAGATGTCGTCGAAGTATGCAACTCTTGATAATGATGAAGAGATACTCTTGATGAAGATGAAAAGATCCATCCCCTCCTCAATGAAACGGACTTTGGTACCTTCACAAACTGTCCTTCGGTCCTTGGTACCTTAAGCCTTCACGAACCATTCTTCAGCCCTCATTGATTCCGAGATGTTGATGATGATGAAGGAACTTCACAAATTGTACTTCGGTCCTTCAATAATTGATTATGTTTATGTCGGCACTTCACAAATTTGTACTTGAAGCCTTTATTAAATAACTGATGATGATGGCCAGCTCCGATGTGGAGCCGGTGATGGATAGAATAGCATGACTTCGACGAATTGAAAAGTATACAATGGACTTGCATATGCAGTGGACTTCGATGGACAGTCTTGGTACAAAATAAGTGGAACTAATTTGTAGAGGAAATTGATATACTAGAAAAGACACAATGTTGGCTCAATCCAAACTAGTCTATGACTCAGGACACTATTGGCAGAGGAATGATTTTTTTTTAATCATGGCAGAGGAATGATACTATAGCATAATGCAAAGACACTAACTAGCAATAGCAGCCACATGCTGACTCCAAAATGCAGCACAACTGCACAAACTTAGCTAGCAAAGGAAGTATGAGGACCATGGCCTCCTCTGTTTTCTGGTGGTAGAAAACAACAGCAACTGGTCTAAAAAGGATTCCCGGACATGTAGACATGTAGTAGATGGCAGCAGTGAACAAAGCACAACAATTCCTACTAGGATGACCACAGATTTGGTCAAGATTTCGTATAGAAGATGATGAACCGTGCCAGAGTAAAGTAGCAACCAGACGAGGATGTCGAGGACCGATGGCCACCGCGACGAGCGGCGGCGGCTGGTGATGGGGGCCCTAGATCTGGACCGATTGCAGACGATGGTGGCGCCTCGCCACGGTGGATGACGATGGTGGCTGTGCCACTGACGGCGTCGTGCAGCCATGGATGAAGGAGGCCTGCTGCTGTTTGCTTTTTGTGCCGACTGAATCTGCTTGTTGCTTGTTGATGAAGTTGACGATGCGACCTAGACAAATGTTGATGCATGATTGAGGCCGACGACGATGGCTCGCCGGCGGCGGGCTACCGCCGGCGTGCCTGGATGGACTCGAATCGACGGCTAGGGTTAGGATCCCTGCTCTGATACCATGTCAAGAAATTGTGGATTTGGGAATTTTCACTGTATGCATTGACTGGTTGTGTTTAGTTGCCAAAAAATTTTTAGCCAAATGTATCACATCAATGTTTGGACACATATTTGAAGTATTAAATGTAGACTAATAATAAAACAAATTATATATTCCGACCGTACACTGCGAGACAAATCTTTTGAGCCTAATTACGTCATGATTAGCCATAAGTGCTACAGTAAATACCATGTGCTAATGACGGATTAATTAGGCTCAAAAGATTCGTCTCGCAGTGTACAATCCGAATATGTAATTTATTTTATTATTAGTCTACGTTTAATACTTTAAATGTGTGTCCAAACATTAATGCGACATATTTGGCCAAAATTTTTTAGCCATCTAAACACGGTCTTAGCCCCAAAGGGACATATATATTTGTACACAACGGATGGGAAAGGACTATACTACCTTGATACTCTTAACAATCATGATAGTAATTACACAACGAGAATTAGAACATAAAGTGTAGACATACCTGGCATTTTATAACTGCACATGATTCTCATCCAACATATTAATGAGACTATGTAAGAAAGAACCATTTACCTTCAGTATACCTCAATTATAGCCATGTTAAGCATTACAGGCAGCTACAAAAAAATGTTCTTATCCCACTATTGGCTTTCTCAATCTCAGATGGTGCACGTTGCTAAGGCTCAGCTTTCCAGAGAAATAGCAGGATCTGTTCTTTCCATTGCAGAGGTTGTTTAGGTATCAAATAGCTATATCCTCATAATGCCCTATTGTTTATGCATATAAAGCATTCACGGTTGATGCATATAAGCATCTTTACTTTTTCACACCTGTAAAATAAAATGAAAAAGTCCATATGCCTACACAAGCAGTGATAAAATTTGCTATAAAATAAATAAATCCACCATATGACTTGCAGCTTATATGACAGTCCAGTTTCTGCCTAAGCAAGAAGCACTATGGTAATGCATAAAATTGAATGCCACATTCAGTACATATAAGCTTGTTGTGAGGAATTAGCTTGCCTGTTCTCAGAGCCCTAATAATTTGACAAAAGGCCCAAAAAGATCTTGCAGGTTTGTCATTGTAACTTATACATGTAATATTTGTGAATACATCACCAAGAAAGGGAGTGTACCCTCGAAGAAAGAAACGGATCCCTTCCATGGACTCTGCTTTCACAGGAAATACTTAGCTACCACATTACTTTTTTCCTTTTGAACAATAGGGTGGAACTCCCCATCTTCGTATGTCATATAGAGATGATCAAAATAAGATGTAGAAGTTTTGAGCCACATTCTTCCAATCCACACTCCTTTCATTACCTCAGCAAACTGAGTGCTCCTTTTGTCAAGTAGAGAACTTGCTGAGCATATAAAACCGAGTGGTCCTTTTGTTACCGGCAAACTAATGGATACCAAAATAAAAATAAAAAAGATTAACATGTTGTCTATTTGTCACAAGCCATGCGGAGTTGATAGCCATAATAATGACTGGGCATTTCGTCAAGCACTTAGCAGGCAAGATTGTAGAAGACAGACTGCTTGCATATAAAGAAAAGGGGCAAACTAAATCCACAAATCAACAACGAAATGCATTGTTGGATGGAGTAATAGCAAAGAAATTAAACTGAAAGCAAATTAATAATATGACCTAAAAAAACGAACTGCATTGAACAGAGAGGGGGAAGCATATAGGCAGCAGCTCATTCACCACGACCTCGTTATTTCATTTTTCTGATCTGACATTCTGAATAAGTTCAGAAACTGCATAGTTCACTGAAGAAGAATAAGACTGGTGAGATCAACATTTGAAGAATTCCACCCAGAGACTTGGGAAAATAAGGGGGAGAGCGGCATTACGATCAAACGAGCATGAGTGAGGGGATTGCACGATTGGAGGCGACGCGGGGGCGGTAGGAGCTGATCGACGCGGAGTGGTAGGAGCGGATCGGGCGGTTGACACAAATGAAGTATTGCAATTCAACGGTGGACGGGGAATGATATTGTAGATTGCTGATATTTTAACAGTAGTTTAGATACTATAAAACTGACGCTGCGTCCGCTTCCAAGTTCCAAATGAACTTCCTGCATCAGTGTTCATCTGACATACATAACTGACGCTGCGTCCGCTTCCAAGTTCCATCTGAACTTGCTGCATTAGTGCGCATCTGAATTCTTTGCTTTCGTAAATGCCACCTTTCAAGTTCTAACTGAACTTACTGCATCTGTGTGCATCTCATATATTTGGCTTTTTGCCTTCGTAAATGCCAGTGTTCAAGGTCAATTACTTGTCGCCCCTAAAGAATACAAAATGCCAGCATTTTGCAACCCAATAAAAGAGACGACTTTTCTCTGCATGGCCTGGCCTATACATTGAAATGTCGCGGGAAAAGAGCAACAACCAATCCACAAGCAGCGCCATCTTATCATCATCATACAACAGCAGCCTAGTACCTTGAATAGGATAGTAATCAAAATCCAAGACGAGTTCGTTCGCAATGTCTTGTGATTTTGATTATGCAAATCTCAGATCTTAAGAGGGGCCACAGGTCAGTTCAGGACACAAGACTACATACAGACAATAAACCATATATTTCAATCCTGCAACTAGTTTGCGATAGCTCCGCATGCATCAACCAAAAGATGATAACAATGCGACTACCGGAGATTTTCACCGTATGTAAGTATGGCAAACAAAATGCACCAAATATGTGCAGAGCACCAAATGTAATATGCAATTAAAACAAAAAGAAATTTAGCTCAATAGCCTCTAGATTAGCAAATGAAACAAAGTTCTGACACGTGGTTAGCAAAAGAAAAGCAACAGAACAGCAGGCAGCATTCAGGCTTTTTCTTTGCTAATCCACTATAGAAAAACATTGGCGAACCATAATTCTAAAGGGTCCCCTTCACATACGCACACCTACTCCGATCATCTTAGGGTCGAAGATAGCAAACTCCTAGTAAGCTAATCGGGGACCTAAAACACAGTTTGCTACCTTATCCCCCTGGATACACTATTTACTCTTCATCCTCGTTTTCCTGCAAAGATCAAATGAAAAATAATCATCAATAACACCAGTAGCAGTTGTCAACTTTCACTAGAACTCAAGATAAAATCAAACACCAAATGATCAAGGTATGTACCTCATCGCTGCCATCTTGCTCGTCATCAACCTCAGACTTTGACTTGTCAGAGCCTTCCCCCTCATCGTCCTGAGTTTTACCTTTCTTTGAGCTTGTGCTCTCCTGGAGTGATTTCAAATAGTCTAATTAGTGCCTAAAGCTTGAAGGATTGTATTATTGAGAATGCACATTACTACAATCACCTTCTTATCGAAGTTGGCTTTGGTCTTCTCGTAGTCCTGTTTCTTTTGTCCAGCCTGGTCCACATAAGGTGCCTTCTCCTAAATATTTAACACGAAAGGCAAAATAAAAAAAAACGCCAATCAATCACCACTTCACCACCCGCTGTAGGTATGCGTACATAAGCGCTTCACTCAGTACAATTCAAAAACAATTGCAATTTTTCATGCAACTGTTGAGGAGCAGACCAGAAAAAATACTAAACAGTACTCTAATGTCACTGAGATCAGGCATGCTA
This sequence comes from Leersia perrieri, assembly GCA_000325765.3. Lineage (NCBI taxonomy): Eukaryota > Viridiplantae > Streptophyta > Magnoliopsida > Poales > Poaceae > Leersia > Leersia perrieri. Next base: position 19,275,941 of record CM002480.1, on the reverse strand, counting down.
AACAATATGTACACACTTAATACGAACAAATAGTAATCTGAGATCTGCAAAGAAAAACTCACTTCCTCAGACATAGCTCGCCACTTCTCCCCCGCCGCTTTGCTCACCTAAGGAACCAACAGAGGAAAAAAAAATTAGGCATAGAGCAGTAAAAAGGGGGCGAAAAGAGAATAGTGTCAGCCTGCCAGGCAGCTTACGGCGGCGACACTCTTGTTCTCAGGGTGCGCGGCCTGGTACTCCTGCCTGAATTCAGACCTGAAAAAACAGAAGCCAATAATAATAAAATATATGTAAATCAACAAATTTAAACAAAAACTAAAAACAGATCTGTAGATCTGATACAGGAACACGTAGGTAAGGGAGAGAAAACTCACATGAACACGAAGAAGGCGGAGGGCGGGCGCTTCGGCTTGCCGCTAGCCGCGGCCTTCTTCCGCTTTCCGGCGCCGCCGGCGGCCTTCAGCCTACAACAACAGGAAACAAAAACGCTCAGATGTGAAACATGTTCCGCCACCGCAGAGATCCCTCCTCTGCCCACACAAACACAAGACATAACGCGCAACGACGCCGGAGATCTGCTCACCTGCCCTCGCCCTTCGTGGAGGCGCCGGCCTTGCCCTTCATGGCGGCGGAGCGGAGATCGCCGAGTCGGTGCGCTAGGGTTTTGCGGGGGGACAGGGGAGGAGCGGTGCGGAGTTCGGGAGGCGGCGCAACGGGCGTTGGTTGGCCTTTTTGGGGTGGAGCGTTGTGCGGTGCGTGGCCGCGTGGGTGTGCGTGAAAGCGAAATAAAAAAGGACAGCGACGGGCTGGGCGCTGAGCCTGTGACGCGTGGGTTGGTAGGTGGATCTGTTTTTGGTTAGACGAAGCAGGCCGGGCCCAACTAGTAGTGTATTCGCCAGCAAAGCACTAAAAGGCCCAAATAAAAAGAGGAATAAGTTTACTTTGGATCTCTCATGTTTACGTTGAGTTTAAAATACATCCCTAAACCGCGTTACCTGAAATGTTGGACCCTAAACTTGTCAAACCCATTTTTATGAGGTCCTGAGGCAGTATAGAGACCCAGGTTTGCTGATATGGCATATCACTTAGCAAAAAATAAAAATAAAAAGCAGTGGACCCCACGTGTCATACTCTCTCCTCCCCTCTCTATATATCTCCCTTTCTCCCTCCCCATCTCTTCATCGCTCGAGCTCTGGCACCCGTGGCGAATCCAAAAAAGAGAAAGATGACCACAAGCGTGAGGTCACTCTTAACCCCCGACTCCAATGCTGCCCTCCTGCAATCGGCGGCTAGCTTCCCGTCGGCATCGCCCATCTCCTCTCCCTCTCTTGCCCTAGCAGTGCCATCATTTTTCCCTTCCCTCTCTCTGCCGACGGCACCGTTCCCATCTTCCCTTTCTCTCCCCAACGCTTTTGTCTTCTTGTATCCCCTCTCTTCCTTGGAGGCGCTAGCGATGCCGGCAGCTCAATAGAATAGGAGGCGGTGGCTTGTATCGTGGTGGCAAGGACAACAACGCTCCGGTGGGCTTAGGGGAGGAAGATAACAGCGGCGGCGATGCGAGGTGGATACTACAAAGCTGACGGTTGGCGGCGCCCTCGAATCTCTCGATGAAGATGCGCCGCGTGTAATTGACGGTGGCAACTCGATCTGTTGTTGTTGTGGAGCTCTTGGGTCCTTGCCTCCACCAGAGCTCGAACCGGAGAGAGGAGTACCGCCACGAAACAGAGGAGGTCACGATCATGCCTCGGTGATGACGGATCCATCGTTCCTGGGTATTACCGGTCGCAGATCCAACGGAATGGAGTGGAGGGAGCTGCAATGACCCACCTCCTTGTCAGCAATGCCTCCATGACAGCAGTAGTTGATGCAACGAAGCTCCGTTGCCGGCACAAGGTGCCTCCTCAGGCCACCTCTCGAGCATGGCTGTTGATTTCTCTCTCCGCCAGGAGAGATAGATGGGGATAAAAGGTTAGAGATAGTAGGGACCATGGAGAGGGAGTGGAGGAGTTATGAATGACATGTGGGCCCTGCTGACAAGTCAGCATGAGTGGACCTAGTCAAGCCATGTTAGTGAAAACCACCCCTTATACTATCTTAGCACTTAATTTGGAAGGTTTTATAAGAATACGGTCCAATATTTTCGGTATTACGATTAAAAGACAATTTAGAAACTGAGCGTGAACACGAGAGACCCAAGATAAACTTATTCCATGAAAATATGATACACTCCGCGAGTCCATGACTTGCACGGCCAGCCTCCACTAGGACGAGGTCCACAACCCGCGCATAGGTCTCTCGTCGCGTCTTCCTCTCCACGTCCAGGCCATTTCTGCCTCTTTTTAATATGGAGAACAAGCTAAGCACGGAGCTGGAAGGCCATGATCTACGCATATAGCTCACGGGAGAGAGAAAGTGCTTGCTCCGTTGCTCGATCTGCTCTCTGCCTGCTAACCTCCGTCATGGGGAACTGCTTCGGCTCTGAAGACGGCGAGGCGGAGGCCGTCAAGGTGATGCCCCTTCGTGCGCATCCACAAGGTATTGAATCCGAATCTTCTTGCCATTCTCGGACCCTTTCACCGGTCGCCGCTGATCGCTCTTACATTGCGTTCCCTATTGTTTCAGCATGCTCTGCTTATTACAATCACTTAGGTTTCTTTCGATTCCTGATTCATTTTGCTCATCGATCTGGACATTAACTCAAGAAGACATTTTACGGATTCTTTACTGTACTTGTGACGCTTTTCGTGCTGGTTTTCTTCTTGCAGCGGCGATGGCAAGACCAGTCATGGTCGCGATCGCGCAGCCCAATGCACGCGTCGCGATGAGCCCAGGGCGACCACCAACCGGTAAGCTGCCAAGCCCGGCCACAACCACAAGCACCGGAAGCGGCCGACCGATGTCAAGTACTGGAGGGCGGACGAACGCCGGCAGCGACGCTAGCGCGGAAGGGAGGATTTTGGAGGCGCCCAACCTCCGGATCTTCACGTTCGCTGAGCTCAGGGCCGCAACGAGGAACTTCAAGGCGGACACCGTCCTCGGCGAGGGCGGGTTCGGGCGGGTGCACAAGGGCTGGGTCGACGAGAGGACCATGAGCCCGGCGCGAAGCGGCTCTGGCATTGCTGTCGCCGTCAAGAAGCTCGATCCCGAGAGCTTGCAGGGCGTGCAAGAATGGCAGGTGCGTGCTACTTTTTTTTGGTCAATAAACCATCTTCTCCTGAATTTTCAGGCTGTGCATCTCTTTTTCCTCTGACGGAACGAGAAGAAAGGACGCAGTAGTTTACGATGTTGCAAGGGCCACTCAATTTCTTGTGCGATCAAACGAATAATAGTCTGTAGAATACACGATAAATTAGGCGTTTAGCTCTCTTGGTCTCATGGTCCTTGTTCCCCGACGCATATGACTGACGTATTCACGACAGAACGTGAGATGCAAAATTATGGATGCTAATGTCAAATCTTTCTCGATTAGCTGACAAAATGTGATGCCTCTTTGTGATTGATCGAGGAATGGTGTTGATCCTGGTGGTGTTGAAATGTCAATGCAATGATTCTCCAAGGCAATATGCCTGTTTAGTGTCCGGCACGTCGGGATGCTGATGCAACTGGCGATTTATTTTCTTTGTTACCTTTTCCACTGTGTCATTAACGAATTTATATGCAGTCAGAAGTGAATTTTCTGGGGAGACTTTCACATCCCAACCTGGTGAGGTTACTGGGCTACTGCTGGGAGGATAAGGAGCTACTGCTTGTGTACGAGTACATGGCCCAAGGTAGCCTGGAGAACCACCTCTTCAGAAGCGAGCCACGCAGTAAGTTATCGTTCTGCAATTAAAATGCAACACAAATGGTTTATGGTGCTTTCAGATCCAACACAGTAATGCCATGGTTGTTAAGAGTTGACACCTTGACTTGGATTGCGCTGGTGTCCAATGAATAAGTCTGATGGTGCTCACTAGGGGACAAATAAAAAAACGGGAGATCATTGCGCTGCTGCACATGGAGCATGGATTAATCGTAGTTTTGAGAACAGAGTCAACTGGTAGCATGTACAGTAGTCACATGACCTTTAGTTTGATGCGCATATCTGCACAAAAACGATTTGGTCGCCGGGTTGTATAACAATCAAATTCATCAAATGTTCTTGAAAAGGCACGAATATAAGTAACTAGCAAGCTGAAAAATGACAAGCTTTTGTGTCTGTCAACCAGAGGGCGGAAGCGCGTCGCCGCAGCAGTCGCTGTCGTGGGGACTCCGGCTGCGCATCGCCATCGGCGCGGCCCGCGGCCTGGCCTTCCTCCACTCGGCGGAGAAGCACGTCATCTACCGCGACTTCAAGGCCTCCAACATCCTCCTCGACACGGTACGCCGCAGCCAAACACCACCGCGCCGCCAGTCAGATCAGAGCTCACCGTGTCTGTACTCTAACCCGATCTCGGATGCACATATGCGCGCAGCAATTCCACGCGAAGCTCTCGGACTTCGGGCTCGCCAAGGACGGGCCAGCGGGCGGGAGCAGCCACGTGACGACGCGCGTGATGGGCACGTACGGGTACGCGGCGCCCGAGTACGTGGCGACGGGCCACCTGTACGTGAAGAGCGACGTGTACGGCTTCGGCGTCGTGCTGCTGGAGATCCTCACGGGCCTGCGCGCGCTCGACACGGCGCGGCCCAGCGGGCAGCACAACCTGGTAGACTGGGCCAAGCCATTCCTGGCCGACCGCGGCCGGAAGCTGGCGCGTCTCATGGACCCGCGGCTCGAGGGACAGTATTCGTCCAGGGGCGCGCAGCGCGCGGCGCAGCTCACGCTGCGGTGCCTCGCCGCCGAGCACACGAACCGGCCTTCCATGAGGGAGGTCGTCGCCGTCCTCGAGGAGATCGAGTCCATGTCCAGGGGCGGCGGCGGCGGCGCCGGTGGCCCTGGCTCGGCGTCGCCGCGGCCCACGGCACGGGGCGGCGCGCACGGTTACGGCGGCCAGTCGACGCGGCCGGGGTCGGACTGGGCTGGCCCGGGCGCTGGCTACCCGTCTCCAAGGCCAAGAGTGAGATAGCGTAAGGTGGATCAGCCGTTTCTTGCAGAGTTGCAGGTGCAGACCGTGGCCACGCAAAATGCTTTTGCTGCATCCTCTGCTTCGGTCCTTTCTGATCCTCGTTCTTCCGTGGAGTCCGAACGGAACACTTGGATCCTTTGACGTGTTCAAATTATACGAAGAGAGTGAAAAAAAAGATATATCATATATTTGATGTGTCATATATTCTTGTGGATATACACCGTGTTTCCTATGCGGAATGAAAAAAAAAAGGAGCATCTTATGGATGCCGTTCTGGTTAGATGGTAATGTAATGTAAATATTGATTTGTTCATCCTATATATACTCACTGGAAATAGAATAAAGCATGATGGCTACGCAGTACTCATGTTTTCCTGTACTTTTCTTAGTAGTAAAGATTACCATAATCCATAGCATCAAAATGTGGAGGTGGTAGATTAAAAAAAAACTAAAATGTTGAGGCGTTGGGACTTTTCGCACAAGAAACATGTAATTTTCTAATCGGTTGAACGACGAAACATCTTTACTGTACTCGTTGAAACACAATCAGGAACATCTGATTTCTGGCTTTCCATCGGACGTCCAATGGTTAATTGCGTCCTTTTATAATCGGTGTTTAATAAACCAATTTAGACTATTTTTCTTTAAAAAAACAAGCCCGCATATGCCTTGTGCTGCACATGTCGATATCCGACGTATTGTTGCACACCACATGGCTCAACAATCCTGATTCCCTACTATCTCTGTCCGGTACTACTTTTCTAATATACTATCTTCCCACTATATATGTGCATGCACCGGTTCTTCCATGATTAGCTAATACTTTGTCCATGACTCCATGCCCATAGACTTTGTAAAATCTAATTATTGTAGTACGTGGGTGTATCAAACATCATGTAACATCATTAGCGTAATATATATTGTTACAACTACTCGACGCAAACAATGTTATTGTACTATTAGTATTTTTCTTCACCTAACTAGCATAATATAAGTATAATATAAGGATATTTTCAGTGAAGACAAAATTTGCTTCCGCAAACCTCATGTTTGTGATTTTTGTCACAAGACAGTGTAAAAACATGGCAATGATAAAATACAGTCTAATTTTGTACTTATTTGAATACTAGGAACATTAGAACAATAATATGTCCTAGTTTGCAGGGACAAGAATATATGTGAAATGCATTATATGGCCCCTTCTATCATTCGTTTCTATTCAGCTCCCTCCACTGGCAACCATTTCTCAGTGATCTCACCGCCGCTGAACCCCACTAAACTCGGGTGTAGACCGAGGACGAGGAGCATCAGCCGGATGAAGCTGCCAAGATTACTCGCTACAACAGAACAGGTAGTAGGTGTTGGCTGCAAAACCTCTGAGGTACCATTTTCACGGCCGGTACTTCTCTATGAGCACCTTTAATACGGAGAAATGGTGCCGGTTGTAGAACCGACATATGTTGGTTTTAAACTGGCACCGATAATTTTACATAAATTTAGAAAAAGAAGGCTCCGGTCAAGTCAAGCCGATAAATAACTAAATATTACATATTTGTCATATAAATCATTCAGAAGGATTCATATTTCCCGTCAAAAGGGGAATCAGAACAGAAGAGAGGAAAAAAAACGATACATCAGTCACACATCCATCTTCTCCAATCAAAATGAGGAACAAAAAAAAAATAAAAATAAAAACAATCACCATTTACACCTTCATCGTTGTTGTCTTCACACCGATCGGCAACCCAATATTCTCCCTATCTTCACGCAATTGCCGTTGTCACTATTGTGTCACCGTTATAAAAAAAGACGCACAGACTGCACCTCGCCGTCCGCAGCCCGTAGATGGCTGCCGACCACCACCGAGGCGCCATCCCGTAGGCCACCATTGGTGCCCCATCTCATCGGCGCCCCCACTCGGCTAGATCCATATCCAACTGGATTCGGAGGGGCACCGCCCAAACTCCGCACCATCGCCACAATGGCATCGTTGCACGCCGTGCCATTGTCTCTTTGGACGCCACCGAGTAGCAAACCGATACACGCTCTCCCTCGCATGCTATCACCACTCCAGCGCCGTCGTCCTCCACCCCACAGCTCGCCGAAGTTTAACCCCGCGCACGCATTCGTCTGGTTCCGACTGCTAGGGTACCCACCGCTGCTGTCACACTTGAGGTTGCAGAGAAGTCGATACCGTGCCGCCGGCGCCGCACTCCACAACTGCCTTGTTGTCGTGGACTGGATCTAGCCATCAAGCAAGGGCGACGACATCTGCAACACTATCATTGTCACCGACCGAGTTGGATACTCCCCGAGCAACGCTGGTCGGTGCCACCACACCGGATCCACGCGAATGTCACGGATCGAGGCATCACCCGTTCACCACTCTTACTCGCGTGACAAGGCGAAGCTACACAAGCTAGGGGGGTGCACAAGAACCCCCCTGGATTTTTGATTTTACTGTTTTTACCTCATGTGCACCCCCCTAAACTCAAGTGCATGCACCCCTGGACTGGCCAGGCTGTGTGAACGCTCAATCAGTTGCCTATTTGCCGCACAAGCCTGAGTCGTTTTCTTCTCTTTCTCATTTTCCTAACCGTGCGTGCCATCTGTTGGTTAATTTCCTCCGTGCTTTGCTTGGATCTACGATCTCATTTAAGGTAGTTGTGATGTTTAAGGAACTAATCTCTCGGATCATTTACAGCGCTACCGCTTATTAGGTACGCTAAGCCCTTAATAGCCTATCAAAATAAATCGCTGAATGCTGGCATATAGCTAGTCCAAGTCTCTTTTGTGTCGATCGCAACAGGCATGGGCATACAGCTTCCTCTTCAATCTGTATGATTTCTTTTAAGCAAATCTCTTAATTGAAATGTGGAGTTTAATTTCTGTATTTAAAATCCTTTCTACATGGTACATTAGTGTTTTAATAATTTATTTATTCATCTAAAAAAGATTTGACCAATTAAGCCTGCAGATTGGATGTTACGACTAATATCATTGACCTACACAAGTCATTTCTCAATTATAGGGATATGGTGCATTTGTAAACTGTATATCTGTAATATTATTATCTTTTGTGAATATAATATCTCCCTTCATAAAAAGAACTTTTAAATTCATCACATCTCTACCGTACACTGCGCCTTTATCTATGTTTAACGATCATGGTAAGATGCAATATCATCTAGTGGTATTATATATACAGTGGTGTGGTGCACCTCCTCAAATTTGCTCTAGCTTCGCCACTGCTCGTGTCGGCTCTCTAGGCCTCTGCGAGCTCTGAGATGGTATAGAGATGGTCCTGTTGCCACTGTCCTTATAGCGAACCGGCTTTCCTGTGGCCGTTCACACGACGGCAAGTGTCGGCCCCCGGTTTTGGAAACCGGACACCTCATGTGTTTTCCTGTACCAATCCCTGAATCAGTAGTTGGTACACACATACAAAGCGATATCATAACATAGAATGCGTAGAAATAAGGCTAAAGGATTAAATACCTTGAATTAATAGAGCCCAACGGGCCACAATCTAACAGATAAAGCAGCAGCGGAAGAACACGTAGTGGGGTCCATGCAACATGCCCACAGGCAGTTGACCAGGGCCGCGACTTAGCTCACGTTCAATATTTTGATCTCTTCTCCTGTCCCTGTACTAATTAATTAAGCAAGGATGAGTACTTATGTACTCAGCAAGTCACCACGGAGTATGCATAAATATGAAGGATATAACAAGAATGGCTATATGGTTTATTTGCACAAAGCTAGAGTTGCAATAATATGTAATAGATTCAAAAGCATTTCCACAAACTGGTTTCTGCACGTATAATTATCCATGGGTTAGAGCCTCACACAGGAGGGTAACCCTTCCTACAACAATCCCAATTCCTGTGTGGAGACCCTTCGATGCCCAGGCACCTCCTCCGGCACACCGAAGATCAGTTTGGCATCCCATGCCAAGTGCGGCGGGCAGGAAACCCGCGTGTAATCTATACATCATCGGGGCAATGCGCGTGTGCCCACTCTTAATTTCCATTTCTTCTCCCATCCCCAGTTTTTATAAAAACTAATCCAGATGGTCATAACTCTGCCCAATGACCGCGGGCACGGCTATTCGAATAGTTTTAACTCTACAGAGGTTGTACGCTGGACCCACACGACGTTACACTCAATCGCCTAGCCGGTCAGGACATTGAGCGCAAATGCAACGACAAGGCTTTTACAATACGTCCCTACTGACAATATCCTGGCAATGGCCCTATGTGCACTAGGGTAGGTGACTCTACCCTAAACGGACCACAGGTGGGCAGGTAACGACACATCCCATACTCCTCACCTCCTTTCGTCCGACTGAGTCACCAGCCACTACACACATGTGATGTCCCCGATGTCTCGCTGGTCCATCACGACCGGGATGTGAACCTATCCAGACTACCCTTGCCAGGCCTCGCCTGCAAGGCCTAGTCCGCCCCTCGATCCAGACCACCCTTGGCGGGCCTCTAACCCCCAAGGCGTAGTCCGCCCATCGACCCAGGTATATGCCCGAAGTTCAGTAAATTAGTCGGCCCTCATCCGTCCCATTCCAGATATGTGGTCGTACAGGTAAGTAGCTAGAGGGCACAAGAGGAACCGGTCCTTAATTGACTTGGGCATGCAACTATGGACCTCTCACCCATCGGTCCCTATCATCCCGCACACCCAAGTCCTAATCATACATTATTTTTATTAAAAACATCCCAACCGGTTCATCATTTCATCATTCAGCCATCTTCCCGATGACTGCCCATCCAACTTTTAGTAGTCATTAACGAGTAGTCATGTCATCCATATATAACTAAAGCATGGCTAAGCATGGTTATCATGTGTAACAATAGTTGAGCTACAAAGGTTGGATAATCAATCAATTTGGCATGTGGCATTTATAACGTGGTAGGACATAATATTCATTGGCATAATTTAAAGTAAAGCATACATTTTGCAATCAACATAATTTATAAACTGGGATCAATATGATCAAAATGGGGGTGTGATGACTTGCCTTGCTCATAGTGATCTGCTCGATTAATTGTTCTGCTAAAGTCGTCTCCTCCTCGAGTGGTACAATTGCGGTTCTCACCGTAGCGACACGATCTAAAATACGCGAGAAGAAGCAAATGCAACAATCAAACAATCAATCAATCAATCACACATACTGGAGACTAAGGCTAGGGCTAAACGTGGTGGTGGTTTGCGCTCACAAATAATTGCTCCCGGTGTCAGTAGGCTTCGCTAACTAGCGTGATCCTAAAAGTGGAAGGTTTCTACAGGGCGAGTTAGGTCAGATCTCGGGGTAGGCTCGATGTTAGCAAGGAAGCAATTTATATTTTTGGGGATTTATATTGTGGGTATTCATATAGGTTTTCTCCATTCAACCTTTCTTATTACTAGGTGGACATTATGCTGGTTTATATGGTCCTTCTGGTGGATTATCATATGGCTATACTCCTAGCTTATGTTTATGTTCGGCAAAAAGAGATTGAGTTTATATACCTTGTGCTTTAGTAAAATTGAGGGTTAAAACCATTTCAAGGTTGATTTTGGTTATTGATATCATTTTAAAATACTTAGGGAAATATATTTGTGCATGTCTAAGGTCGTTGTCTATATATCTGTACTCAAATGTTCAGTAAATAGTCCTAATGCTGCTCAAAAACAGTCCCTTAGGTGCTCTTTTTATTAATACAAAGGGTTTCTATTTCAATTGATCTTAAGGTTAAAACATATTTCAAGTTTCTGGATCAAAATAGGTGCTGGAGCATTTTTATAATCAAGTATACCTACTGATTTGACCAAAACATGGGTAAAGATACATATAGCTTATTATTTACCTAACTAGTTTAGCCTAGGTTTCATGTGCTGCACAAAATTATAATTAGGAAAATTATAATTTCTGGCCCAACATGTAGATCTTGAATTTACAAAATTTTAGAGACAAGTTTCACTAAATTCCGAGCTAAAACGAGCAAGTTATGGCCTTTCTAAGATTCAAATTTGAAATAAATCGAATTAATTCTAAAAGCCTACTGTACAGCCATTAGTTTAACCCGGGCATTAGGATTAGGCTTAATCTAATTCAGTGTGGGGCCCACATGGTAGTGAGTCTCTTCTCTTCTCTTTCCCCTTTCTCTCCTTCTTCTTCTTCCTCGCGCTTGGCAGCGAGCACAGCCGTACGCGGCTGGCCGGCGGTGGCGGCCGAGAGGCCGGGGCGCGACACGAGTACGGGGACGGGCTCGGGAAGGCAAGGGGGTATCTACGGCTGCGGCGGAGGGGTTGCATTCGCGCACGGCGGTGGCGGCGCTGCGTGCGGCGGCGAGGCGATTCGGGCGGCGCGGGGCGCCGGCGAGGTGGAGCCTGCCGGGGCTAGGAGATGGGTCAGGGAGCTTCGCCTCATTGAGGGGATCCCGGAGCCCCTACTCCCTTGGTCTGGTTTGGTCCGTGGTGGCCCGTCGACGACGGCCGGCGATAGGCGGTGGACGGCATAGGGGGAAGGTACGGGGCCAGCGATGTCGGTCCACGGAGCTCGATTCAATACTCTGGGAGCTCTGCCTCTCCATGGGGATTACTAATTGACCCTGGCTTGGCTCGATTTTGCCCGAGACGGGTTGTCCACGGTGGCCGGATGCAGAGCGGCGTGCGGGCGTGCGTATGTGTGTGTGCACGCGGCGGTTGGCCGTTGACGGCGGCGCCGGTGAAGTTCACGACAGGCAACGTGAAGGGAGAAGGGAAGGAACGGGGCGGCTGGATTCCTCACCGGAGCGGCAGCCGGGCGCGGCACACCGTGCGGGGACCGGCGGTCGTCGTTGTACGGCTCGACAAAGTCATTCGCTGACGGCGGCATCGGGTTCGTCGTTGTGCGCAGCGACAGCGTCTCCCGCTTGGTCCAGCTTGGGTGCGGGGTGGACGGCGCTCCGTCGTCAGAGCGGGGAGCAGACCCTGGTGGCGGCGGCGTCGATTATTCCACGCTCCGGCGCCGGTTCAGGCTTGAGGCAAGGCAGGGCAAAGGCGATTTGAGCAGAGGAAACAGAGTAGGGCATCGAGGAGGAGTGCGGATGGTGGCGGGAAAAGAAGGCGAGGCTGGGGCGCAGCCAAATTTATAGGCGCGCCAGCGCCGAGCTTTGCTTGCGCGAGAGGCCAGCGAGGACAGAATCGCAGTCGTGGTCGTCGTCATCTACAGTCCAGGCATCGACGCGATTCACGGGATCGGTCTACGTGGTGGTCGTCGTCTTTCTGCCCTCGTCGTAGAGCGCGCGTACGGGAGGGCAAGTGGATGGCGGTTCACCGGATGCAGGGCACGCGGCGGCGACCGGTTCGACCGCGGCGGTCGCGGCGGGGCCCGACGTGGCAGGGCGGCGGCCTGTACGTCTCCTGTGGCTGACGCGAGCGTACGACGGTGGGGCTGGGTTGTTGACTTGCTGTGGCTGACGCGACTGGCTTGGCGTGGAAGCCATACGGTGGCGCGGCGCGCCTGCAGCGCACGGCTACCCGTGGTGCTGCGCACCGGAGGGGTCGCGATGCGTGCGGGTGCAGTGGGTCGGCGCCTTCGGTCGCTGGCATAGAGCAGCGGCGCGGACGCGCGCGTCGGGTGGCGGGCGCAACGCATCGGCAGCGGTCGGTAGCACAGTCCGTGCTTGCGCGCGTGCGTGTGCCCCGGCGAGGCGACACGGGAGATGGGGGCAAGCAGGGGGAAGTCGCTTGGCTTGGGGAGGAAGGGATAGGGGTCGTCGTCGTCGTCGTCTTCCTCGGCGTCAACGGATGAGGACATGGCGTCATCCCTGCCAGGTTCTGTTCGGCAAGTGGGAGTTGCTCCCCCTCTCCTGTGGCTGACGCGCTAGCTAGGTCTAGGTCGCGTGATTCGTCATGGCGTGGCCCGCTAGTGACAGGGTGGGAACGCGCGGCGGCGCGTGGTGCGGCGCACGGAACTACGCGAGCCGATGCGCAGCAAGTTGGTTGGTCGTGGTTGGGATGGCTCTGCCACGCGCGTGTCATGCAGGTGCGGCGTGGCGCAGGTGACGATGATGCGTGTGCGCACATGGACAGGTGCTCGGTGCTTGCTGACAGAGCGGCGGCGTTGCCGCTGGTGTCCAGCGATGGCGGCGGTCTCCGGCGAGCAGCGTCGGTACGCGGAGGTCTCCAGCTTGCATCGACCGTCTTTGGCGAGCTGCGGCCGGCGCACATGCTGCGTAGACGGCGGCGGCTGCCTGCCTGGTCGTTTCCTTGGCTAGCTTTGCTGAGCAGACCGTGTGGACCGTGACAACATGGGCCGGCCTGGTGAGCTGAAAGAATAAGGGACGTAAAATGAACTTGCAGTGATGGGCGTCTTAGTAGGCTGCCTAATTGAGCTGGCCTGGTAGAGGCGGAGAGGTCATAAGGGCTGCCGATCTGGGCCGGTTTGGTGAGCAAATGAGTTGAGCATGACTGTCTTGGGCTGAAAGCTAGGTGGGCTGGCTAGTAGAGAGGAGGAATGGTCTAGGTTGGGTCCTTCATCTGCTGTAAGTAGATTTTTAGTGGCAAAGAAATTGCAACTGATCTTTGAGTATAAGGTTTGTGTTTATACTGGTATAATTTAATTGACTTTGAATATTGGGCTTGTATATGGCCTTTGTTTTGCACATGACTAGGTTTTCAATTGTGATGATAAATCCCTTTAAGAATTTATCTAATATTTGTGGTGCTAAGTTTGATTTAATTATTTCCCACACTACTTTGTAGTTAATAATCCACTCAATTTTGTTGTCACACAACAAAGAAACAAGCAAACCTCGGCATGATGCAAAAAGTTTAAAAAAGTTTAAAAAATTACGTATTTTTCTCTTATAGTAATTTTCAGGTTGTTACAGCAAGTTAGGAGAAGGGCGGGAGAGGTGCTTGGCGGCGACGCCGTTGCTACACCGGGTCGCTAGCAGGGAGAGCGACACGAAAAAAAAAGGTATTTTTAGACAATTATATATTGCGTAGAACTCGCTACGGCGGACACATACGATGAAGATGTGATTCGCGTGATGATATGAAGCGATATATGCTCAACAAGTTGACATTATTCTATTTTTAAGGGTTTTCTCGTCTTTAAAAAGTAAAATTACAGGCTTTCTCGGCGATAAGCCGATAAATAATCCGCTGACATGCCGTGTTACTCCTGAACATTCCCGCTGGAGCCGTGTACGCCACATCAGCACATCTACTCCTCGCATAACACGAGACGCCGACGGGAGACGCATCCTTCCGCTTCCCCTCTCCGGCGGAATCGCGCGGAACGCCGCCGCCGCGCGCCGCCGAAACTGCACGGACTCGACCGTCGGATCGACGCCAGTTCACCCTCAGGGTCGCAGCTGCTCAGGTGCTCGATTTCTCCCTAGCTTCGCGTTTTCTTTTGGCTTTTCCCTAAGGCTCGCCTATTGGCTCGAATTCGATTCGCAGATCGCAACCTAGATTGTAATCCCGCCATCTATTCTGTAATTAGCGGTTAGGAGGCAGTGCCGGGTCATGCAATTCGAGTCGAACCTCATTTGATTTCTCTGTGAGTTTGCCTCGGTGGTGGGTTTTGGTCGCGTCTATGCTATGCGGGGCATTGGCCGTGGGGAACTGGGGATTATATTTAGTTGCCCATCGAGATTCCTGCACAGAGATAATTATACGAGTGGGATTGACTAGATTCTGTGCAGATATTGCTGCCTTAGTCTACTAGTTGGATTGTATATGTGGGGGAGAAGAAAGTCATCTTTCATAACTGAATCAATTAAAACGGTGAATTCGTTTAGTCCGGCACATTCCGTTGGTTAATTTAACATTTTTACATGCTTGGACCTATTCCTATAGGCCTATTGGAGTAGGCAAGAGGTTTTACTTATATATGCAGTTCATTGTTATCCCTGAATGAGGTGGTCGATATGTCAGTCCATTTCCCAGTTCTCATGTGAAATCTCGTGCTGTTGGTAAATTTACATTCTACAGACATTTGTCTTGCAGATAGTAAAATTTCATCATTTATTGAATTGGGAGTTTGCTTCATATGCTGGCAGCATCGGGTTATATGTATATGATACTGAGCCCATACAATTGAAATGCCCAACCTTATGATTAAGGAGTAGTCAAATGATGTTGAGGCCTTGTAAGATTATTAGAGCTCAAGGAAGTGTTATCAGCTGTCATGAGGGTCAATACTGCGCTCCTCCTGCCCTTGATGGCCGAATACGCAGCACCCACATGGGCCATACTATTTTCATTGTTCTTCATGCTGCTTTCTGTTTCCATGTCTACCTACTTGATATTTCAGCACCTTTCAGCATACAACAATCCAGAGGTTTGTTTTGGAACTCCACCATATTGCCAACACTCACTAAGGTTTGTCTTGTCTGTAAACTTAATATCCAATATATTTTGTGTTATTCCAGGAACAGAAATTTGTTCTCGGTGTTATCTTGATGGTCCCTTGTTATGCAGTTGAGTCGGTAATATCTCCAAACCAACTTATGCTTATTTTCGTTAGATTAGGGCTCTCCAGTTATTTTAGTTGCATATTTGATGATCTTTGCTACTCTTCTGCATCAGTATGTTTCATTGGTAAATCCCGACACAAGCGTCTACTGCGGTATCTTGCGTGATGCCTATGAAGCATTTGCTATGTATTGCTTTGGAAGATATATTACTGCTTGTTTAGGTGAGCTTTTTTCTGAGACACTTGAATTTTTATTGCCACGGTGTTACTTCCATCTATATAATTTTTTCAAGATTGGTCTACAGTCTACTCCTTTTGCAATAAATCAGTCACATTTATGCTGTTGCTATGTGGTATCAAACGTTTTTCCCCTTTTGAGGGCATATGTGGATGGATATGTTTAAAAAATGCAGGCAGTTAGGTTATATTTGGTTTGTGTGGCCTATCAAACCCCAATACCCCATGGAACTTTGGCAATAACTAGCTAGACATTTTTGTGCTTTCATTTTGGGCAAAACTTTGGCAGGATAACCAAATAATCATGGGCATTCATCATTTTTTTCAGCAAATCAAGAGAGAAATGTGTTTGTCATTAGGGAACTAAACCAAACAGACCTTTTGCCTTGGAATGAGGCATGGTATCATTTATCGTGCCTTACATGTAATAACGTACCTCCATAACTGGATACAGGTTTTCCAAGTATCCCTGAGACAACAGTTAACATCATCATTGTTATCAGTGTTTCTATTTCAATCTGATAAAAGGGATATGTATATAACTACTAAGGTCTAAGAATGTCAATTTGAACATACAGAGGATATAACACTCCTACTTGTATTTTCCCACTAATTGCTTTATATAAGGAACTGCATTAACATGATGAAGATACTATATGGAACTGGTTCAGCTTGCCTGTTTATTTCTCAATATCCATCTGCTTGTTTGTGCTGCCTCATTGTTTATTGCTTTTCCAATATAGGTGGTGAAGATAGGACAGTTGCATTTTTGAGGAGGGAGGGTGGCGAAGATTCTGGGGAACCTCTTTTGCATGGTTCTTCTGAAAAAGGGATCATACACCATCATTTTCCTGTGAACTATGTATTGAAACCATGGAGAATGGGTGTGCGGTTTTACCAGATTATCAAATTTGGTATATTTCAATATGTATGACCACTTTGTCCAGCTAGTTGAAATGGAATTGATGATTTTTGAGAACATTTTGTTTAAGTAATTTGTACTTGTGCAGGTGATTATAAAGACACTCACGGCTAGCCTATCCCTGATTCTTCAGCCTTTTGGTGCATATTGTGATGGAGAATTCAATTTGAGATGCGGGTAAGACAACTTTTACATTTCATTTGAGTCCAATGGAGCAAAATAAAAACACCTTTTATAAGTTGAATTTCGTAGTACATGGAATTTTTTATGATAAGAAAGTACAGAGAGAAAAATAACTACTATATATAAGCGTAATGTAATCTTGTTGATGAGTCTCCGTATCACTGTCTGAGCTGTGACCGCCTATTCTTTATCTCCAGAATATATACATATGCTCATCCAGCAGCCACTTCCTTCGAGTAATGAACAAATGTTCAGATATCAATGAATCATTTTATGCACACTTATTCCTTTTTTTTTTGTTCCAACTGCAGATACCCTTATTTTGCTGCCATCCTTAACTTCAGTCAATATTGGGCCCTATACTGTTTAGTGGAATGGTACACAGCTACTAAGGACGAATTGGCACATATAAAGCCATTGGCAAAATTTCTTTCGTTCAAATCTATAGTATTTTTGACTTGGTGGCAGGGTATTATGATTGCTATCATGTATTCTTTGGGCTTGGTTAGGAGTCCGTTAGCACAGAGCTTGGAGTTAAAATCAAGCATTCAAGATTTTATCATTTGCATAGAGGTACCTCACCTTTCCGAGTTAGACAAGCTTACAAAGAGTATCATTTATTTTTCATCACCAGCAAGCTCATTTCTATAAAGAGACTTCTTGTATTGAATATCCCTAAGGTAAATCACCTGCGGGCAACTCCTCATATATGTTTTCCTCACGATGCACTTCTTTTTCCAGCGCAGATGGGTATTGCTTCAGTTGTTCACTTATATGTATTCCCTGCAAAGCCCTATGCACTATTAGGTAGTCATCATCATTCACCTGAAAACATCTCAGTACTTGGGGATTATGCCTCCTTTGACCCTGTGGACCCTGATGAGATAAAAGATATTAGTCGGCCTACCAAATTGAGGCTTCCACAGTTGGAACCAGATGAGATTATTGTGACAAATGTTAAAGAGAGCGTTCGAGACTTTGTAATTGGCAGCGGAGAATATGTGAGTCCCTGTAAACAACTCCTACCAAAATTCAAATACACTCTATTCCATTTACACTTAATAAGATCTTTTGGGAGAGCATAAATATACTATTTTCACCCCTCATGATGTGGGCCTTTTACTGTGCTTCACCAAATTTTTTTTAATGTTCTGCTTCACGGCTTCACCTAGTTATCATATGTTTGCTAATATTCTTATTATGTTGTCTGCTTTTCTTTCTCTTTATAGGTGATAAAGGATCTTAAATTTACGATGAAGCAAGCGGTGCGACCAGTGGGGAAGCGCTTTGAGAAACTAATGAAGAAGAGGGGAAAGTTCGGGCAAAGCCGAGATGACAATTGGGTGAGTGCCTCCTCGCCTCAGAGAGCAATCCATGGTATCGATGATCCTCTCCTATGCGGGAGCACTAGTGACAGTGGGACTGGGATCGGTAGAGGTAAACGGCATCGCAAAGACGTAAGCTCAGGTGGTATTGTGGATAGTTGGGAAGGCAGCGACCAGACATCAGATGGGTATGTCATACGTGGACGCCGTTGGGAAATCAAGAAATTATAATTTTCCTTATCCATCCAATGCGAAGCAGTATGGGGTGTTGAGCCTGATAAAGGAGTTGCGGAATGGTAAGCTGGGTTGCTGACTCGCTGGTAAATTTTGGTGCTAGCGTACAGCTCCCATAGATTGTTGAGTACTTGTGTGATTGATACTCTGTAAATGGTTTCTCGTTCTGGTTATACCTGTAATCACATTATTGTAGGAGTACGTGCAAAATTCCACTACTTTCTAGTGCCTTTTCAGGATACAAAGTGTAATAGAGTTGCTTTACAGTAGTGCATGAAATTGTACCAACTTACAAAACACCCTCAGAAAATTGATAGAAAAATCTGTAACATAAACAATGGTTTCATCATGGGTCAACGAAATTGAAGATGAATACATTACTTGTGTAACTTTGTAAGGAACGAATAAGGAAAAAGGGGACACATTTCAGTGAACAATTTTCCTTCTGATTTTATTTTTTAGCAGAATTAGTTGCTCTTTTCTGAAAATTTTATTGCTCTTTGGGAAGTACTGAGATCGGAGTATATATCATATTATTTGGTCATACGGTATAAAACTAGGTCCATTACTCCCGATTAATCTGAAAATCACTCTTTCTTGGTATAATACTTGATTACCGGAAGCACGCAGAAAATGGCTTCGTCATAGTTCCAGTGAGATCCTCCCAGCATGTTCGTCATAGTAGCTTGACTTGCGTCAGTTGAGTACTTTGGTAGTGTACCTGCAATGCTCAATACCACCCCATGTACAGGTTGTTCTACCCTTGCACTTGCATCAATCAAAGCATTCAATACTACCATATGTACAGATTGTTCTACTCTTGCACTTGCACATTCATTCAAGCATTCAACTGTATGGAGGTCACAAAAAAAGGAACATGGAAGTTCAGCACTGCATATACAGTGCACACTAGCAACGAAAACGACCATTTCGCCTATATGTACCTGCTACTTCAACACAACTATCTATTCTGATGGATTAACACAACATTTTCCTGAACTACATGAGAAACCTCGGTCAGTTGCAAAACTCCAGAAGTCAGAGAATCTCTCCACCAAAATTCCATCTGCAAGAGGCATTTGCCCTGGACATTTCTGCATTAATCTGATAAGTTATAACCACATGGAGAGGAAATCCTCGTTTTTTAGCTATGATCTCTGTAGTGTCAGATTAAACCTCTACGCCTCTGCCTATGAAACTTTGGCTCTTTCTCTAGATAACCTTTCCTCTTCCGGCATGCCTCAGTGTCTCCTCCAAAGCTCGCAGGGAATTGGAAGAGTAGCTTTCAAAGGCTTCAAGAACACGCCTCAAACAAACCTGCACACTGTTTGCTTCAAGAAAATGGACCTGGTACGTTTGTGCTGTTGGAAGCAAGCTTTGCCGGCCCGGTACTAGAGCTAGCTTCCTGTTGAGTGTGTCTGCCTCCTTGTTAATCTCCAGGGTCTTCCTTTCCAATATCTTGTTCCATTTCTCTCTCTCCCGGATTGCAACGAGCTGTTCACTTTGCTCAACGTTTTGTTGCTCCCACAGGCTCCGTACACTAGACACCAGAGCTTGCATACTAGTGATCACCTCCTTCTCAGAGATCCGATCCATAGCTTGTGACCAGCTATTACAGATGACAAACACAAGGGGTGCACCCACTCTTCCAGGAGAATATGGAGGAACCCCATCGGCCGTCTCCTCCTGCTGATAGTTAAGACAGAGTGCTAGCCATCCATTCAGTGCCTTAACGAAGCTCCTCTGCTCATTCACCCAGGAGGAAAAATTGACAATCCATTTAATCAATTCTAGTTCAAGCTCCATCGCCAGATCTCTACTGGTTTTACCAGAAATAATTGAATCCAAGTTTTTGGCCTCTGATATTGCTTGACACTGGATTTGGTAGCAGTTCAGCTTATCTTGCCACATTTTAACAAACCTGCAAAGATGGCTATGAGTGTTTTGACACTAGCTAGATTTGGAGATAATATGAAAAACATATGCTGGGGACTGATTGTTCTAGTGTGTAGATATTGTCAAATACATATTTGCTAGAACATAAGAATTGAACAATCCTAGACGTACACGGAGGATTGTTTGGGATGCTTTTACTTAATTGTCTTCAATGTTCCTGTTTGACTTTTTTTACGAAAATGTGCCAATTTCTAGTTTTCTACAGATCAATTTAGTGCGATGAAACTTTACCTACAGAATTAAGATCGTTACTTTCTGATAGAGATAACATTCGATCAAGGTAGCAAAACAAACAATAATGTAGCAAAAGACCTAAGTCAGAATATTTGCATAAATGTTAGTGTAAAGAAACAGAGTGTACCCTTGGATCAAGGTATTAACTTGTGGCCATAGCTCCTCGTCCCTTACTCTGTTTATCTTTTTCGACACCTTAGCAATAACTCGCACAGCTATTCGTATTTTTGTGGATAGCTTCCTGACCAAATTTCGAGTTGCATCAATCTTGGGAGCTTCAGCACCTTTTTGATCTAAGAACTTCAGCCGCTTAGAGTTCTTGGCGAGCAGCAGTCGCATTTTTTCTTCAGCCTGGGGGAGGAAAACAGCAGCAAAACTTTCAATATGGAATAGAGACCATCAAGGGCGAGCTCAAGAAAACATGATGAAATCCCCAATGTAAAAGCAGTAATTCTTAATTGATGGGTTCATCCTCTTAGGATTATTTGTTTACACGTAGGGTGATAATGATATGGAGAACTTATAATAGTGTCCTGTTATGCGTGAGGGAACCTAAAAAGGCATAGTGGAAAAGTCTTAATAAACTACCATTAGAAGAAAACACAAAAATGTTCTTACGAAACACACCTCAATGATAGGTTTATGCCACAAATGCGGCAACTTAAAATACTTCTAGTAAAAGAAATGTTCCCAATCTGGCTGTTCGGTCCCCTAAAGGCACTTTCAACTCTCTATCCAATGAACCCTTTTCTTAATCAAGCAACACACCTAATTCAATATAGACCCAATGCAACAGTACTAAAATAACCAACACTGTTAGGGGTGTATGCTTTTGTTTGAGGTGGGTAGGTTGGGACTTGGAGGAGGGTGGCATACATCATGCATGAACACCTCATTAGAATTTCAGCCTTAAAACACCAAATGCCATCCTAAGGTTGCCACTTCATCTTTCTACATAGGCATGACTACTGGTGCCAGGTTAAGGAGTGCAAACTTGTCACAGTGAAATGAATGGTACAACTATTGCTCTCTTGGTTAGGACCTGTACTCAGTGGTTTCAAATGAGAGAATGGGACCACTCAGCGAGCAGTAATTTTTCATCCTGACCTACAACATTTTGAAGAGCAATCTCATGGCTTATCACATTTAAACTGCTATAGCATATTCCAACATTCTCATCACTACTGTCACAGAAAAACAAAATCACTACATCATACGCTGATATAGTGATTTCAATCTGCAAAATGCATACCTTCACCTCGTCGTACAACTTCTTCTCCCAGATATAGAGCTTTTGCAGTGTCAAAGACAAGCTCCTCCCTCCCACCACCTTCTCCCCTCCTCCGACATCCAACAGGTCGACCCCTCCGTATCCGGAATGTGGGAGCGCAATCACTGACACCATCCGAGATGAAACTGTTTCCAAACAGCAAGGCACGAATCGTCAGGCACAAGGTAATCGGAAGATGCATGCAGATTATCGAAAGTACAGAGATAGCTCATAGCTCACCATGGTACACTGAGCTCCGGGGATGGTAGCTCCGCCTCCCGACTTCAAGAATCGGCGCGAGCTCCCTGACCGCGTCCGCCGCTCGGACAAACTGCGCCTTGATCTCGCCGGCGACGTCTGCACCATTGCCGGCTCTCCGGGGAGCCGGAACGGACGCGGCGACGTTGCCCTGCGCAGGCGTCTGTTGCCGCGCCATGCCGCCGCCGCCGACCACTCCCTTGTCCACAACTGGACTCTCCTCCTCATCAACCTCGGCAATGCAACTGCTCATGCCGCCGATTGAGCTGCGTCGGCTGCGAGCGCCGCCGCTCCCGTGCGCGGAGTACTCGCTGGAAACCTCCTTGACGACCGCGTCGTCCTCCTCCAACTCAGGGATTCCCTCCTCCTCCCGCACCTCCCGCGAGCTCCGGCTCGGCGTGTACGGCGCCGGCGTGGTGGCGCCGGTGCCGGGCGCCGCGTCGTAGCAGTAGTTGTCGTACACCTCGTAGTTGTCGAACACATTGAAGAAGTCCCACGAGCTCGCCCTCGGCGGCGACGGCGGTGGCACGGCCGCCGCCGCCCTCCTTGTCTCATACTGCGCCGGTTCGAAGGAGCCGAAGTAGACACGCTCCGACGCCGGCGCGCGCTGCTCGACGGCGACGGACGCCGGTGGCGGGCGGCTCCGCGCGTAGTAGAGCTGCAGCGACCCCGCCGGCGGGTACCCGAACGGCGGCGCCTCGGTCGCGTATCCAAAGCCATACCCATAATGCGGGAAGGGCATCGCGGTCGGGTGGTGGTGGTGGTGATGGTGTTCGCGGCGCCGGCGGGTCGGCGAGGAGGAGACGGAGCCGGACTCGGATCCGGACGACGGCGCGAAGTTGATGTGCGACGAGGAGTGCGCCGGCGAGGCGGCGTTGTCCGCCCCCGCGGCCGCGGCGTCCACGTCCTTGCGCGCGGAGGGCAGCGCGACGGCCTCGGCGGGCGCGAGGACGAGGTGGAGCGAGGAGGACACCGACGCGAGCGAGTCGGCAAGCGCGGCGTGCGCCTCCGCGAGCGCGTACCGGTGCCGCACGGCCGCCGCGAGCAGGTCGGCGCGGCCGCGGCACAGCGCCACCGCCTCCTGCTGCTCCAGCTTGGACCCCTTGCACCCCATCGCCACACACACGCACACAAACTCCTCCCCGGAACAAACCAATAAACCAACCAACCGCTCCCCCACTAACAACAACAACAACTCCTCGTGGCGCGTCGGCCTCGCCACGGTGACATGGGACTGGAGCGTTGTGATGAGGAAATGATAGTAACAACAAGAAGGCCAAGAAGAGGACTAGAGGATAGAGACTGCGCGCGTGTGAGTAGTGCTACTGCTGATGATGGGGAGGGAGGAAGGGAAGCTGGGGAATCCTTCCGGTTGATTTGTTTGCACTCGCGGAACGACGACGCTTCTTTTTCTTTTCTGGGCTTGATGTGGCAGGGCCGCGGCTGTTGTGTAGCGAGCGGGGGAGAAAAATACAAGGATGATCGCTAAATACAAGGATGATCGCTGCTCATCAGTTCGCTACTCCACCACAACACCCGGCCACACCCAGCCAGCCCCAAGTGTGGGGAATGTGACGGGGAATGGAGGGGACAGGCGGCGGGTAGGCAACACGAGGCCATGTTCTTTTTTCCCCTCTGCGTAGCTAGCCTCTCACCGCACACACTCGGGTTTTGTCCGTTTCCTTTTGGAAGGGAGCGGAGGAGGGGGGTGGCGCCTGGCGGATGCAGAGCGGGAAGCAAACGGAGCAGAGCAGAGGTGTCTTGCGGTTGCAGCGGTTGCAGTATCAGGTTTGGTGGCATTGACGCCCCCGTCTTGATGGCCGTCTCACCGCGGGACGGTACGGGCTTGACCGGCCTCGTCAGCGGATCAAACCGATCAGACGAGATTCACGCGCACGCTGTAGTCTGTGTGTGCAGCCCGCGCGCGCACAAGCGCGACGGCACGAAAGGATGCGCGGCGCGACGACACGAAATGATGCACTGCCCGTCGGAAACCGGTAATCGTCGTCGTGCGTGACCAGCCAGCCCCTCGCCAGCGGTTGGCTAGCTAGCGCCGTCCTCCGGTTTATTGTAGCTGCGGCTGCGGTTGTGTTGCACACTTGCACGTATGCAAGTACAGGTCCACGCCAGTCGCCAGCTAGAGGATGAATGGCGTGCATTGTGAATCTGTGATCCTACTGGTTGGAGAGGATGCTGATAGGTAAGCTTCATCCCACCGAGTCCACAGGCAGGAGCGCAAACTTCCTCATTTTCCAAGTTCGGTGTAAGACATATTTTTTACTTAATTTCTCTTATGTATATTTTAAAAAAGTTACATAAGTATAATATCATTGGATTTTTTAATGATAAATTTAGGTATGTCATTTCATATACCTAAAAATAAATTTCAAACGATATGTTAGTAAAACCGAGGCACAACGGATATACAAATTTTAATGTCAAAAATCCTTACCGGAAAAACAGTGACCGACAACAATCAATTTTGAGGAGTTGATGTAGAATACATAAAAATACACTTGGCCATCGTATTTTTTCCCTATGGCTTACAAAAAGATATATAAAATGAGTAATTTTAGAATCTTTGAGTAGGTATTGTAAGATCAAGGTTTCGATTAATATTTTGTGATGAACAAATTGACTTTATAAATAATAAATTAAATAAAATTGGTTTGGAATATTCGTGGATGTGGTGTGAGTGCGTGTGACTGATGTGGGTCAGGTTGCGATATCTGTGCCCAGAAACGGTTGTTTTGTCTAATGTGTGTAGGTGACTTGAGGTCAAGGCTTGGTCAATGACGAGGACTAGAACTACGTTCAGGGAGGAACCGAGGTCTGGAGCAGTCGGGAGATCATGTGACAAGATTGGACTAGAGTCAGATGTCTTGGGGTTAACTTAGGTCAACGGTGGGATCGGG
>CM002480.1:19235644-19250791 GCA_000325765.3 Leersia perrieri | reverse complement strand
AAAATTAAACTTCCGCTGTCAATACCTACTATTCACCCCCTCTAGTAGGTTTTCTTATTGTATTCGATCCTACAGGTATCAAGAGGTATCAAAATTTTAGTGTAAAATTTAATATCTCTTAATACCTAAGATACCGAGAGGTACCAAATTTACACTAGAAAAAAATACATCTTAGTACATTCTCAAGAACTATAAAATTACTCATATAAAAGGGAAACTTAAGAGTTTTACTTAGAAAAAAACTTGGCAAAATTTGCCATAGGGCATTAAAAGTTTGTGTCCTTTGCTGTAGGACACTCTAAAAACGCGTATTTGCTATAAGACACTTTAAAAATATGGTAATTTGCCAATGGACACTATAGACTATATTATATCATTTTTTATTAGTTTGGAGAGAGAATAAGACTTGGAGTGACCATTTTGTCCCTAGAATGTTTTCATGACTTAGGAATGACTTAATTATTATTTTTATTTGGATAGATTTTGTGATGAATTTTGAATAACTTTTTTCAAGAATTTTTTTTTATTTTGTGGTGAATTTTGAATCGCTTTTTAAAAAAAATTATATATTTTGGTTGGGTTGGGGAAGGCCGGGAGGCCAAACTTTTCAGCACACTTTTGTGAAACCAGTCAATACTTTGGAGAAAAAAGACAAGGGTAAAATAGTCACTTGCATATTATTCTCTCTCCAAACTAATTAAAAAAATGATATAATATAGCCTGCGATGTCCATCGGCAAATTATTGTCTTTTTGCAGTATCTCATAGCAAATACACGTTTTTAGAGTGTCATACAGCAAAAGACGCAAACTTTTGATACCCCGTAGCAAATTTTGCGAAGAAATTTGCATACGGCTTCTCAACCTCATTTACACTTGTTTTGTGTCTTCATTTGATATGCCATTTTCACTTACGCCATTAAAGTTTTAACGTCGTGTTTGGTTGTGTGATATAGCTTGGTTTTTTAAAAAGAAGACAATCATCAAGTTCAAGAATTTGTTTTTTGCAAAACGAAATATTACAACCATTTGTTTTGCAAAACTAACTAGTTAAATCATTTACACTAGTAAAAAACGAACAGGATCAATTAGAAAAGCAAAATGAAAGGTAACCGCACCATGATGAGCCTGAGGAAATCATCATGCGCCAATGACAGCTTCTCTTTCCCTTTTCTTTATCCTCTTTCTTTGGTCTTCCCATTATTTCATTTTGACATTAAGGTTTCACAATTTCAGAGTGGACTGGTGGACCACGCCAATCTCTTTGGGAATAGCAAAATCTGAGGGAGATGGACAGAGAGGATTATTATAACAAGATCTCATTGCAACTCCGGAGGGAGATCACAATGTAGAGAGAATTTACTTGAAGGCCAATTCCTATCTTTTCCGGCACTTGCCTACTCCTACCTTTTTCTCAATATGCATGGGGCCTGCCTGTGACTTCTGCCTTTGTCTTTAATTCCATCAGCCATTGTCTACTGGGTATACAGATAGGGGTTCCACTGCAATTCCATGGTTTTTGTGGTTTTCTTGGTTCAATCATTAATTCTACTGTTTCTCTGAGCCAGGTGACCTTTCCTGGGCTCCTGGCACTGTTGAGCTCAACCATGCGTGTCAATGTCGGCCTATGACACTTCTGATGTTCAATTACATATCGCCAGCTTGCTCAAATCGAATTTAGGGTGTTCACAGTCAGGGGCACTCGTCCGACGTGTCTTGTGTCTCTAGACCACCACGTCGGACGAGCAATGCCACGTCTGCTGTGAACCAGCATCTGCAAGGTAACTTATATCTCCTGTAGAAACCGAGTTACTTTGTCAGATTTACAGATAACTTGCAGATAAGAACACGGGAGGAGGAAGAGAAACGGCATTGGGGAGGTTGTGCCCCTGTCTTCCATGGTGAGAATGCTGCTATCACCACTTTCAACCCGCCGCCGCCGATGACGAGGGGGTTGAGCTCGGAGCAGTCAGCCAACGACATCCATGGCTCCGGCTGTCTCCGCCTGGCCTCGCCGCCGGTCTGCCTCGGAGTCACAACGACGACGTCGCTGTCCGCCTCCTCCTCAAAGTCACGGCGACGCCGCCGCCCTCGAGTTTCGCCGTCGTAGATTGATTTGCCGGGATGCGATGAGGACCGCCGCCACGATGCTCGATTCGCCGTCGCCGCTTGCTCGATTGGCCGTTGCCACCACCTCGATTTGCCGCCGCCGCCTTGAATCTCCATCGCCGCGTGCTTGATTCGCCGCCGCCGCACTCGATTCGCGGGCGCCGTCGCCGGAAGGGAGGGGTGAGGCAGCGTCTTCTGCCACCGGGTGGAGGCCAGAGGTGGAAGAGAGGGGAAAGCAGCACGAGAGAGAGGGGAGAAAAAAGAAGAAAATGAGAAAAGTGATTCTGGGGTAGGGCCCACTTAAGTATCCTCTACCGTGAAGATGTTACCTTAGCTGTATCTCCATCCTAGGTGGCATCCCCCTTAAAGACAATCATGGTAGTGTCTCTGATTGCAAAGGGCCTTGCTACCCCAAATGTGATGTGATACGAGCGAATACATCTTGTAAAAATGAAACTGTAGTGAAGGAAGGCACATAATCAGGAATGATTTGATGGACATCCAGTAGAGCGTCGAAAGAGAATAGAGTATGTGTTTGGAGGAGGAGTATCATTTGTGACGAAGTAAAGTTGGAGTACATGGAAATATAACGACAAACTAATTATTCTTCTCTCTCATTCTTCTCCTCTTTTCTTTTTTAAAGAGCAATCTATGTTTTTTTAATAGGCTGCACAGGATACTGTAAGTTATGTGTTTTTTAACAGGCCACACAAGATAGTGCAAGCGTTATGTATTAATATAGTAGAAGAAAAATACAAATTTATAATCTGGAAGACTATAGACTAAAAAAAAAAAGAAAAACCACACCAATCATCTACAACAAACCCCATGGCAAAAGCACAAAACATGGACGCATGGATCTTCTAAATGACACCTCCAATAAGGAAAACAACACTAAAAGCTTGCGACACCCGCTTGATGGCACAACCATCAACTTCGCCTCGCCCTGGTTAACCGCATCAATCTTGAGTTATGAGTTTGCACCATCATCGCCTTACCGCCTTTTGTGTCACGCCAATCACACTTCTCATAGTACCCTTGTTGTTGTTGCAGACGCCACCATGCTCGCCAATGCCGTCGAGATTAGACTACACGAAACCTTCGTCACGGGTACCATCGTGTCTTATGACGTCGCCCGAACCCAAAGGCAAGCATGCCAAACCCTCCGCGGAGTGCACACCAACACCAGATACGGTCACGATGTCGAAGCCCATGAACATCGCCGTGCCTCTCCATTGGCATGCTTCTTTGCTAGCACCGACACTCCAAGGCTTGCCCGCTACCTGTACTCCACACCGCCGCACTAGCACGAGCTGACTTTGCCACCGCACTAGCACGGATTAACTTCGCCGCTACAACACCTCCTCGCCATGTTTACCTAAGTAATCTCGAGGCAACACTTGCGTTTGGATCTGGTATTGGGTAGTCTCTTCTCATCAAACTAACCATGGCACTGAATCACTCGGTACGAACCGGATCTAGCCGCTCGTGCCATGGCTGCTATGCCACTGGATCCCTGACGTCGTTTCCCCCATAGCGTTGGTCTAGCTAGGTCGGCTCCCACCATGGCGCCACTGCGCCACCGCCTCCATTGTCGCCCTGGTCGTGGCCGTGACCATCGTCCTAGCTTCGCCTGGCCAGTAGCGGGAGAGGAGAGAAGGAAACATAGCCGTGACAACAACTGCCTTCGTAACACGAGCACAATACTTAGGTCACAAGGACGCCACCATCGCCTTCACTGTCATCATCATCGCACCCCATGCATCGCCACCTCCTTGTCGTTGTGGATCTAGCCACCCGAGACAGTGCCACAACAGCCTTGACTCTACCGCCGCCTCTCTTCCCCAAGCCGTTGGGCGTTGGCACATCTGGGCACACCAGCCGGATCTGGCCCCGCTGATCGTCAACACATCGTCGCCATTGTTGGTCTCGCACTACACACTGTCGCCCGTGCCCCACTCCTAATTCCTGTTGCCCGCCACCTATGCCGCACGTCGACGTCCATGCCCACCGCTGCTGACCTCTACTCCGTCGCCAGGCACCAACCACTGCCTCTCCATATATGGAGCCACCATCACCCCCCATCGGGTCCCCGGCTGTTGCCAGCTTTGGGGTGTGAGTAGCCCCACTGGCAGCGGTCGCTTAGGCGATGACGAGGCGGGGGAGAAGGCAGGGGTAGGGAGGTTAGTGGCGGCGTGGCGTCATCCCCCGAGTCACCCATGGAGAGGGCACCGAGGGCAGTTGTTTTAGCCGGGCTATGCCCTCATTGACAATTTGGCATGCATTTGCTATCTTTGTTAGTAAGTCTATACTGCAGTGATGGCATTTGTGATATCAAACGTACCCTAGGAACACATTGATGATGCTTGGGTTTTCTGTGCATAATTCTTAGCATTTACAAGCTGTCATACACTCCGTATGCACTAGATCTTCTGCACGAAATCTTTTTTAAAGCCATCCAGATTAGTTCTCCTTACTGTTTCCTTCATTGTATATCTTCAGCTTTACATGACAACCATCTAAGATGGGAGAAAAGGTCAAAAAGTTGACCGTATATTCTACTTTGGTGAATTGGGGCCACTGCTGTAGATAGATTAAAATTGAGCATGGTTATGTGAAAGCAGCTCAGCATCACAGCATGGCACCCACTACAGTACAGAGAGTGACAGGAAGGCCACTCGTTTTCAGAGATTCACTGTACAATGTACACCTATGGAACAAAGCGAACGCCCCTCTCTCGTGCACTCAACTCAGGCTACGAAAAAGGAAGTGAAGCACTGCACGTATGTGTAGATAAGTCACTTGCATCACTGTGATCTGTCTGGGACCATGGCTTTACATGTTCTCTGGTTAATAGTATTCTTTTCTACACTTGCCATATTTCTCTGCACGCATTTCGAACCGAAAGAATGGCAATTGCTATTAACTAAAGAACTGCAGTTTGTTCTTCTGAATTCTGATATTGTAATACAGAGTTGTGTGTAAGTGGAAGTAAAAAAGCAAAATCCCCTTCCATCACATTTTCACGTGGTAGCTGGAGGCAGTGCAAAATTACGTGCAAAATAGTGCCAATTTCGCAGTATTATAGTGACAAGAGGAGGACCTCAGGATCAATTTGAATTTTAATATTACAAATTGCAATCCTGGTGAAATTTTAACAAAGGATTCTTGGGGGAAACAACTGCTATATGCATACACGTGTCGTATATCACAAGCTAACAGTGATCTTTTCAACCAGTTTGATCCAAGTCTTATACGGGCATTTTTTTTAGCATTAGTCTTACACGGATAGTGACGATGAATTATTAAATCCACTTGCAAGAAAAATAAATATGTTCGCTAGTGGAGTGCATAATTCGGTAACCAGTATATGATTGATGGTTACCCTAAAAAAAAGTATATGATTGATGGCATGATTCCCTCTGTGTGATAGGAGACCGTACCACGGTTTAGTGTCCGTATATCAGCAGTGGTGTTTTCTTCCTTTTTCTTCCCCTGAAGAAGATGGAATAATTTGAAGTTAAGCACGTGGGTTCTATGCAACACATCATCTTGATATACGGATAATGTGGTTGGGTGTTTGGATCAGAAATCCTAAGGTTGAGGATTAACCTTTGCCAAAATCCAGAGGTTTTCAATTGAACGAAAATCAAGAATTTTCTGTTGTAGTGGGATTATAAATGCCAAATTTTCTTCTACACACAAAGTTAATCATTAGAGAGTCATCACTGATGGTTCATCATACATGAAAGAAAACCATATCCCCACTTATCATGTTTCTAAATACACTGGTCCACTGAAGACAAAGTGATTTGGCACTTGCGAACTGTAAAGAATGTGGAAGAAGACAATGCGCAAGGTAACAATAAGAGAGGACAAAAAGTTAGTTGAATCAGTTATACTCCGATTCAGAACAGTAAATTTCTCTAAATTCTTGCATTCCAAACGGGCCTTAGAGCTCTCTGTTTTGTGAAATGCAACTGGGAGATGATGACCAATTACGATCTACAAATAATAAGATTTCACACGAAAGGACTACTGCATCACTGGTCATGATTGTCTTTTAACTTTTCTTTTCTATATCACAGAAGCCTAGCTAGTCTGAGAAAGACAAGTGAGTGTTGAGGCCTACTAGGTATAGGGTAATAGGAAGATGTAGATGAAAACTTTTGTTTTTCAGAAAGGAAAAGGAAGACATAGCATATATCCTTACTCCTTAGCTCAGCACAACAGTATGAGGAATTATGTATTAGTGTCCCCGAATGAGCCCCCGCTTCGATGGTTTCTACTACTGGTATTATACTGGAACCCGCTTCGATGGTTTCTACTACCGGTATTATACTTCCAGTAGAAATAATCTAAACCGTCCATACGAGAATATTCTTCTATATTCTACTACCATTAATTGGGCTGTCAGTAAAAATAAATCCAATCCTTTGGATTACAATATATCTACGGTTTAAATTAATTTCTACTGACGGTAGAGACCACCGGAGTGAGACATATTCTAGTATACGAATCTGGACAATCCAAGTTCGGGTCCAAATTCGTTGTACTAGAAAATATCACATTCACATAGAAATAAATATTCTGGTACAAAAGTAGTACACAAGAGTGTGAATACCATACTACATGTCTTCAGAGACCATATGATTGTCTGTGGGTGATAAGTGATAGAATCCCAGTACAGAATGTCCATAAGTGATAGAATCAATCGTAATGTTTACAGTACATGTTTCCTTACACTTTCATGTTGGTTGTGAACCTAAGTAGGATGAGAAAGTTAGAAACCCCCAACTCCTGTTTCTTTAGAATATTATACTCTTTTTTGCCTAGCAAACTATAAGGTCTAATATTCAGACCAAAACATAGCATGCTCCAATATCTACGGTATATCAATTATGACCAAATGCATGATGATTGGTTGTACAAAAGATTTGTATACCAAGTCTGATTTTTTAAACTCATGTCTAAAGAAGATGCCCACAAGACGAAGTACTGGGATTCTTTATCCAACATCTCGAAATCTTAAAAAAAAAGATTTCTCTTGTTTTTAATTAATTGCTACACCCTCTAGCAAATACATAATTATCGTTCTCTGAGTTCTTGTGAGTGAAGCATACAAAATTCATGATCTGAACTGGTTCTAAAATTTCATATGCTAGTAGGCACTACTCCAGTGTACATTCTGTGGCGCTGTTCTAAGAACATTGGGAACGCAATAATTTAACCGGTGGTCAGTTCAGGGTTCGAAGTTTCTACATATATTGGAATCCCATGCTAATTTTACTTCACAGATATGAGTGCAGTATACAAGAGTTTGTCAGATATCAATGCAGGTGTAACTAAAGAAATGTTGATTCCAGATTATGTCAGGCATGGATTGCATCAGTATAACGGCGGTGATTATTTTTGCTGTGACGTTGTAACTCAATATCCTCTCTTCTGTCCGAGTGTCAGGTAAATTCTATTGATCAGTCGTTCTGAACATTCAAGAACCAAATCCAATAGCTAAAACAGATGTCATCTACTAAAGTACCAGTGTTCTATTGTCACAGACGTGAAATTAAGTAGGATTACTCAGTAACTAGCACTTCTTGTCTGACTTTAACTACGTCTATCTATCCACTGAATTATACCTCTGATCAGTAGCAGGCAAGATTATTGCCTCTCTTTCTTATTATATAGGAGACCATATGACTATGGAGTTGTATAATACACCTCTACTACTATGAGCCATCCAGCACACGTACGTGTACCTGGAAATCGTTACTCCTAGTTAAATTGAGGCACAAACCTCCAAGCTAGGACAGCAAATTTTTTACTACCAGCTCACTAACCTATGCTTGGTACAATTTAGACATGGCTTACTCTACTAGGGGCTCTTTTACCACCTCGTCAGATGAACTTAACTGGTCATGATCGCTTGTTTATCCTTTTGATTCGACGAGGCAGTCAAACTTCAACAGTTCAACTATAAGAGGGGAGACATTTTGCATTCTTCCTGGAGTAGCCATCATCTGATCCAGTGGCCATGCCTTGTTCAGTTTCTTTATTACAGTTTACCAGTTACCACCTCTCAGTAGTAAAGCCATATCTGCATGCAGTGCAGTGCCGCAACGGTAGTACGTTTGGTCAAGTCTCGCCTCGAGTGAAAAACTAGAAAAACCAGCAACTCCTCTCCTCGATCGTGCAGGCCACGTACTGATTCGCATATACTTTCGCCCTCTTTGCCCCTGAGCTTTTGAGACGCCTTGAATCTTATGCCAGCCTTCACCATGGGTTACACTGAACTTTACTGCTTTTCTTTGGCTGTCCGATCTTGTATTTACTCCTTTATCTTTCTTTTTCCTTGGCGTTTCTATCTTTGTTTTTTCGACTGTAAAGTTGTGGCAAAAGTTGCTGGAATCTGGGTGCACTGGCTGCCGTAGCTCGCTCAGCAATGAACTAGTAGTCCCGACTGTTACTTCAAGTAAATATTGTTACAGGCTTAATTACAGCAAATAGCTAGCTAGGTCGACAACGATTTTCAGTTAGGATACCAGAAGAGAAGCTTAGTACCCCCCATGCCTTGTAACAATGGCTGGCAACACAGAACGAGCACGCACTCGCACGGACACCCGCACGGACACACCGTTGTTGCACTCTGCAAACAACTTGTAAAGGGACTAGGACGCTAATGCTGCCGGGATTGGAATGGTTGGCGCCATTGAAATCTAGGGCCTAGCTAGTAATTGGATCTCGCACACCTTTGTGGAAGAAGTGGTCAAGATTTGCACGCCAGCCTATGCACAAAGAACACAACCAAATCACTCACCCCAACACCATCAAACAGTAGCTCAAACAAGAACAAAGTTATGCATCTGGTAAAAGAGGAAAAGGAATTCTGGTACGCTCGGCTCCATACAAGAGCCGGATCCGTAGTGCCGTACAGCAGCAGGCAGAGTGATTGAGTGAACATCGCATGTTAGATTGTGCCTTTTGACAGTCACTATTATGTGTCTTCTGCTGAAAATCTCAAATGACATGCATGTGTACATGTGGGCAACTCAAACACATTCTATATTCTGCCAAACCCACACCACAAGAATATGCGGCTCTGTGCCGTATCCAGAAGGCAAGATTAGCACATGAAACTGCCTAAAAAAACACACGCATCCATGCCTCTGATCCGCGGATCATGATGGAGAAACCGGTTGGTGGCTGACCACCAGCCTTCCAGAGATTCTGTTCTTTCAAACGAAAGCACAAGCAGCATGCAAGAACATCTGGCCCAGTAGAAAATGATGTGAGATTGTAAACAATTGGCTTTTCTCGATCACCAGGTGGTGGATGCAACTGTAGATGCATGAGGGGTGAGGCTATAACCGATAGCATGCATGCTCGCAAGTCTACTTTCAGCTGGCTGAAACAGTGCGCCCGTGCAATGACAGTAGCCAAAGAATGGCGCAGGTTTATGCGAGAATGGATCGCAACGAGAGCCAACAATGCCCTAATCCGTTAGATTTAGATCATGGTGGTGTTGAAATGCAATGATCTGTGCGCATACGCTGTAACCCAAAAATCATGCTGCTTCTGAATTGAGGTGATCTGCATAAATACTGCAAAGATTTCAACCAATCATGATGTGTTATGCTCCTCTCTTTGGACGAATATCTGGCAATCTGCAGCTTACTTTCTCTCTAGTTCTCCTTCAATCACAACCAAATGGCAAAAAGAATGCAGAGAAGTCTAAAAATTGGGACAGGAGTTCGTGGGACGTAGTGGGCTCAAGTTACAGCCCAAATGATAAGGCCCAACAGGTGTTCCGTAACGACAATTTCTGGACCAAGATGTACACACGTTTTGTGGTGAGGAATAAGTTCATTGGAGGTCCCTCGTCTTGTCAAGGAATCCGATTTTCATCCCTAAACCGCAAAACCAGGTGCTCGAGGATCAAAACCACCTGTGATAGGTCTCATCCCGGTTTGGACGGTGGTTTTAGCTGACGTGGCACGGGCCTCACATGTTAGCCTAATAGAAAAAAACATCACTTTCCCTTCTCTTTCTACCGGCCCCTCTCCCCTCGGGGCG
The DNA here is from genome assembly GCA_000325765.3 of Leersia perrieri. Taxonomy (NCBI): domain Eukaryota; kingdom Viridiplantae; phylum Streptophyta; class Magnoliopsida; order Poales; family Poaceae; genus Leersia; species Leersia perrieri. The sequence continues at coordinate 19,240,611 of CM002480.1, read as the reverse complement.
ACGACGCGGGCCATGGACGTGGGGCGACGGCGCCGGCCACGACGGCGGCTGCGAGCGCGCGGGGACGACGCCGGCGGGACAACGGGTGCGGGGCGAAGATGTCGACGGCGGGTGGTGTGGTCAGAGGCGGCAGGGCTACTCAGCCACGGCGGCCGGAGCTGGGCAGCGGCGGAGAGAGGGGCGCTGGCGAGTGGGGGCTCGCCGGGGTCGATGGATGGGTCTGGGAGCACCGCCTCGTTGCGGGGGTCCCGAATCCGTCCTCAATTTGATGTGGTTCGAACCGAGGCAACCCAGCGACGACGGCCGACGGTAGGCGGCGGCGGGGCAAAGGGGAAAGCACGGCGCCGGCGATGTGGGCCCCACGGAGTACAAAGCTTGGCTCCATGAGCATCGCCTCGCCGAGGGGGCTCGGAATCAAGCCTCGGCTGGGTCCAATTCGGCCTGAGGCGACCTGCCCTCGTCGGCCCGCAGCTGGGCGGCGGCGGAGCACGGTACAGGCGCAGAGGCGATCCGGTGATTACATGGGCACGACGGCGGCCGGGACACACTTATGTGGCTGCTAGTAGCTATCCCTAGCCGCTCGAGCGACGTGAGCCCAACAACGACGGCCGACGGAGGAAGACGGCGGAGGGAGCTCATCTATCAACTCTAGCGGTGAGTGCCCACGGCATCGCCACCTTCCTGCTTGCCCGGCCGCCCGACGGCATCCCCTTCGACGACGTCGACAAGTTCACCGCGACGCGTACCATTACGTCGCGGAATTGCTTGGGGAGGCCCGCGGTGAGCAGCCGTTGTCTCGCGGCGGCAAGGTGTGATCTTTGTGTGAAATTTCGTGTCTTTTCTGAGATTTGGCACCGAGAAATTAACCGGTGTAATTTTTTGTGGTTTGGTTGTTGGATGCATGTGAAGTGTGTGATGCAGCGTGAGAAGCCGAGGGGATACTGGAAGATGGTTGACGAGGAGGGGAGCCAGATGCCGAACCGCATCACCGCCGCGAACGCGAGGAAAAGGGCGGAGGCCAACAGCGACGACCACCGCGCCACCGCCGCCGCGCATGTCGGCGATGAGTACGTCAGTCTCTACACACGCGCACAACTTTTCGTCCTTTTCTGTTGGGCTGACATGTGGGGCCCATGTGCCACGCCAGCTAAAACCACCGTCCAAACCGGCATGGGATCTTTACACCGGTTTTGATAGTTGAGGGACCGTTGACAAGGTGAGGAACCACAAATGAACTTATTCCTTGTAGTGATCTGGTATTGGGGCTTTCTTGACGGGCCCGTGGCCCACCCTGCGCGTCGGCCTCCTCTTACGCGAAACGACGCTTCCTCTCTCTGTCTCTTCGCCTCCTCCGGTCCTCCCTTCCCGGCAACCTCCGCCCGGCGAGGCGGCGAGCCGGCGACCTCCCCTTCCGGATTGGCGACCGGCGATTGGTTCCCCCTTTATCCCTTCTCCTCTAGGAATACGAGGCTTCAGGTACCTGATCTGAGTTCGTTAATCCCCGTGGTTGCAGGGTGCCGGAAGGGAAGGGCCGTACAGACACCGGCGGCGGCAAGGGCGACATCGGCGAAGAGCTTCCCTCCACCCTCCTTCCATCCCCTCCCACGGAAGGTATGGAACGCTGCTCGCACCTATCTCGCAAATTTTGGTATAGTATAGCTGTGCACTAGTGATGTAGTGCAGCTCGACCTAGGAGCCCTGAAAACACGGAATACGGAATATGGATATACTATCTTCTTATATCACCATAATCCGACTATGTCCTGTGATATGCATGAAAGAATGGTGAATTAATCACTCGTTAAGAACTCGGAATGTGGTGTATGCATCATTTGGGAGTTGTGGTATGCTCTTGATTAGATTTGCGTTGCCTAAGAAGAGGAAATTCTGATGATTTCAGTTCTAGTCTTACGCTTGTGTGCATTGCCTGTGATATGCAGAGAGGTCTCATGTATGGTTTGTGGATCTATTTCTTTTTCTGAGAAGCACCTTACGCTTGTGTGCATTGCTAGTTTACCGAGTTTCTAAAGCTGACAATATCAGAGAAGAGTTGCATGCAGCTTCTTCAATGTTAAATTTTACTGCGTCTAAGCTAATTATTATTGAATTGAAGGCAATGCAGCTTACTTGCTGATAAGTTTTTTCCAGCACAGTTCTTTCAAATTCAGTATTGAAGTAGGATAAAACTGAATATCTATTCTGTTTTGCAGTTTGAAATTCTGGTTTCTTTTGAGATCTTTTAGTAGGTAAACGTCACTTGCAAAGGTGCTTATTGTTTGCATATAAACCTTGACACTCCAAGTAACGGTTTCTATTTACTCTTTGCCACAGAGCTGGCCCTCCCATGATGACATCTGATGAAGATGCTAAGAAGGGGTATGCTGATTTTGAGGAGAAGGTCAAGAGAACAATATATATTGACCACCTTTCCCCTCAAGTCACAAGCTCAGTAATTGAAGCAGCATTTTCCCAATGTGCAAACGTTGTCAATATGGACTTCATTGTTAATTGCACAATCCCATATGATATTCCTTCTGCTGCTTTGGTGGAATTGGATGATGAAATACAAGCTAAGGCTGCTTTCGACATGATGAATAGTTTCCCTTTCATAATTGGTGGAACGCCAAGGCCTGTAAGAGCTATCTATGCAACGCCTGATATGTTTCGAGATCGCCCTCCTTGCCCTGGAATTAACAAAGAGTTCCGATGGGTGAAACAAGAAGATGGAATAGAGTATGAAGGAATGAGGAAACTGCGGCTCCTCGCAAGAAGGCATGAAGAAGAAAACATGGCACTCATAAAGGTAAGTTAGTTGACTTTTGACTCTCTCCTTTTTTGTTCTGAAGAGTAGCTTGTGTATTACGCTTTATGTCCAGTGCCCTGAAACAGCAATTTTTTCTGCATTACTACCCTATGAAACTGTTGATAGAAGAGTAGCTCAGGATTTGCTGAAAAGAATGCTCAAGGGAATTGTGAACGGGCTCCTTGAATTGATAGTTCATAAACAATTGGAACCTGTAGATGCCAACTTGAATATAATTTTGCACATATGAATGTTATTATCTAATGATGGAAGATTTTATTATCTCGAAAATCAATGCCCACAGATAATATTCTAATGGATGACTGAGTGTGCAAATCTGCTTCGTCATGAGTAGGGACCAATTAGAACTTAGGGATGGGTATAGGTTACTCCTTGAGTACCCATGGAGAGTGACTTGCGCCCACCCTTACTAGTAGAATTGTAAATATGGGATCAATCTAGGAGGAACTAAATTGACTTTGTATTAAAAAGAAAATAGGCACCCAAATTTGTCTTGACAAGGATTCGAACATGAGTGATCTAGGTGTACCACCACTCCACTTACCAACTGAGCTAGGCTCAGTTCCTCGGTAGAATTGTAAATACGCTTGAGGAACTTTCACGGACTCCAGATTAGTGTTATTCTAGCACTGTGTTTGCGCCAGTTTGATGGTGGCTTAAGGATGGTATTTTTGGGATTTTGATGCATGTTGTTTCATGTATAAAAAACGTTGATGAATGGTGATGCTTTGATATTCAGATCGATATATATGGGACAGCATTTTCATTTAGCTGTTCTTTTCCTCAGAATCTATTGGAAGAGGAGAAGGAGCTAGCATGGCAGCAACAGGAATTACTTGATGGAATGTACAAGAAGTACAGTATACTAGAGAGTGGCGTGAAAAATGATATCGACAACCTCACTCGCCGTTATGGAGTCAACCTGGTCCGCGACTGATAAGTTTTAACCATCCATGCGACTGCTTCAAAAGGTCCAGACCAGTCCCCAGGGTGAACAACCTTCATGGGTGTGACCCAATAACTTCATCTTCTATGTAAAATGAGTTTATCGCATTTGAGGTAACAATGGCATCCAGATCCCGTAGCATGACGTTGTTACTGTCTTCTGACTCACCCATTAACGGTATGCTTAGTTTGTGATGTGTCCATCATGTGTATAGTAACTTCGTGCGCTGCTGTTTGATACTGTCTATCATGTAGTAGTATATCTGAAATTTAACTTGTTTATGCCAAAAGTTGTTTAGACGTTATGTTTGATCATCTGTCTTATTCAATTTTTTTAATATATTATTTATTTTGTTATGATTTGTTTTATCATTAGATATACTTCAAGTATGACTTATTTGTTTTTATATTTCTATAATTTTTTTAATAAGACGGATGGTCAAACATAATGGTCAAACATGATGGGCAGAAATCGATAAATGCTTATATTTTTTTTATGGAGAGAGTATGTTCTGTTCGGACTTCAGATATGTATTTGCCGCCCTGATGAGGTTGCAGATGGTTTAGGAGGTATCAATGTAGTATATTTCAATATTTGTTCGCCATGGACAAACTTTGTTCCAGATGGCCCATTTTTTGTAGTACATCGAAACGGGACGCAAGTATGCTGGGGTTGCCGTGGGCGCAGCCATTGCCACCGACGCCAGAACCTGACCTTCAAAATCGTACGCCCCGCTATACAGATTTTTGTTTCGTATTGTAAGGATTTTGATTTTTTTTCTTATAACGTTTGACTATTCATTTTATTTAAAATTTAGTGTATATAAAAAACAATAAGCTATGGTTGAAATACTTTTGATAATAATAAAGTAAGTCACAAACAAAATAAATAATAATTTTATTATTATTTTAATAAAATGAATGGTCAAACGATAGGAAAAAAAATCAAAATTCTTATACTATGAGACGGAGGTAAAACGGAGGTAGTACTGCTACTTGTGTTTCTCGAGAGTCCGCACAAAATGAAAAACGATTTTCCTAGACAACACTCGCTTGATTTCTAGGAAAGAATCACGCGATTTACTGACCTTCCCGATTCACGCTCTTTCTTCTTCTCCGGCGAGCTTCGTCGTACTTTGGCGAGGACCGAACTTCGGTGGAGGACCTACGATTTAGTTCTCGGGGGTTGGGTGGGGGA
>CM002480.1:19158314-19229626 GCA_000325765.3 Leersia perrieri | reverse complement strand
CCTCATTTGCATAAGGGTATTTTCGTCTTTTCTCCTAGCCTTTCTTCTCCAACTAACGGTGGCTGACGGAAAACTGGACGGGAGTGTCATTTTGGCAAAGAAAAGTGAGTTTGTGAACATATAGGCAAGATTTATAGTTTAGGTGTCAAATAGGCAACCTCCATTTTTTTAGTGTCAAATAGGCAATTTTCTCTTGATAATAACCCGAGTGTATTCTCTGATGAACAAGACCACAAGGAGTGGATGAGTGGAGCAGTTGGGTTTACAAGAGAAAAAAAGTGGTAGTTGAGTTAAGTGGGTGGATAACGGATTAATGTATATATTAATCAAACACGAAGAGAAAAATATCACTGTAACTCTCATCACGTGGTTAATTACAACCCGTTAACAGATTATTGATGCTATTCGGATAAAAAAAACTGCCGCCCGGGCGGAAAAACGTACGTCGTGCAGTTGTCTCGTACAGCCGACACTTGAGACCATAGTGCGGTGGCTTTATCCTTGACTTAATTTTAGTCTTAGTATGGTCACTCGGACGATTCGGACCGGAACCCTATCAAGAACAAGACCTCTCTATCAGAGAAATTAAGTCCAATCTAGTAGTCCAAATCAACCTCCGCCGCCTGGCTATGTTCAGTGCATCAGCTTTCCCTTTCACATGTTTATGTGAGTAATGGGCATGCATTGGAACATTCATATGGATAGTAGCTAGATACTTCGAAGTTCGAACGAGAAAAACTCCCATGCATCCCTCGTGCGCGATCGTGCTGCATGGATTGACACATATGGCGACAGTATGGTGCATCTCACAACCTGCTAAAAGTTGGCACCAAGTTCTTGCTCAGTTGCTCATGTTCACAAGTGAAAAATTAAGCTGAAGGTTCTTGCTCGAGAATTAAAGAAAACCTGGCAGGGATTCAGCGTGGTTGCTAGCTGTCGAAGAGAACAAACTTGTGTGTTTGAATCTGGACAAGTCTAGGATTACTTTTTTTAAAAACAAGGATGTACACTAATAGGCACTAGGCACTATGTACCTTGGTATGATACGTCATGCCGACTAAATTCCTAATGTGACTATCGACGAGGGAGAGGGAGCCCACTATTTGCATGAACTACTACATATACAGTGGTATACTTACTCTGCTACTACTAGTATAAACTATAAACCAAGTCAAATATTCAATGGTTGTCATTTGTCAACCACAACTTCATTTTGGCATCATATTGGACTAGCTAGCTACCTAGCTCAACCGGACAAGCCAGGGCGAATATCCAAATATTAATCGTGGAACCTATAGGTCTCAAAATACTGACTGAATTTTTAGGTGGGGAACCATGCATACTTCAGAATCAGAGTTGCAAACTGAAAATGAATGGTGTTTAAATTGATTGTGATTGATTTATGACCACTTAGTCTCTACCAAGAAATTGGCCGAATCAAAAGGGAGGAGCTGATCGATTTGGCCAGTTTCCTCTTGCGCCTGCAATCGTGGCGCATTTAGGTGGTTGGTATTGATTTATTTTGCCAATTGATTTTGACTGTCCCTACCAATTGATTTTAAGTACTCCCTCTGTCCCAAATAAGCTTCTTTTTTGATATGGTTTTTGAGGCACTACTTTGACTAACAATATTCGTAAAAATAAGATTTTTTAAATAGAAAAAGTTACATATTATGATAGTATTTTTGATAAGAAATCTAACAACACTATTTTTATATGATTAATATTTTTATTTTTTAACCATTAGTAGTTGAAGTTAGAAATGTTTAACTTGTCTAAAAACGAACTCTTTTTGGCAGAGGTAATAGTTAATTTGTGACCATGAGTCCATGACTCTGTGGCTACTGGCGACCCTGCCTCAATCCCTCGAATTCACAAGGTATATGCTTCTCCAAAATAGACTTGGTCTAATTGAAATTCATGGAATTGATCAGGACCGATGGGTAGAAGCACAAGCATATTAAACAAAAAAATAGGTGTTATTTACCTGTGACATGAGTATGCCGCTTGTTGGTAAAGAAAAACCTGTTGATGTTTTGATTACGTTGATCTGTTTGACATGCATACAAGCATGCGGAATTGAAAGATCCTTTGAAGGCTAAGTTAAAGGTGGGACTAGGAGCTCCTGATATGATGTCATCTCTGAATTATATATCTTACTAGAAATATTAGGTGGATGGAAGCAGTCCAAGTAAACTAAGCGATACAGTCTTTTTCTTGTACGTTGTATCGTTTAGTAGAAGGGTTGAATAGATCAGGTCAGCGTTTGTACCGACCATGTTCATGTAATGTTAATTTACTGAACGATAATTAATGGACCATCGTACTGTTCATTTGTTAGGTATACCCGTATATACCTCGAACTAGGTGGTGTGTGCATAGTACCTGGTGGAGTGGAACCTGAACCTGATCATGACCAAAACTGCAAGCACAAAAGCAAAAGAATTGCCAAAGGAAAAAGAACAAAACGAGATTTGACTACTGTTGTACCCACACAGCATTCAGCATAGAAATGCAAAAAGGATACAGGATTGGTGTGCCCTTTGATGGCACCTTCTCACATGTAGGAATATGTGTGTTTTATCTGAAAGTAAAGTCTTCATGTCAATGGACTCTATACTATCTTTTGATTGGTTCTAGAAGCAGCCTGTTCCACTCCTGCACTACTGGCAAGTTGTCTTCCTCATGCTATTTGATACTGTATAAATGGCACATCATGCTCCTCCAACCTTTTAAGGGAAAATGAGAAAATAAATGACATTATGCCCGCCCACACTAATTTTGCTGGATCATAAACTGCAACCTACTCCACTCTGGGACGGTGTGTCCTGTACTCGTGTAGGTTTAACCTGCAGGTACTTGACTAACAAGCGACAACCAGTTAACTAGTCGCGGGTAAAATTAGACCCAATTTTAATGTAGGCAGATGGTGATACTTAAGCTCAGCGAGAGCAAAGAACATTATTGCAAGCCAATGAGGTGCCAGACAAATGCGTCGACAACACGATTACACGAACAAATAGCACTTGTCAGCATTGCATACGTGTGTAACAACACCAGGCATCAGATATCGCGAGTAACATTACTGCCATAGCTCGAATGTACATTTTCGACACAAGTAAAAACGGTTTCCAACTAAAGCTTCCGTACGCCAAAAGAACTTATTAGGAACCAATCATCCCAGATTTCAAAAAAATGGTGGAACTAACCAGGGAACCATCCCCAACAGATCACCTTTTGTACGAGTGTGTCAGTGTGTGTGACAAAAATACAAGAGCCACATACAGGGCAACAACTGGATTTCGGGCCCATATAGACATCTGCGTGAAAATGTACTTTACATGAACAACCAAGCCTGACTCTCTGAGGGCATCTCTATCAGTGCAGCTCACGAAAAAGGCATGCTTCCACAAGCGAAAAAAAGGCAGAGGAATTACAGTACATAGGCTAAGCATGCTTCCACATGTAAAAAAAAAAAAGAATGCTATGGTATAACATATATTGACATGTACAACGTCAACAGCACCGGCAGCAAATTATATCACGGCATGTGTAGGGAGCAGCTCTGGCTTCCAGCTCTTCAAGTGGGGGCACGGCTTCCAGATCATAACCCTTCTCTCTGGAGAAGCAAAAGCTGTATATGTTTCTACAGATGCCTTTACTAAATGGATGGACTTTGTCGGGTATACCCCTGCAAATGATACAGCTCGAATGTGTCACACCTGATCTTGATAATAAGTTTGCAAACCAAAAGGTGAATCATCACTAAATATCCAATACCTCAAGTAGAATATCCGCTTCCTTCTGGCAACTTCATAGGTTGTTTGATTTGTTAGAGCAATGTAACTGAAAAAGATCAGAAAGCATGCATTGTTATACACAAAGCGTTGTTAGTTTGGGGGTATACAATAGTCAAAAGATATAAACCCTTAAGGAAAATAATTCGGCTATAATGATGTCCACATGTGTAATCTACTTCTGGGTTTTGACCTTAAGGATATGAAATCTACTTCTTGAGTCGGTGAGAACAGAATAGAAAAGGTTTAGCTCTTTGACCAAGAACACATTCATATTTAGGTAAAAGTAATGTTTCATCCAAGCCAAAGTTCAAAATACTGTAACATTTCTCTGAAGGGATCCTTATATTGTCGAACTACTGCCTTGCCATTTCCTTTCAGCGATCAATCCCTAGTACTACCAGTTACATTACAAATGAATAGAACTTACGTATGGAAAATCAACAATAGCAGCAAGAATATGAGGATAAATATCAAAGCAGCCAACAGGATTACGCCGATAAAATCCTTCCACCTGCCACATTAGTAAATATCGGATGAGGAAAAAAAATAAAAAGTGAATTTCGATCGAAAGGATTAAAGCAACACCAGCAGAGCAGTGATGTTAAAAGGGCATTAACACATCATACCAGGCCTTCTTAACATCTAAACGTAATGAGTCGATGTAGAGAGCAGCTGTCCAGATACAAAGGATTGTTTCTTCAAATATGTACCACCTAAGAAAGATTTTTTCTTTTCATTGTTAGGTGACTGTAAGAACAGTGTCTCGATAGTAGTACCACAAAAGGTGGCACTACAATATTCACATCACGGATATTCAGTGTTTAGTGTCAAAAAAGTAATTCAGGTGCACAGATAGATCAAACATCACCATTTACAATAGCATCCTGTAAGGTGCCCCTACACAATTGAACCCTTAACCAATCATAGAAATTTGAAGTTCAAACATACCACAAGAGATGGGTGCATCCAGCCAACGAATGCATCAAATTAGTGTCCCCCGATTCTCAGTTTTAATGAAGTTTACTTTGCAACATCAATGCAAGAATTGGTGTCTATATTTTCACTTTACGTTCACTAGAAACTCTAATCATAGTGCAGAAATGTGAAGAAAACTTTTCAAATCCTTAACCAAACAAATCCCTATACATATTCAGTCAGTCATATACCTACATCAGGATAAGTGAAGGGGAAAAAATACACTTTATGCAACATGCTTAGGAACAAATAGAGCTACTGTGCAAAACAGACTCCTTGGAAAATTTATGCGGTGTGCATAGTAAACAACCAAGGTGTTCTTCCTAATGAAATAATATCACATAGAAGTAGCAAGTGCAACAGAAACACTAACGGTACCAGCAGGCTGCACAATTATTACGTAAGCTTGCAAGCTATAGCACAACAGATTCACGTGCCAAAACTCACCAAAATCTGCAATGGTTCTTTTTCCCGATGCAAGTTCCGAGCCAAACACAGTGATGATCAAACTGAAGGACACATTTGTCACAGTCGTGGCAGTGCCTGGTACGAGGTGGCTGTAGATAGTAGCGAAAAATGAACTTGAGCAGTCAGCAGCAGCTTTTACATGCTAAAGACGTGACGGATAGGGCAATTCAAATCAATATGAAAAAATGGCATTTTAGAAAACATAATTCTAAAGTAATAGGGAAGCATTGATCCATTTCATAAAATGTGCCCAAGTTACTAAATGCTAACTACTACAATAAAGCATCAGGTTGTAGACGTCCTCATAATGGTCTTCAGAAATATATGTGGAACTATGGATGTGAATAAAATGAAACAATTTCGGCCAAGGTATAAGAATGCAAGACTGTCAGTAGACTATTTTAACTGTATACATCAAATAAAACCAGTTTCCCCTACAATCCCATCTGAACTCTCACAGACCAGCTGAGAAAATCTTGAATATGATCATTGCCTAATGGGTTTCATTGAATTTAGTCAAAACATATTCAAGCACTTTGCGACACACTTAATGTGTAGTACAGTTACTATTATTATATATGGTGAATGATAATTATGAAAAATATTCAAATACAGGATCCTCAATGCTTAAAGTTTAGAGGATAATGACAACCTGAATAACCCTGCAGTAAGTGCAAGTCCAATCCCTACAATACAATAGAAGAGTATCACCCATATAATAGTGAGGAGACCCGAAAGACAAGAATTCTATTGTTGAAAATATTTTTCTCTAAAATACCCCCTTTTCTATCAAGATTTGGAGCTTTACCTGCTGCCTAACCCAGGGGGGTATAAACCCGCAACTTGCTGCAACCATGATGACGTAGAAGTCACTGGGTTAAGTTTCTGCTGTTGAGGCGGGCTCAGAGGGGAATTTAAGCTTCCATTTTTTGAACTGGATTGTCTTTTCTTAACCATCAAAAACAGAAACACAAGAAAGTATAAATATCAGTTTATACTTAGTTCCAAACACTATTGATCTGTGGATGAAGACATTACTTTGAAAGAGTGGCAGTATTGATGTAGGTCGCATGCATCGTGGAACCAGCTTTCATCACATCGATAACGTACCTGATAACACATAAACCCAAAACACACAATCAAACACCTGCCAAATGCAATGCACAATGACAACCCTGAAGGATGAGAATAAATAAATTCAATAAGGAAACTCCATACCCAGGGGATGAACCAGCTGTGTAGAAGTACTGCACTATGGCAATAAAAACAAGCCCTCCGTATACTGCTATGTACCTACAACAAAATGATGCCAAACAGAGACTCCACCCTTAAAAACAAATACAGAAGTTCAAACTTTTCAGAAGTCAGAGCACAACTTGCAGGAATGAAAAAGAAAAATCACACTGTCATCAGATCTTCAATTGAAATCAAGAGCTAAATGCTTCTCAGAGGACTTTGTTCTCTTGGAGATGTAGAATTATGATACTTTTGCTGCATCACTGATCCCATGTAGAAGCATTCGTGAGCTCGAGCACCACAAAACTAACTTTGACTCGAATCAGATCGGTCATATAAGCTGCAAAGGGGAAATAAATGTACTGCCACCTAGTAATAGCAGAAATCTTCTACGGAGTAGCTAAGTCCACAAATTACTACCCTGATTGAACTTAATTCGAGCAGGAACGAAGATTTATCAGTGAGATCGGGTCAGAATCATACCAGGGCTCCTCGTGGATTCGCCTGTCAGGGGTCGAATCGAGCAGGAACACGGCGCCGACGAAGACCACGTGCATCACAAGCACCATAAGCCTCAGGCCCAACGCCGACCTCCTCGCTGCGCGAGAAAACCCAGAACACTGATTTAAAAGAAAAGAAAAAAAAACACGGAACCTAAGGTGAAATTGAGCTAAGGCAAAGCGAATGGGCAGCGTACTTCGATCAGAGAAGCGGATGCCAGGCTCCGCGGCGGATGTGGACGCCATTCCCGACGTAGACGCCGGGATCGCATCCGACGACGAGGTGTAGGCGGCGGCGGCGGCGACGATTAGTTGGGGGTAAGGAAGGGTAGGCGACGGGCGGTGGCGGAGTAGGAGAGACCGAGAGACGACGCTTCTGGTGGACGAAGCGGGTCCGTTTTGGTGGGGACGGAAATGGGACCCAGCTGGCAGCTAGACACTGCTGTATTATTGAGGTGGGGGCCATTGGAAGCAGGCGGGCTAATGGCCCAGCTACTTCGAGGCCCGAACACCCCCTACCCCACATACGTTGTTGGCCTCTAGCCAATACTACCTCCGTTTTAAAATATAAGTATTTATTGATTTTCGTAATTATTTATTTTATCTAAAAAATTATAGAAATATAAAAACAAATAAATCATACTTAAAGTATATCTAATAATAAAACAAATTATAATAAAATAATAATATATTTATAAAATTTTTTGAATCAGACGGAGAGTCGTGATATCTGAAAGTCAATAAATACATATTTTTTTTTTTTTGACAGAGTTAGTAGAATAGAATGAGAGGTCAAAGTCCATAGGCCTGCCAGCCTGCCTATCCGTCCGGCGTCTCCTGCTGTTGTGCCGCATCCACAATCACTCCATCCCCAAACGGCCAAACCTTAGGTCCCGTGCCACCGTCGGCCGCTGCTACCCTTTTCAGCTCCAGCTTCTGGCCTACTACTGTTGCGCCGCATCCTTCCTGCTGGCCGCCCGCGCCCGCCTGCTGGGTACTGGCTGCGCCTGCACCGTCGCCCACGCTCGCCTGCTGCGCTCCTGTGCTTCCGTGGCTGCGCCGCCGCTCTCCGACCCGCCTGTTGCTGCACGCCCGCGCGGCTGCGTCGCCGCCTGCTGCTGCTGGCTGGTGCATGCCCCCCACCCCCAAATGGAGGACAAGGGAGAAGATGAGGCTAAACTGCTAAAGGCACCGACGGCAATCCGTTTCCTCTCGATCCCGATCAAGCGATCTTTTTTGAAACTCCGATCAAGCAATTCGGTTACACGCGAGAGAGATAAAAGCGATTCTGTTCCATCGACGGTGCGAGAGAGAAAAAACAAAACACGTATTTTCTCTATTACGAAATCCCACGATCAAATTTATTTCCATTTGAAATATCCCTTTTCTTTCTATTTGAAGATTTAATTCCTTCCTATTTGGTTGTTTTGGTTCTTTCTATTTGAAATCGTACTCTATTTCTTTTTAAAAATTTCCCTGTGAAAGTTGGGTTTGGATTCCCTAGAGTTGGCATCAACTTCACCTGGTGAATTTGGGTAAATCCCTGCCATCGTTTGGTTCCTACGGTTGAGATCCTAATTAACTCCCCAAATCGATACAGGTTTGGATGGAACTTACCTTTTTAAATATTCTCTCTCTGATGTAATCAAGAAATTAACATAATTTTCTTCCCCAAACAATACGCCAAAGGCCCAATGCATATGGTTTTCCTGCTCTTGTCGGGCAGTATGATATTTGTTATAGATCGTGGAATCTAGAGTATCCCAAGGCAACTTACATATTGCTACGAATTTAGCATTTGATCTCAACCATCGAAAACAAATAATGGCTGAGATTGGCCCAAATCCGCCCGGTGGAGTTGAGCCAACTCCAGTGGATCTGGACCCGTGAAAGTTTGCTTTCTTTCTAATTGAAAGCTTGCTATCTTTCTATTTGGATTTCTTTTTTTTCTATTTGGAAAATTTGCTTTCTCCTTCCTTCTATTTTTGAAAGCTTCTTTTAAAACGGAGAAGAAGNCGCTACTTGGGCCGCTCGGTTGCGGATTACATGGGCTACTGTTACAGATCCCAAAATATAAAAATACATAGAACAAATTTTCTCCCTGATTTTAGCTTGAAAATCAAACCGGCCCTAATCATTTTGTGCAGTTTTTTCTTGGGGTGCAGATCGATCTACTCGACTCCGTTGTCTCCGCCGCACAGCCGTAAGCCACTCTCAATCTCCATGGAGCGACGAGGCGGGCGTCCTGCTCCTTCAGCGTTGTCCATCGCCAGTACAGATGATCCACCTGCTCGCTCAAGACAGCCACGCAAATAGTGCTCCTCCTCCCACAAGACAAGACAGGCACGCAGAAAACGTCCTCCGCTGACATCGGACGACGACGATGGTATAGGCGATATAGGTGAGGCCGTGAGGCACGGTGGCCAGTCGCCGGCGCCATCCTCCGCTTTTCATTCACTCCCCTTGGAAATCCTATTGCCTGAGTTCACTTGTCTCCTCTTTCTTACCGAAGCTAGATTAGGGTATTGCTACTGTTTGAGACGCCATCTGGCTTGGCAATTTTCATTTTTGATGGGCTCCGCCTCATCCTAGCGGACCAAGCTCCTCTGACGTAAAGGCAGGGAGACGTGGTGTATGACATGTGGGCTCCAACCACATGGGGTCCACATGTCAGTCAACAGGTTACTTGGGCTTGGGCAATAAAGTCAGGTGATCTCATTCTCATCCTACCATATGCTATGGAGGTAATAGATCTAATTTTGGTTTCTCTCTGCAGGATATCTGGCCATCTGGGCAAATTTTGCTACGGAATATAGGGCTAAAAATGTGAGTAGTAGTCATTTTCTTCCCTTCTTTTTTTTAAAAAAAAGAATCTAGATGTGTTGCTTGTTTGCAACCCAAAACAAGATGAGCAAGTTATTTTATTTAATTGTTTTGCATTAGGTATGTGGGCGGATGAATTTGACCATAACCGCACTGTTCACCTGTTGTTTTGTTTTCCTTTTAAGCATGGGTCATTGCTCACCGTTACACATAATGAAAAGACTAAATAAAGTAGCAGAAGTTTAGAACTGCTGCAGCAACAACAACAACAACAAGATTTTTTTTTTAAAAAAAATGACTAACCTCACATGATCAAATGACTTTCAGTGTAATATGATAATATTTGTCTCGCAAATCTCACTTATCTGCATCTTGCAGCTTATATCTTCATCTTTATCCGATGTTACACGATCTTGTATTCTTGTTGTTTTATTCTCAGTTTCTCACCTCACCTAAACACCTTCACAGTACCTTTTTTTTTTAAAAAAATACAGTATAAACGCAAACGTCCACATACGCGCGCACACTCACTGTCTCACCCTTATAACATACACATGCACACCCTAGCCTATTAGTATCTCCGAAGACTGGGCCGGCATATCTTGAGGTTGAAGTAGACCACGTAAAGGCTGAAATTGTATACTTCGTAGGGATGGGCGTGGGCTGGCCCACGGGTCATAGGAGGTCTATTTTAGTTTAAGCAAACAAAAAAGGTCATTTTACTCCACCTAACTATCTCACCGATCACTCAACCATCTAAACTATTTTTTGGGGGGCTCATTTTACATCCAAAGTATAAAAAATGAGCAATTTCATAATCTTTGAGAAGGTATTAGGAGGTACCATTTTTTTTAGGGTAAATTTGATATCTCAGGATGTACTTAAATATTACATCGCGGTACTTTATTAAGGACTGCAAAATTGCTCATTAAAAACAATTCGCTTTGCACATTGGTAATATTTTCTTTTTTTTTCTTTTTATACATGCTATATTTTGATATGAAATTTTGTAGAGGCATTGATGATACCATTATCAAGGTTCCAAAATATTTTAATTTTTTATGACTTTTTTGCTTGAACTTTAAATTCTTGATATTTAAATTAATCTTATGTGCTTTCAAATAGCACAAATAGTGGTAAAAAATTATAAAAAAAACAGCTGAGGTAAGTCGTAATGGTCATACCAAATTTCAGTTAAAAAATGTGGCTTATATTGAGAGAAACAAAAAAAGAGAAATACTGTAATGAGGGTAAAGTGAATTGTTTTTATTGTTTGGGGTGTAAAATGACTGTTTATGGGTTAGGTGATCCGATAAAATCGTTTGAAGTGAGGTGGGTTGGGTTCTATTTTGGAAGAGGAGTATTATCTACCTTGCAGGTTGTGGCAATAGTTGCCCCCCTGGCCAGGACTTCTTGCTCCACCTTGAACATGTGTTCCTGTCTCCACGCGAAGCAGCAATGGCTGACATGTTGTTTTTTCTTTGCCTATCTGCTGTCATATTATTGGGGTAGTCCGACTGCCTAGTTAAGGTCCAATCCTGTAAGGTGTTAAGGCCGCCATTGGAGGGCCCCTCCAAAACAGAACCAGGCCATGAACTTATTTTTGAATTTATCTGCATTTCATAAATGAACACTTAAAACTCCTCTTATCACAAATTCACGATTGAGATGCGATATGTTGCTTATACGTATATCCAAACCTTTATCACAAAATTTGGCTGTTCACCTCCACATTTTGGGACTCTCATTCACATGTTCATCCTTGTTCATTCTTTATCACTATCCAGACTTTATGCATGTATTCGACATAACATCTAACAATTCTCCTCCTCCTCAAAAATCATGTTATACATCCTTCAGGCATATGCCCTCCCACCGTGAGACCAGTGCCCCCTCCCACTCTGTTGGGCACGACCGTCACCGCCACCGGTGTCGCTCTTGTTCGGAAAGAGCAGAGGAGTCGATTGTGTGTGGAGAGAGGATTAAGATTGTTTTTTTATATAAAAAAACTGATAGACGTATGGGCTCTATTTTTTCCTTTTTCTCACTAGGATTATGCGTCAGCGAAACCGTCCTTCATACTGCTGAGAGATCATAGTTGACCCGATTTTATAAAATTAAGGATGAGTTATACCTAATATTTTGGTTTAGGATCGAATTTTAGATTCGGCGATAAGATGGGAGACCTCGATTGAGCTTCTTCCTATGCCGAACACCAAGCGTCAAAGCCCAAATGGCCAATACGGCAATACTGCTTCTTCAGTTCTTCGTTTCCCGTGGCATACTGGCCGCTGATGTCAATCCATCCAGTGGTGTACTCCGTATTTGAGCAGAGTTGTGTATATTCCGTATTTGTGCAGAAGACACGGTGAACTATCCGGATGCGTTCAGCGTACATGCGTCGATGAGCCATGGCCCCACGAAGTCCGCAAAACACGTACTGCTACCACAGTACAAGTGATTGCGCCGGGGAGCGTGCCTGAAGTGCTGAACTGAAAGCTCATAGCGAGGTGAGTACAGGTTTGCGATGTGCGGGCATGTGGCCGGGCATCAAGCGAGCGCCTCGCGTGCCGCCCGCTGAATCGATTCCTGGCTCCCGTGTCCTCTTCCTGGTACGACCCAGGTGCAAAAGCCAAAGCCCCTGCCGCCCATCCAGCTAACCATCCACCATCCAGGCGCCGCTTGTACATCACAGGCAGGATCCGATGCCGCGAACTCGCGGGCTCGCACGAATCCCCATGATGCGAAGATTGTTTAGGTTTCAAGTCCGCACAGCGGAAAAGAGCGGAGTCGTGACGGCGTAACGATTTCGCGGCGCCAAGCCTTGCCGTTGTGGTGAGCGACGGCAACCTGTGTATCGAAAGTCAATAATGGCTCGAGCTAAACCCGTACAGCAGCCTACAGTGTGCCCCCAGCTTTGCCCAATGCGTTTCGCAGTAGAGGACGGCCGAAAGAAATCAAAAGGCCGACATGGCACAGACATTTCCAGCACGAAAGCTTGCTATGATCAAAGCGAGGTGAGGAAGCAGATCTCAAGAAAGCACTGGCTGGAAATTAGAGAAGGCCGGACGACTCCGGTCCGGGGTGGCAAATTAATCGGTGTGATCAATAAGGATAACTTATCCCGGTGACCAAATCCACCAGATAAACTCTACCGGTTTTGTTAGGCCGTGAACGACCGATCAGTGGGACCCCGAACTCTGGACCCCACATGTCAACGTCTAGGTCTCTGGAGCTCTCCCGTCGTCCTAATCACACACCCGGTGCCGTCCCTCTCGTGCGGTGTCCCGTTCCTACCTCGTCACAAAAGTGATCACAGACTCTTCTTAATCTGCTTGGGAGAGAAGAAAATTCGGCAGCGATGATGATGATAAAGGAAGAAAGATGAGCATCCGATGGAAGAAAAAAAAGAAAGGAACTGATGTTAATCCTTCTAACGCTGCGCACTACCAAGACGAATCGCATCTGAACAAAAACGCTTACGTTACTGTTCCCAAATGGATCGCTCCCTCAACCAAAATCGATTAGGAAATCGACGGACAGCGACGCCCGAAGCCAAGTGTCGCGTCGCGTACGCGTCGAGGAGAGGGTGCCGAGCCCGGCGCCGACCCGTCGCAGCCGCCCACGCATCCTCTCCCTCGGTGACGCGGCCGTCTCGATCGCTCACGGCTACCTCCACATGGCACCGACCTCTCCCGATGCGTCCACCCGTCCCGAGGCACCGCCACGTCGGAAAACCGACCGGCCCACGCGCTCGCAACACGCGTCGCCGCGCCACTGGCTCGCGCGCTGCCTACCCCTCTCGTCGGCCATTTCCCGCCCACACTTCTCCTCCTCGCGTTGCCGACGCTTACGTACGATACAAACGCCGCAGCTGTTCCGTTACACCTTTCGATTCTTCTCCGCTATATATTGGACGGATGCCTCGCCAGCTTCTTCATCCGAAAGCAAAACCGAGTCGTCACAACTCACACAAGTCAAGAGCGAATAGTTCTTGCTGATCCGTTGCTGCTTTACTTTAGTTCTCGAGAAAAAGCTTGATCGATCATGGAGGATGAGAGGAACACCCAGGTTCACCAGGGTGGTGAGGCTGCAGA
The DNA here is from genome assembly GCA_000325765.3 of Leersia perrieri. NCBI lineage: Eukaryota > Viridiplantae > Streptophyta > Magnoliopsida > Poales > Poaceae > Leersia > Leersia perrieri. The sequence continues at coordinate 19,215,727 of CM002480.1, read as the reverse complement.
GCAGGTGGAGGTGAAGGACAGGGGACTCTTCGATAGCCTCCTCGGCAAGAAGAAGGAAGATCAGCCGGAGGAGAAGAAGCATGAGGAGGAGCTGGTCACCGGCATGGAGAAGGTCTCCGTGGAAGAGCCAAAGAAGGAGGAACACCATCAAGCTGAGGGCGAGAAGAAGGAGAGCCTTCTCTCCAAGCTGCACCGATCAAGCTCCAGCAGCTCCAGCTCGGTATGTGAAACACACGCGTAATCTTCTGTCTTATACTCTTAGTAATCAGTAGAAGGTTTCCTGACCAAATCGATCGTTGTGTACTTGTGTGTTCAGTCGAGTGATGAGGAAGAGGAGGTGATCGATGACAACGGCGAGGTAGTCAAGAGGAAGAAGAAGAAGGGGCTCAAGGAGAAGATCAAGGAGAAGCTGCCGGGCCACAAGAACCAGGGCGGCGAGCACGCCACACCGCCTGTCGCGACGGGATTCCCCGCGCCGGCTCCGCCTGCATCCGTGACGGCGGCCGCGCCGGCGCACACGCCTGCACCCGTGGTGGCTCACGGTGGCCACCATGACACCGGCGCCGTCCCGGTGGAGAAGATCGGCGACGATCACGCGATCAAAACAGAGGCGGCGCCGCTGGCGCCACATGCACCAGAGGAGGAGAAGAAGGGCCTCCTCGACAAGATCAAGGAGAAGCTGCCCGGCGGCCACAAGAAGCCGGAAGATGCAACTGCCACGCCACCGGCTGCTCCTGCCCCTGCCCCTGCCCCTACTCCGGCGCCGGCGCCAGCACACCCACCGCCGGTTACAGAGGAGGTGAGCAGCCCGGATGGGAAGGAGAAGAAGGGGATACTTGGCAAGATCATGGAGAAGCTGCCCGGTTACCACAAGAGCTCCGGCGAGGAGGACAAGACCGCCGCCGCCGCCACCACCACCGCCGGCGAGCACAAGAGCAGCGCTTAATTAATTGCAGCGTGTGGAGATCATGGCCTTGGCTGGAAGTGTTTGGCGTGTGTTTGGTGCTTTCTCTGCACTGCTTCAGCTTTGTTAATTTCGTGTCAAGATGGATTGTGCGGTCAAGGCCTAGTCAGTGAAGCCCGATCGGTGATCGGAATTTGTGTTTGGTTTTGGGTATGGGCTTCAGTTTGCTAGTCGAGTACTGGATGTTGGGTTTGTTTAATTATTGGCACTCTTGTATTGGTTTCGGGCTAGGCATTTTGCCTTGATATTAATGATTTCTGCCCATAATATATTGTTGCGTTGTACTACTTGTGAATGCTGGTAGCATTGCAAACACATTTTATACTAGAATTTCTCATTTTCGTGACCAGGTAGTGCACTAGTGCTATACTCTTTGGTTTATTTGCCGTGGGCAGTGTGTCACTGTGTCAGTCTGAAGCAGACACAGCGAACCAACGATGTGGATTTCAGAACGGGTTTGCCGGGACGGTGCCCTTGTTCTCATGGGCTCCTAATTGAACACGTATATGGGCTTTTCAGCGTGCACATACATTGTTTGGCCCACTCATGTTGCAATGGGCTTTGGACTTTTGGTCCACAATTAGCGGTCAAAAGGCCCACTAGCATGGACTGGAGACGAAGACTTATTCACCTATTTGGGCCTCCACTTGAGAGAGAGACTTCATCACAAATCAACGAATCAATCATGACTGTTTGGCGCTTGCGCTCAAGCAGCCAAACAAACTCCCAAGCGTGTGGCGCGTACCATTGTGGCGAGGGGCGACCGAATCCGCACGGTACACAAGCTCGCACGCGCTCCCGCACGCGCGCGGAAAAGAACACAGGAGAGAAAACGACTGTGGTGGCTGGCAGTGGCATGGCTGCGAGAGCTACTGTATTGCATGGGCAGACAAATCCTCTCCGCAAAAACAGCCCAGTTCTACACCATCCTACGATAGCCTATATATAGTCCTAGAAGGGAGAATATACACATTGATATACCGAAAAAAAGAAAAGTGCGTGCGTGTGTTGGTGCACTTGTGGAGGGCTTGTATCTCGTGCGTGATCAACGAATCGAGTACTCTGGCCTGCACGTAGAATTGAAAATTGTAGGAAGAATGAAAAAGACGAGAGTTCTACCAAGTTGGTGGATACGATTATGTGCCTTTGGGGAGTGGAGAAGAAAGCTGCAATAAACTAGTGGAGTAGTAGAGTTGTGCAAAAGATCCAGGCAAGTACTCTCTGCACTCGTGTTAACAACTCAATCTCAGGATTAAACAAAGTGTATAACAACAACAACGTACTCCATGACTCGATCGATCGCTAGCGTACGCCTTGGGGAAGAGCTACTAGCTGACAGTAAAAAAGAAAAAGAAGTGATGCAATCATGCAACATCAGCAGTGGTACAGTAAACGGGTAAAAAGGTGTTCGTGTAGATGTCAGAAAAAAACTGAAAGTGAGCGGAGATACTGACTACTACTACCCGCGTCTCAAAAGGAAAAGATTGCACTGCCCACTGCTGTCGTTTTATTTTTGTTGCTTTCAACAGGAAGAAAGATGAAAAAAAGGCATGCAAGTATATGTGCATGGGATCTTCTTTTTCTGCCTGGGCAAAAAAAGCTGCATCTGGCAGAGTAGCTTCAGTTGTAAGTAATGGTAAGAACAATACAGTATGAAAAGAACTAAACGTAAAGATAGAATTATTGAGTGTTTATTTAAACGTAGAAGAATCAGCCAGCGCAAACTTGTGTGCCAGCCTTAAGGCTGCCGATTCATCCCACTAGAGCACTATCAAATGCAGACATCGAAATTAATTAACCGCGAGCTATCGAATCATTGGATCCCGGCAGTCTTTCTCAATCCTTCAAGGCTTTGTTAACGTGTTTGAGGTTTCTGCCTGTACAAATGTACCGAGTGGTAGCCTGGTAGATTTCTGAGTATTAATGTTCCTATTATAAACAAAGTTGATCAATTCATCCAGTTTCGGGGATCGATTTTCTGAGAAAAAGTTGTACTACTAGCTAGTAAAGTGGTAATTACTCTTGAGAGACAGCATCCAAAGATACCAAGAACATCATGGCGGTATAATTCGGCTGCAGGAGGACTAGGATCACCACAATCCACAGAGCATAATCTCACAGCAATGAAAATCGAGTAAATTTGACGATGATTTCTGGACAAGTGCAGTGAGGGCTCTTCGCAGTTGTCACAAGTACATGTGTTCCTTGTATTCAGTTACTCTTCCCGTCTACGAGATTGGTCTCCAAGTCTCCAAGTTAGCGAGGCCCCAGGACCAACCCAGGAGGCAGCACTCCAGCTCGTCACATCTCTCTTTACCAAAGCTAAGCCAATTAACTTTGTACTAGTCGTCCTAGTGCCGTGCCACGCCCCCACCCCATAGCTTGCCATCGTCTCGCTTTAAAAAGCGCCATCGCCACTCCGGTCGCGGCCCCACTCTTTCCCAAAGGCAAAGAAAGGAGATAGGTTAGCCGGCCAGCCCCCCCACCCCTTCAGGCAAGCGGAGTGCACCTCGCCATCCGGCCATGGGTGGACAGATGCTACCGGTGATTGCGCTTGTAGTTGCTGTGGCCGTCTGTGCCACGGCGTCGGCGGCGGTGGGAGTGAAGGTGCCGGCGATGTACGTGTTCGGCGACTCCACGGCCGACGTCGGCAACAACAACTACCTGCCGGGCGCCGCCGTGCCGCGGGCCAACTTCCCGCACAACGGCATTGACTTCCCCACGTCGCGGCCCACCGGCCGGTTCAGCAACGGATACAACGGCGTCGACTTCTTGGGTACGTACGTACGTATTGCAGTATTGCTTCGCCAGCCGTTTCTTCCTCGCGCCTCTGCTTACAGTCTTACAGACTCTGCTTATCATGCGAGTCTACTTCGCGGTATAGTAACGGCATCGTTGCAAATCTGACAACCACGTATATACCCAGCGGTAGGCTCTTGTACTCTGCATGTTTAGGTTAACCTCAGCATTTGCGAGTTCTGTAACGGTGCTAGAGTTGAGTGAAGATGCTTTGCATCTTCCTCTCTTTTAGGACTTCTTTTGCGATCGAAATGACTGCAGGAGAAACGGAACTTGAATCCGGGTTGCTCTGAAGTCTGAACATAGCCTGAACATGTACCCAAGTACGTAACCGGCGTCGTAATAGTAGTATAGTACATTTTACGTCGTGTACTAGTGAATGAACTAGTAGTACTTCCAACATTTATCGGAATGGCCAAAAGTTGTGCCATCAAGACGGGAAGATAAAAAGGAACGGGAAATTTTAGTGCGGAGGGACGGGGCGCAACCGGCGCAACATCGTCTTGGAGAAGTGGCGCACGCATTCTAGAGTCGGAAGAGGCGGCCTGTGCGTATCGATCGCTGCTGCCTCACTTCCGCACGGGGCGCAGGCATTGGGAGGCGAGGCATGAAAAGAGTGGCAGTGTCCGGCTGTTGGCACTCAGGGGCAGGGACCGAGCAGTGAGCACTCGCACTCGCAGACTTGTGTTTGTCGCACATAAATCAATAAATGGCTGACCCGCCTGCATGTATGCAGTGCTTGATCAGCCGGGGCACCACGCACTCATTGCATGTCTGCATCGGTACAAAAATCTAAGCCATACATGACAAATCCACAGCATACACGACCTGATGACCTACGGTCCACCCCGACCGAGGTCATGGAATGAAATCGCTTTTCTAACCGTAGGGACTGTTTGGGATGGGGATTGAGAGATACTGCCAAGATGTGCTATGCAAAAAGTAAATTGTTTCCCTCTTTCCATGTTAAGAACCTTGCAAGTTGCAAATCAATATTTAGCCACCCGGTATGATACACTAACTTTTGCAAAATGTTTGTGCATACTCCCGCTTTCCATAAATGTATGATGATTTTTTAAAAGAAGTGTAAAAGTTTTACCTCGTATATATTTATAGAAAAGAAGAAAAACAAATTATATTTATAGGGTTATTGATGCATCCGGCCCAGATGGGATTGGCCGAGGCCCAACAAATTAAGGTTGCCCGGACCTCAACAGTTTTCTTAGGCACACCCACTTAGGGAAAGGCCCAATCTCCATAAAAGACTAGTCTGATAGAGAAAGGTGGCTCTCCCTTTTAAGGTGGCTTCCTCCTCCCTAGCTAAACAAGTGGGATTATTCAGAGGCTCACACGTTCGCCGTCCGACTACAACCGTACTAGACGTTACAACTGTACTAGACAGTTGTGTGTTGCGTCTTTGTCAGCGGGTAATAGTGGAGGATGTCCTCATCAGTTATCCAATAGGAAGTAGCACAAAGAAAAAAGAAATTAGCCTATATCTCCTAAAATTATGAACTCTTAGAGCTTTTTTGCTCCGGCCCTAACCCATACCTTGGCTTCTTCTTTTATGTTGGCAATGATGGTGGCTGGGGTGGTAGCAATTCCCCTGAAAACTCTTGCATTTCTCTCTGTCTAGATCTCGTATGCCACCAGGATTACTATTGTTCGGAGCGGCTGTTTTGGGGTGTTTGGAGTGCTTAGTAATAGTGTCCACCAATCCTCTACTGAGTGGCAGCCCTCCCATCTGTTAGATATTTCCCGGTCCAAGTTTGTATTTTTCTTCAGATTCGTTTGGCGACCCTGAATTGGCATATGAGATGTATGACGATGTTAGTTCATCTCATAAATGAATGGAGGAGTATATTTTCTTCCTAGCATCTCACTACTTATGATTCTAGGTATAGTAAATATGATGATGTGGCACACCATACACATTTCAGTTTAATGACGAGTGGTTCTTCAAGATCATGCGGCAATAGCGTTAAGAATGTATCTCTTGCTTCAATCGATATATTAATGAAACACTAAATATAGCCGGATCACTAATTAAAAAGGTCTTTCAATGTTCACATATTATTATTTTTTACATATTGCTGATAATCCGTCAAAAGATATTGCAAAGATTACGAACAATAGAGCTTGTTCGCCAATCATCACTAAAGTCGTGCCTAGGTGCTCACTTGTTTCCGTTGTCATGCTTATTGTGACAGACTCCTTTAATTATTGAAGTTGTTGTCATTTATCATACCTCATCGGTTCCATCAAATGCCGAACTCATAGGGAGGGAAGCGATGGTCTTAGCATTGTTCGTGGCAAAGGGACGAACAATGGAGTGTCGGTAAACAAGAGGCAAGTGGAGGAGTGCAACAACAATAAGTGGGAATCCAAAGAAGGGCCGGATCGTGTAAGCTTGAGCTAGACAACATGTTGGATAGAGAGAGAGGGGGGGGTTATAGATCTTGTGGTTGGGTCGGGATGGTGGAGGTGGATGAGGGGTGGGTTGTTGGGGAAGGGGATTGTGTAAGAGAGGTGGCAAACATCTAGACATGTCTGGTATGGAAAAACTGAAGAAACGCCTCATGCGGGCAATAAATGGAAGAGAGTTGGAGCGGGAGAAAGTCATGCACCGCGGCCGGCCTAATATATATGTCTAATGTCTTTTTTATTAGGAATATATAGTTGAGCAGTTTTACTAGTAGATACTGAGAGGTACCAAAATTTTAGTGCAAAATTTGGTAACTTCTATTACCTGAGGTATCGAAATATACCAAATTTACAATAAAAAACAGTACCTTCTAACACCTTTCTCAAGAATTGTAAAATTTCTCTGTATAGTTATAGTTTTTCCATTAATTATATCTCATTACAGAATTGATTGGTGAAGGTTTGAGATTTATAACCATTAGTTTTGAGCTTATAAATAATGGTTAAAGATTTTGAATTAAATCTACAAAAATTTTGTTGTAAAACCATTAGAAGAATATGTATCGGGCATCATTGTTTCTGTAGTAACCACAATAATTTAATGGAAATTATGGGAATTAAAACCAGATGCAGAGGCATAAGTGACGAGCACAGTGTGTCGTACCGGTATACTGCATTATTAGGGTGTTGCAATTTTGCTGCACAATGCTATTCAGCCTTTTTATTGACTGGGCATGTTCTTCAACCTTTGTCAGCTCTTAACATGGGATTCAGGCGCAGCCCCCCACCGTTCCTCGCCGTGGCTAACAAAACTAGCAATCCATTGTTCAGGGGGCTCCAGGGAGCAAACTTTGCCTCTGCAGGATCAGGCATTCTTGACTCAACAGTAAGCACGTAGGCATAAATTCCAAGCCACTGCACAATTTTTTACTGAGCAAGGACTGATGGCTCATGGTGATGAAACACATGCATGCAGGGTCAATCCATCATCCCAATGAGCAAGCAGGTGGAGCAATTCGCCACCGTGCAACGCAGCATCTCAGCACACATCAGCAAGCAAGCCGCTGACAACGTGCTGTCCAGATCGCTGTTCCTCATCAGCACCGGCGGCAACGACATCTTCGCCTTCTTCTCGCAGAACAGCACGCCGTCGGCCGTGGAGAAGCAGCAGTTCGTCACCAATCTCGTGTCGCTGTACACAAACCATGTCAAGGTAAACCACTTCTTCTTGACTCTGTCGCGGATTTTATTTACTGAAGCGGACCAAACCTGTATGGGAGTCAGGATCTGTACGTTGTCGGTGCGAGGAAGTTCGCCGTGATCGACGTCCCGCCGATCGGGTGCTGCCCCTATCCGAGAAGCCTGCATCCGCTCGGCGCTTGCATCGACGTCCTCAACGAGCTGGCCCGTGGGCTCAACAGAGGTGTCAAGGACGCCATGCATGGCCTCAGCGTGAGCATGAGCGGTCTCAAGTACTCCATCGGGAGCTCCCATGCCGTCGTGCAAAGCATCATGAAACATCCCCAACGACTCGGTATCTGAACATTTCTACGCTTCAGTTTCGGATTTCTGATCAACGCAATTGCGGCATGATAAAAATTCAGAGGCTTGTTTTCCTATCGATGCAAAAGTTCAGAGCCAGCTTCTTGACACAGAATTGGTGTGCAGGATTCAAGGAGGTCACGACGGCGTGCTGCGGCTCGGGAAAGTTCAACGGCAAGTCCGGGTGCACGCCGAACGCCACGCTGTGCGACAACCGGCACGACTACCTCTTCTGGGACCTGCTGCACCCGACGCACGCCACGTCCAAGCTCGCCGCCGCGGCGATCTACAACGGCTCACTGCACTTCGCCGCGCCGATCAATTTCAAGCAGCTGGTGGATGACCACTACTAGCTAGATCGTGACAGTGTCACCCTGTAACGTACGTAATACTAGTACGACTAGATTTGTTGTACGTCGACGCGACTGTGTGGCTGTGTGTGTGGTGATATTGGTGCGTAGGATATGCTTGGGCTGTGTTCATCTGTGGCTTGTGCTTTAGGTGGTGGTGTGTATTTTATCAAAATGTTACTATCTGATCTGTTATTATTGTTGCCTTGTTGGTATTTGCCGTGTCTGTGCTCAAACGTCGGAATTACCTGAGCCTTGAGCGGATGAGCCAATGACATGGCGGCTGCTTACCTAGTGCCAAATCCGAGCACAAACTCTAAACATGTAGCTACAGATATGCAGGCCATGCCGTTCTTGGTCCCAGCTAGCATGTCCTCAGCTTGCGCCAGTTGTGTATCTGTCGTGAAGTCGCCGTCCTGGCTTCACCAGCGTCCAGGTTACCTATCTGCCGTCTGCAGGCCAAATGGAATTCTTCAGAGACAGAAAATATCAGCTTGTTTGATTGCATTAGATAATGAGCGGCAATACACCAATAAACCATGGTCGTGGATGACAAATGGAATTAACAAGTTGGTTCCTTTGTGGTCATGTTCGAGATCAACGGCCAATACTATATTCTGTCTGGTGCATGTTATCGTATATAAATATTCAGTCACCTATGCTGAATTGCTGAAGCATCCACCTCCTGAAACAGAGACACATAGAGCACACAGAGCCGGTGTGCGATGGCCAGCCAAACTGCCTCGTACGTGCTGGTGGCTCTGTGCTTTATTGGGATCGGGGCGAAGCACGCGGCGGAGGCGACGCAGCTTGTCCCCGCGGTCTTCGTGTTCGGTGACTCGACGGTTGACGTCGGCAACAACAACTACCTCAACATCACTAAGCAGGCCAGAGCAAATTACCCCAAGCATGGCGTGGACTTCTCCGGCTCGACGCCGACCGGGCGGTTCAGCAATGGCTACAACTTGGCAGACCAGCTAGGTTCGTACAGTACTTCCAATTACATCGTTCGTTGCAACGATCCGAGGTGAACTGACAATCATGTGCCACGTGGCACGCTTTGATGATGAACAGCTCAGCTGCTCGGCTTCCCGATGAGCCCACCGGCCTACCTGTCACTGACAGTGAAGAGCCTCATATCGCAGATGTACCAGGGCCTCAACTTCGCATCAGGAGGATCAGGGCTCGCTGACAAAACCGGCCGTTTGGGGGTTTGTTTCCCTTGAACAAATTAACACACGTTATTCTGAAAATCTGAACCATGTTGTGCCCATGACACGTACGCGATCTGAACCTGTTCTCATGTAGGCTGGCGACGTGATCCCGATGAGTCTACAAGTGGAGTACTTCTCCAAGGTGGTGAAGCTGATGCAGAATCTGTCAGGCTCGAGGAGAACCGCCAGCCTCCTCTCCAAGTCAATCTTCATCATCAGCACAGGCAGCAACGACATGTTCGAGTACTCCCTGTCCGGCGGCAACGGCGACGACGGCGAGTTCCTGCTCGGCTTCGTCGCCTTGTACAAGTCCTACGTGAGGGCGCTGTACCGTCTCGGCGCGAGGAAGTTCAGCGTCGTGAGCATCACGCCGCTGGGCTGCACCCCGTCGCAGCGGGCGCTCCGGCTGTCGCAGGGCGGCATGCGCGGATGCCACGGCCTGATCAACATCCTCGCGCTGCGGTCCTACCCGATGCTCGCCGCGTCGCTCCGTGACCTCGCCGGCGAGCTGCCCGGCATGGCATACTCCCTCAGCGACTCCTTCGCCATGGTGTCGTTCATCTTCGCCAACCCGCGCACGAACGACTGGAGTGAGTAATCAAACGACCATGAACAAACAATGCTTCGTGTTGAGTCGATCCTGAGCCTGATCGATGGACGATGGATTCTTGATTTGTTTGTTGTAGGCTTCACGGAGTTGGAGTCTGGGTGCTGCGGGTCGGGGCCGTTTGGAGCTCTCGGGTGCGACGAGACGGCGCCGCTGTGCGAAAACCGTGACGACCACCTGTTCTGGGACGGCAACCACCCGACGCAGGCAGCGTCGGCCATCGCCGCGCAGACGCTCTTCGCCGGCAACCGGACGTTCGTCAATCCTGTCAATGTCAGGGAGTTGGCCCTGCTGTGATTTGCGCGGTGAAGAAAATTCCAAATTATTCGGCAGTTTGCAAGCGTTGACGCGTAATTTGATCTCTTCCACGGTTCCACCCAATAAACTGTCGTCAGGTTCATAGGATCGTCAGGTGTACACGAGAGATCTCTCTTTTTTCAAGTTTTTTTTTTGCGGGGATTTTTTCAAGTTGCTGTATGAGAATTCATCCATATTTACCCGCGTGTGTGTGTGTTGTATCAGAATTCGGAGATCTAAAAGGATTTTTTTTTTGAACTGATCTAAAAGGATTTTTGATCGACAAGAAGACAGCTTGTTCGATTAGATGGAGGAATCTCCCGTGCGTTGCTATCTCCCTCGGCAAGCGGAGAAATCTTTTTTTTTTTCTGAACCGATTGAACTGAATCGCCCTTACGAAACGGGCCTAACGTAAGCCCATACATGGCCGCACTCTCGTCAGAAAACTCATAATCCCTTGTAGAAACTAGAAAGGGCCATTGGCTCACAAAGGACTTTTGGATAGTGCACAAAGCATGACGGCCCAGTCGATCCCGTACGGCCCATTTAGCCCATGCCTCTGTTAATTGGACTTGGGAAAGGGCCCATGTCAGCCAGGGTATAGGGTTCCAAGTTCGTTGGTGTCTTTACCTTCTCTCTCTCTCTCTCTCTCGTGAGAAGGCGATGCTGCGGCGGCCGGCGGCCGGCGGCCGGGCGGAGAAGCGAAGGAGCTAGGTCGGCAGGTGTATCGGGTCGTGCAGCCGCCTCGGGCCTCCATCTCATAATCTCGTGTGTATCATGGACCAGTGCTTCCCCTGGTCAGGTCAGTCTTGGTCGTCTCATCCCGTTCAGATCCGTCTCCCTCTTCATTACGTTTTGATCCGTGTCGTCTGCTGCAACAGCTGACAAAGCTGTCTACAAGACTACAAGTTCCTTGCTGTTTTGAATTTACTACTCGAGAACTCACAATTTCTTTCTGCGGTTTGACAGTGAATACTTAAGTGGGCATGCATGTGGGTGGGTGCTCCATCATTGATTCATTGGTATATTGTGATGAGCTAGGAAACACAAACCACTTTAGTGTTACCACCTTTGATTCATTGGGACCTTTGTGTGTCCCGGAAAATCGTTTTTTTTCTCGTAAAAAAATAAAGAAGAAGAGAGAGGAACATGAACAATAAATCCACTGTCCAGCTATCAAAAAAAGTTGCCTATAGGACCAGACAATTCATGCATATATACTTCCAGTGAATCAAAGCTATCGCTTTCGCCATTGCCATGGCATGTCAACACTACCAGCAGTTCTCCCGCAAAGCCTGCCGAGAACATCCCAAAATCCACAACCTAGAGAACGCTTTAGCCTTTTTTCAGCTTGGGAAAAGTCCCAATCCTGTAGTGCTACTGCTGACAGCACACACAGCTAGCCAGCCAACATGCATGCCCAGGAGGCCAGGATATCTCTTCTCTCCCTCCCTAGTGCAGATGATGAGATCAAAAGGAGGCGGCTCGGCAGAGAGAGCGAAGGGGCATCATGGCGCATGCAGAACTGTGGGGCTACGCATCCTGGGGACGGCATGCAGAGATGGATCGCTACTGCTAGTCTGCTGCTACCACTCGATCGACGCTGCGGCACCGTACGCTCCACCCCCTCATGCTCCGGCCGATTGCCTTGTTTGAGCATAAAATCTGCCGGCCATCATCAAGGGGATCTCTTGGCATGATATGAATTGACCCTTGTGCTATTGGGCAAGCATTTCTTCGGCAGCGCAGCAACTTGGGAAGTATTGCTTCTGCTGTGCTACTTGCTGCTGCTTCCCTTTTCAAGAAGAGCTAGCTGTTTATGCAGCATGTCCTTTGTGTTCTTTTCTTTTGTTTAATTTCTCTCCGTGCAACGGCAATAGAGCCAGTGGATCGCAATACATCCACACATTGCAGTGGAGGATGATAGTGGTAACTTAAGTTCCCGACATGGTAGTAGATAGAAGTAGGATATTGCAGGTGAGTGTGGCACAATGCTATACTCCCACGAGCTTGATCTCCCTCATTGACTCACCATAGACGAAGAAAAAGCTGTCAGTTTTCATTGTTTAGAGTATCTGTTCAATCTTGGCCGTGTCAATAATGATTTGATTCCCATGCTAGGTGCCCTCGTCACCATACTCTATTCATGCATGCTAGACATGAGAGAACAGAGAATTTCCTAGTCCAACCACCAACACATCTCCATCCACAGCTTTATCCAGGACTGGCATTTCTGATCAAATCCAAATAGTAGTAGTATCCGTTCAAAAAAGACTTCACTTTAAGGGCTCCTTTCGAATAAAGGAATTTCAAAGAATATGTGGACGATTTAAATCTTTAGGAATTTTTTTTTCCTATGAGTCCCTTTGAAACATAGGATTGGATGATCAAATTCCTATGGAATGCTCTCCTTTACCCTCAATTCCAAAGAAATTTTAAAAACATAAGCTCAACCCTCATGTTTTTATTTCCTTTGAGAAGCCCAATGCACTGTCTTTCTTTATCTCTCTAGTTTCTCTCATTAGCTAAAGCAAATTCCTTTGAAAATTCTTGCCAACCATCCAAAGGGCCAAATTTTAGTTATCCTGTGTTTTTTTAATCCTATAGTATTCTACACAACGTGACATTCTAATCCTATATTTTTCCTGTTAATGTGTTTTCAAAATCCTGCATTCCAAAGAAGCCCTAAGATTTTTTTTCAACTATAACCGTCCATTTTATTTAAAACAATTTATAATTAATTATTATTATGAGATGGTAACACATAAATAGTACTCCATGCATGATTTTTCCAAACTTATTTATAAAATTTTTGAATAAAACGATCGGAACGATCGGTTAAAGTTGTATATGGAAATGAATGCACAAATATATATTTTTTTGGGTGGGGGGGGGGACGAGCGATGGAGGGAGTAGCATGAAGCAAGCAATCATGCAAGTGCAGAAAGTGATAATGCTTAATCGGTTTGCATAACTAGGGGCCTTTTCGTTTGTTGAGGTAGGGCAAATTAGCAAAAAAGAATAGAATAGTAGCGTACGTAAAATAAGAAACATTATTAGTACATGATTAATTGACTATTAGCTATTTTAAACTTGCAAAAAAGATTAATTTGATTTTTTGAACAACTTTTGTGTAGAAAAAAATTCTAAAACACATACTGTTTGATACTGTTTGATAGTTCGGAAAGCGTGCACTGCGAAGTTGACAACACTATTATTTTACAAAACAAACGAACAAACTGCAGGACATGAACACTCAGGCAGGATTCACCAGTCTGCCATCCAGCCTTCCCCTCTCCACTTGTGGGTGGCACCGTAATTACCCCACGTCGTGTCATGCCGCGTCAAATTCAAAAATAAAAAATTGAATATGAACTGCGGCATCACGATGGTTACTGTGCAGTACGAGCAGTTACCACGGTAAACAAAATAATTTCCAAAATATTACTAGAAAAAACTAAAAATATATAAAAACAATGTAAGAAGTGAGAGAAGGGTTTATTATGCACTGGAGCAATCAAATATTTTATAAAAAATTGGCATGACATTTTTCTATTTTTAACCCTAATGCATAAATAACAAAGCATTTACATAGCACTCACAATTTAAAGTGCACACATCTAGGATATGAGAATATGAAATCCACATATAAAGTGCACACATAGGAATATAAGGTCCACATTCAACGTTCATACATATGAATATAAAATCCATGAGCAAGGATTTATTATTATTTTTAATCCATAACATTCAAACACATACATTTATAGTAAACTTCATCAATTAGAAAAAATCACCAGCAATTTCTATAAATCACATTATACTTATGAATTTTTCAGAATTTTTTCAATTGTTTTTCTTAAATTGAATTAGGCAAGTTTCATCTGAACGCTACCACGGGATCCCTTACTCCCACCGCGCAGCCACCGCTGGGAACGTGAACCCTGCTTGGAGGTCTACTATTTGTGGTGCTTGTTTGTTGGAAGGCAGGGAGTTTGCAGTGGACATGGCTACATGCACCGTTGACATAAGTATAGCCCAGTTTGTCTAGGTGAGTTTATTCTAGGACTAGGCAGTTTAGACCATGGGTTGTTTGGTTTAGTGCCATACTAAATATAAATATTGATAATATCAAAACCTAGGGCATGTTCTGTAGAACCAAATGGGCTAATAAGAAGTCTGTTTTTTTTTTCTGTGCGCATGCTTCCCGACACAAAATTCTTGAAAAAAAAATCAATTTAACCCATTTGAAATAGCTGATAGTCAACTAATAACTGGCTAATGACCTTTCTACTTTGCATACAAAGCTGTTATCTTTAGTCCCACAACAACCCAACTGTGACTATCCTAGACAAGTTTTGATATAAATTTGATGTTATAGGAACATAAATTTGACATAATAGAGTGATAAGTTTATATTGTTGTTAAATTGATCCTAGGCATTACCAATGATTTGGCTCTAATTTAAACATTCATTATTACTATTCATGATATCAATAAATTGCTAGTGCGCCATTTTGGTTTTAATCCAAAAGAGCCTGTTGATATGATAAATCTCCTTCCAATGTGGCCATTTAGGATTCCTTAATTTGAACTAGATGAAATTGTGGGAAATATAAATAGATTCTATCCGATGAAAAAAAAAACTTCTAACAGCTTTTAAAAGGCAGAAATGCTTCCGAGGGCCGGATTTCATAGGATAGCAAAGTTTCCTTCATACCATGGATGGAGGAATTCTAGGTTGAGATAAACAGCATTTACAAATTCTTTCAAAATTCAGAAAGTCACGTTACGTATAGCACTTAATTAGTGGGGGCGAGTAATGAATCTACCACCACGCCAGTATCAAGCACCTATAAGTTTTTTTAAACCATATATTTTTAATATCATGTAACAACAACATAGGGGCATTTTGCTTGCTCGTTTAGAGTTGTATCGTGTGATGCTCTACATATGACCGTTCAATTTTAATTTTGAAAGGAATATTGATGTCCCTCGAAACATTTTTGTGGAAAAGCTCTGATCGTGATATATAAGCATGACATGTTGTGACGTCCAATCTAAAAACCTTGATAGACAAAACCTAACACAGAAAGTGCGAGTCGTCATCGAACAAAGCTAGCAAAACTTCCATTAGATAAAGTACAGCATGAAATGTGGATGTGTCGCGAACCAACTGTAGAGGCAGACGGGTGAAAGATTGCAAAAACCTCTGCCAATTATGGAACTAATTTCGTAATTTACGTTAAAAAAACTAATTTCGTAAGCATGAGTAGACATAATCTCCAGGAAAATAGCATAAATCAGTGGATCATATAGGATCCCTTTCAACACTCTAGCTACATATAAATGTTTCACACTTCCATGATTAAATTAAACTTTTGAACTTTACAGACATATTTTGATTTAATTAATGATCATGGTTTTAAATGTTCAACCAATTTTCCCCTAAACGTCTAGTGATAATTATGATGGGAGAAGTAAGAACCATGTATACTTGGACCCGTTTTGGTACATCTAACTCCCAAATTCATCCTTAAGAAAATATAGTGTGGAACTGCAACTCCACTTGCAAAAATTACACTACAAGTATAAAGCTTCATTTCTCCTTGCAAAAATTACACTACAAGTATAAAGCTGCATTTCTCCAGCTTCTCAGTTCCACTCCACCCTCGAAGCAGGAGTTATTCCAAATGGGGCCTTATTATTACAACTTATTAGAAGTGCCCTTCACAAAAGCCTACAAATGAACAAAACATGTCACAAAAATTTAGATAAGTAATCCTCATGGAAATGTTACAACATCCTTCAGAAACAAGAATGATGCACAAATTTCAGATAACTATAAGTAGGATATAATATTGTCGAGTACACGAGTATATTGTATAAAATTTAAAGCAATCTAGCGGAATTCGTTAAAGTAATAGCACAATATAGTATTGAGAGAATGATAATGGACATTCGGGACCTCGTGTGAACAAAGCTGGAGCACTTAAAAATCATGAAAACTCACTTGACAAGGTTACTGAAACTGTCTACCACGGGAAGTGGACAAAAGTAGAAAAGAAAACTATCATACCGGAGTTGATGTATTTATCAGACAGAAACATAGAAACACCACCAGAGGTCATATATATAATCTAGGACATTTATGCATTACTCGCTTCATTCACAAGTTGCATGAAGAAAACAAACATCTATATGGTCTCAATAACAAATGATTCATAAGAAAATAAATGTAAATAATGAAGAATCGCTTGTAAATGAAAATAATAATTTTGAACTTTGTCAAATGCTAGTATCTCAAATAGCGTCAAATCAACTGGTTGGTAGTAGTAGTTGGCATTCAGAAGATTTTAACTCCAGCATGCATGACTGTTGACTGGCCGATCTTATGTTCCACTATATTTGGAAAGACAAAAGTACTCAGCAGTACTCTACCATGGAACGGCTACACTTATCGCCACAAAGCGATCGATCAATGCCGTCATGATCAAACAGCAGGCTCTAAATTGAAATTGCTACAGGCCATCAAGTCTGTCTTGTGAAAGAACTGCAATTAATCCAGCAAATAATAATAATGACAACAGAACGGACTACGTTTTTCCACCAATCATTTCCATGCTCTTGAGTGAGGTAGAATAATGAAGCAGAAATATAATAAACTCAAGTAATCATATGCATTCAAACAACTAGTGTATAGTAGGTATGTATATCGTCATATATGTATATTCTGGTATACCGGTACATAAAGAAGCCAATGGTCCATAGTTACTCCAAGCAGATAATGATTAACCTGCATTGGGCAAAGCCACAGAAAGAGATGAGTGATCTAGAGTACAGGACATGGACTATCATCTAGTATACTCCCAAGACCAAGGGAGCATACGCATTTGACATACTCTATGAAAAGACCAGTCCAACAAAATTTAACGCAGACAGCTGTACTGGGGCACAGGGAGGTCCGCGACTGAAATCATGAAGCGCATGAAATTTCTGCCCGCGACTTGCGCTCATACGTTTACAGCAAAATTTAGTGAAACAGGAGAGAAGAAAAGGCCGAGGAGCAGATCGATGCATGTACAGAATGCGGAAATGATAAGGCAAAGAAAAAGAATGCAGCATCTCATCATTACCGTCACCATTCACAGGCACAAAACCCTAACCGAGAAAGGTCACAGAGAGAGATGCATATAGGGAGTACTATTCAGTAACAAGCCACAAGGTCAGATTATACCGCAGTGTGTTTTTCTCTTGTTTGATGGTGGTGGTTGAGATGTTCTCCTAGACCAACGCGGGCCTCCTGCATGAGTAAACAGCGACAAATCAGGGACTCGCCTGGAAAATCAGGGAGAAAGATAGATCCAGAAAAAGGCATGCTGAAAGGGTAAAAGGGTTCATCTTTCCCAATATGCTCAAGATGTAGATGGCCAGAAAAGAACATATGAAAGAGCTGAAATATATATGCAGGTAACTTCTTCTATTAATCCCTCATGCGTTCCCCTCTAGTGAAAAACAAAAGACTACCTTCCCGCAAACGCGCAACATCGAAGAAGAACCAAAGCATGCATCAGCAAAGAGAAAAAGATCCCCCAAGAAAGGACTCACAGAAACAATGCAACAATCAACCAAATTTGGATATGGTTTTCACAGAACTGATCAGAATATCAGATCTAACAAGCCCCTCTCCTGATTTGAGTCATATGGGTTTTACAAAGGGAGGCCTACACAGCTCCATTGGCAGTATGCCCACCTCCAAGATCAACAGGCATGAGATTTTTCTCAGCATGATTCGGCAAGGAGGTGGACAGAATGCCAAAGAGCTCTTAGTAAGCGCCCCTTTGATAAGCCCACATGACCAGTACCGCTCGCTCCAATCTGTGCATCCACAGCCGCAGCTCCTACTACTCTCACAGTCTCACTGTAATAAGGCAGTGATCCTTTACAGGGTGCTCTATTTATAGAGCCTAAGGTGAAGCTCCAAGCTAGCTAGGGTTGTGGCCTCGTGAGGGATTCTGGGTGTTGAGGGATGGGCAGATCAGAATATCAGAAAGATGGGATTGTGCTTCTTGGTCTCTGTGTGTATGTGGAGATCTGAGGGATTTGAGGGGGCTAGATGTATAAGCTTAAACTACTACTACTCAAGTAGTAGTGATCTTCTTTAATTCCTCTCTAGTCTATGCAGCTATACAGATTAAACTAGAACATGGCTACAGATTTTTGGGGCTACGCTGCACAGCTTTCGTCTCAGTCTTGATTCTACAGCCAAAAGGAGGTGGAGATCGTGGATTCATGGTTCTTTTGGGATGTGGTGTTGTACTAACTCCGTCCTATTTTAACTTTTTCATGCGCCTCTAACTATTTGTCTTAATGAAATATTTGTTGCAAATATTAAAATAATAAATTATGATTAAAACTATTTGTGATAATAAAGCGAATCATAAATAAGATAAATAATACTTTCATGTTTTTCAATAAGATGAATAGTCATAATTACAAGTAAAAAGTCAAAATAATCACTACTATAGTACAGTACAGTATTGGGCTGTGAGTTTTGGGGCCTGTGGGGCAATCTCGGCCAGAAAGTCACATCGTCATTGTGGTTGTAGGCCTTGGCAGGATACTCATTCAGTGAGTATTCCAAGTTTATCTTTACTGCAAAAATTAAGAAAAGAGATGGTGTGCTGTTGAGAAAAGCTGGTTTAGAGCAAGTTTAAGGCCCTCTTCAATGATACATGCACTATGTCTAATTTAGTTGGAAATTAGAGGGAAAAAATACTGCTCCACATCATTTCTCTTAGATATAATTAGCTGGTCCTAATCTTACTCTCATAACTTCTTGATGCATGTGAAATAGCCTATCTCTTATTTAGTCTCTAGAGACTATTCTCTTTTATAATTTTTACTTGCTCACATCATATTTTATCCTAGTCAGCTGGAGATATCTATCATCATTGGAGGAGTCTAATAAGAGAGTTCAATAATTAACTATTAGAAGAAATTACATCCAATATGTATAATAAGTGGGTTATAAGGTTGAATTTAATTTTTTTTCATTTATCTCTTTTTTTCACATATGCATTTAATGCATTTTTTTGGAGCAAGTGTAAAGCTGGCTCTTACATGAAACCTTTCCTAGGCAAATCTAGAGATTTAACCCACTATCTTATGGGTCCAGTCTTGTGGGCCCCATAGTTAGCTATCTGTGTGGGAGAGAGTAGCCAGATTTGTCTATTGAGGGAACAATTTTAAGCATCCAGCTACCAGATTGGATGATTAATCTGTTGGATTGTTTTTTTTACTAAATAGCTAAAATTTAGCTTAGAGAATTATATACATAGTATTTTAGAGATAATCTTAGTAAATTGACTATTAGCTTATCAATTTTTTTAAGCTAATAGTTGGCTCTACTATTGACTTTGTTCATAGTGTTATCGCTGTCACCAATATAATTGTGCTTTTTTCTTTTGCAAACTGCAATGGCATGGACCTGCTGACAAGTGCCAACAGAAAGAAAAAAAAAGATCATAAGAACGAAAACTGCCATCATATCATTTGCGGCATTGAATATCTTCCATTAAAATACATCCGCTCATATATATTCCATGTGTTAGAACATGGATCAAGGATGTCTGATGATTAATGCTTTACCTGTCATTTTTATTTCAGTTTTTGTACGATTCATACTGGAGTGGTTATGCGCAAAACACTCCCTTTTTCTTTATTTCCGTCAGCTTGTCCATTTACTCCATCGTCGGGTAGCTGTGGCCATTCATGTCACCAAAATTGAACTGTGTAAACTATAATCACAATAAGGCCTTGTTTAGTTGTTGAAAAGTTTTTGGAGAAAACATCACATCAAACGTTTGACCGTATGTCAGGAGAAGTTTTCGGTCACGAATAAAAAAACTAATTTCATGACTAGCCTGGAATCCGTGAGACGAATTTTTTAAACCTAATTAAATCATTATTAGCATATATGGGTTAGTGTAGCACTCATGGCTAATCATGTTCTAATTAGGCTTAAAAATTTGTCTCGTTGTTTACAGTCTAACGGTGTAATTAGTTTTATGTTTTATTTATATTTAATGCTTCGTGTACGTGTCGAAAGAAACGATGTGATATTTTTGGATGAAAATTTCTAGGAAGAAGGCCTAAACCAAACTGTCGCGAGAGATTCACTGCAAAGAGAAGGAAACTGAGCGTGCAGTACGTACGGCTACCTAAGCGCGGTAGAGTAGTAACGCACCATTGACCGGCCGTGTCTCTTGACCAGAAGCTATTAACAGGTCTCTCTGTCACTGATCAGCTCCAGTATCAACTGTAACCGCTTCACAGCTTCATAGAGACTCCGATCACCAACTGTAGTATAGTACTCCACCGTCCCGTGGCATTGACTAGCAGCATGGTAATAGCACATCCACACAGTGACATGAATGCCACAGTAGAATCCCCATCATGGTCTTGGTCTTAGGATACCCCGATCGATGCAACAGTGATGCACTACGATGGCGATCACGGCCTCGATGATGAGGGAGAGGAGGCCAAGCTCGCGATCATGGCGGAGCGGAGTAGCAGGAGCGCAGCAGAAGCTAACAGCGGGAAGCACCAGAAGAATGGGTGTAGAAAAAACAGTATAGTAGGCCGCGGCCCGGGTGCGTGCAGTGGGCGCAGCATGCAGCTCCAAATTCCTCCCTTTTGTCCCCCGATGCAGCGCCACTGATGATTCCTCCCAAGCCCCACCTCCATAAATTCCATCCAAGCCGCCCGCTGCTGCTGTTTTACCCATCGGATCCTGCTGAAATCTAGTGCGCGATGCGAGAACCGAGCTGCGTGTGCCCCTCGATTGAAAATCTGCATTGAATTGCTCCGGATCCGTCTCACCAACTCATCATCAACTCCACGAGGCCACCGTCTGCGTCTCTGCCAGATGAGGTGATCAGTCCAACCCGTCTGTCGTCTGATGATGGCGATCGATGAAGCTAGTGCGAGACCAGTGTGTTACGTACAAACGGACTCGGTCGTTGTACTACAGTACATTTTTCTGTGGCTGCTTGGAGATCATCAGATCAGTCACAGTGGAAGGCACCGCACAACGTACGCCGAAGTGAATGCATGCCGGGCAGCCTCCATGTACTAGAGATAAGGTTAAGCCATGAATTTACAAGTAGGGTTTGGTACTGTGTGTTGCATATGCGGACCGGTTTTGTTAATTCAACCCCCGTCTTGATCAAAACAAGAATTTGGCTGTTTTCATCGATCGGGTATGCTACTACGCCTAGTTATCATCGTGGTTCGAAATTCCAGAACGAAATTTCTGAAATTTCAGTCATTTTGGTGGGTCTCGATACGAAACAAAATTTCAGCAATTTCGGTCAAAATAGGTCAAAACAATCAAAATTCCTAAATCTAATTGGATATGGCCATATTATGCATTGTTTTTTCACATTGTTATAGCTATAAGAAGCTATCAGGATCAAACCCATAAAAAACAAATAAAATTCATTCAAATTTATCTTCAAAGTTTAAAATTCGTTTGAATATTTCATCCGAAATAAATCCGAAATTTCCAAATTTCGGTCACCCTCGAAATAATTTCCGATTCCGATAAACAAAAAACCTGGTTATCATTGTGTTTACAGGACGGCAGAAAAGGCCAAAAAGGTTATCATCTCGTGGCTAAAGGCTATTAACCCGCTAATTACTAGCACCAGCTGGCATATACACGTCCCGGTTACCACACCAGCAATCCCAATCATACACGCATGCTCCTCCTCCCCCCATAGCCTTTACGTACACGAGGTACGTACAAGAAAAGGTTAATAACTACTCTATACCGTGGCACTCCAGTAGTAGCTCCCGCGAAGTGACCGGTATGCCATGAAGTAGTTTTTCGCCTCGTCTTCTTGCGTTGCGTCGCGTCGCGTCCCTCCATGGCAGGCATACGCGCGCCCCATCATTTCCAAGGCAGCTAGTACTGGGGGAAGCCCATCACGTCGCATTGATCCCATTCCAGCCACGCCGTCGCAGCAGCGAGCGGATGGCGACGCCGCTAGCTGCCGCCAACACCACTGCCGGGCGGGTATTCTCGTCAGTGTTAATCATCACGCGGCGGTGCATGCCGACGCGCCGCTGCGCGCCAGGAGGCTGCGCTACATGTACTGCTGCCTCCATCCCCTCCCTCCCTTGTCTGCCGCGGCATCAGACTGAACCGGTGCATCCGCGATCATTGTCGATCCAGCAAAACCGGCCGTTTCATTCCTCCGTGCTGCTTTGGCCGTAGCCCGTAGGCGTGGCGTGTACTCGTATCTGATAGCAGTTTGAATAGTAGTTTGAATTAATGGAGCTACTAGCAGACAGGCGTACCCTTTGTTTTTTTTTTCTTGGCGTTTTGGACATGACACTTTCTTCGTTTAATGTTAGGCTGCGTTTAGTTTGTCCAGATTTTTTTGCCAAAATTATCACGTCAATTTTTGAACCCATATATTTAAAATATTAAACGTAAACTAATAACAAAACAAATTACATATTCAAACTGTACACTGTGAGACGAATCTTTTGAGCCTAATTACGTCGTGATTAGCCATAAGTGCTACAGCAACCAACATGTGTTAATGATGAATTAATTAGGCTTAAAAGATTCGTCTCGCAGTGTACAGTCTAAATATGTAATTTGTTTTATTATTAGTCTACATTTAATACTTTAAATGTGTTAAAAAATTGATATGACATTGATGGTATGTTTTTGATGTCCCAAATTGGGGATCTAAACACGGCCTTACTTGGGCTTTGTTTAGTTGGTGAAAATTTTTTGGCGAAAACATCGCATCAAACGTTTGACTGAATGTCGGGAGGAGTTTTTGGACACAAATGTAAAAACTAATTTTATGGCTACCCTGAAAACCACGAGATGAATTTTTTGAACCTAATTAAAGAATACTGAGTCGATGCACATAAAACCTCCACGTTGAAACTGACAGAAACGATGGGCTAAGTTCACTTTAGGTTCCTTATCTTTACATCGAGTCCTAGAATCATTCTTAACCATAAACACAAGAAATATTGGACCCTAAATTTATCATATAACCAAGGACCTAAGGCAGTATATGGAGGGGTTATTTCACCGACGTGGTATCCTATTTAGTAAAACTGGATGATGCGCCGCGCGTTGCTGCGGTAATTGTATAAGAAACAATGATAAAAATATGCCGGCAATATTTGTAGAGAAATTTTAGGGGGAGGGGCAAAAAATAGTCTACAGTTTGCCGATAAGAAAACACAAAATTAAATCAGTAAACAATGTAAGGTAATGTTAAAATTCTCTTGAAACAAAATCCAATCTCTTGAAGAAAAAAATTATGTAATACAATGCATCCAACATTAAAGTTTCATGATAACATTATTGGACAGACTACAATTTTCTTTTTCTATCTCTATCTAATTTTCTTCTTCTATCTCTATACACGACAATTCCTCTGCAACTGAAGAGCGGGAGCGGCTAGCCGCGGGCGGTGGTGTGCCTCCACACTCTATCCCTTCTCCCGTACCTCGTCACTGGTGGTGCGCCTCCACAATTGATCCCTTCTCCCATATTTCCATGGTCATCCCACTCCTTTCCATTGTTGTTGCCACTCCAACTTTATCACTGAGCTCAAATCTAGTGGTGTAGCATCACCATCCCTCCTAGGATGGCCTTTTATGCCGACAAGATCACTACCTTGAATGGGGTCGTGATGCGGGCAAGAAGAAAGAGGCCGGAGACAGCATCAGCCTCAAGCTCCACTCCCCCTCCCCCCACAATCCCCTGACATCATCTCAATTCCTCGCCCCTAGCATGGGGAGGATTCAATGGCCAACTGGCCAAGCCGCCATGGACGCCACTGAATATGTATCCGTTAGGGGGACTATTACCACCACGCAACTTAGAGCTAGCGGGGATGGAGCATGGGGACTACTAGAGGCGACAGAGGAGGATGGGGGCTAGTGGGCTACCGGAGGTGATGGAGCGTCACTACGACCATCACGACGATCTCTCCTCCGTTGTCGTTGCAGTCTGCAATGACATCTTCTCACGGTTTCCACCGCAATATTGGCTAGTATGGCGAGCTCATCGCTCCCTCCTCTCGTCATGCACTATGGCAAACCTCTCCCCACCAGTCGTTGCCTTCCCATAAATAAGTTGGCTTGCTCGTCAGCTGCAGCCCCCGCCAAGTCTCGCCAGCTCCAACTAGAGAAGGGAACAGATAGAGATTTAGTGTTTTTTTCCTTTTGGCGAATCTCACATTTTTTAAAAATTTATTTTGTTAAATGGGATATAGTCAAATAACTTCTATAAGTTTATGTTCCAACATTTCTGGTATCGTGTTTTAGGGATGGTTTGGAGACTGGATGTAAACATGAGGACCTCAAGTTGACTTGTTCCAAACTATGTACAGAACAGGCCCATTGAAGGGCATGTGCCCATTAGTCTGTGGACAAAACGTTAGGCCCGTGTAAGGAAATACGAACTGCTTATCCTGAGACTTCCACTGCTACTGATGAACACGAGGGCTGCCTACCGGCAAAACCACTGGCTTCAACAAAGCCAATCAACCAGCGACTGACCCTGCCCACCGTTTTCCAATTACGGATCAGTCACACGAACCAGCAGCACGGCACCACCGGATGACGACGCGGCCGCCTCCGCAACCCCGCGCCGAGCCAATCCAAAGTGCCCATCCCAACCGAAATATGCCCTCGCATATTCCCCCGAGATCCCGCATCCCCCGCACCGGTGCACCCCGTCCACGCTCCCACGCGTCCACCACCGCTCGCGCTCCACCCAACGGCCCAGGAACGAGCCCACGCAGCGCCCCCGCGCCGCGCCACACCGTCCTCCTACGTCAATTCCTCCTTCCCGATCGGATGGATCAGCCCCGTATTTAAAATGTTCTCTTCTCCCTCGCTTTAAGCTAAGGCCCCACCACAATTGGATAAGCTCGATTACTAATTTGCCATGGTTGAACTGATCCACGAGACGGACGACGCGATGGCCGCCGAGACGGAGCTGCTGCTGAAGCGCAGCCGGGCGATCACCGTTCACGGCCATGACAAACTGGGCCGCGCCGTCGTCAGGATCGTCGGCAAATACTTCCCCGGTAAGTCAGCTAGCTTGCCCGTGGTCAGATTGCCTCAAATCGGATGATTCTGCCGGCGAGAATTGACCGCGTTTTGCTTTGTAGCGCGCGCGCTTAGCGGGCGAGCGGAGGAGGCGCTGAGGGGATACGTGCGGAGGTGCGTGCTCCCAGAGATCGGAGAGAGCGAGTTCGTGGTCGTGTACGTCCACTCCCTCGTGGACCGCGGCGACAACTTCCCCGGCGTCGCCGCGATCCGCTCGGCGTACGAGTCGCTGCCGGCCGACGCCAAGGAGCGGCTGCGCGCCGTGTACTTCGTGCACCCGGGAATCCAGACCCGGCTCTTCTTCGCCACGCTGGGGCGCTTCCTCTTCAGCTCCGGGTACGTACACACGCGGGATCACACCGTGTGTGCCGCAATTTTGATTCGAGAGTGGAGCGATGGTTGCTTACGGGAATTGGAATTTTTGGATGTTGCAGGCTGTACGAGAAGCTGAGGTACATGAGCAGGCTCGAGTACCTGTGGGAGCACGTGAGCAAGGGGGAGATGGAGGTCCCGGAGTGCGCGCGCCGGCACGACGAGGAGCTCGAGCGGCGCCCGCTCATGGACTACGGGATCGAGGCCAATGACCGCCGGTGCATGTTCGACGCCGCGTCCATGGACACCTCGTCGTCCCTGCACTCGCTCCGGTGCATCTAGTAATCGTGGCCGCTCGAGTCAAGCCGCCTCCGAAGCTGGCCTCACCTTGTTCCTAGACTTAGCTAAGGCCCTGTTCTAGTTTGCAGGTTCTCTTGCTCTTATGTGGAATATGTACAAATTAGTATTAGTTGAAGCAACAGAGATGATATAATAAAGAGATGAACAATCGAAAATGCTTTTCGTGATGTGCAGCTTTCACAAGGAACATAGTGCAGAGAAATCAAAAAACCAATCAAGTGCAGTACTAATTCGCAGGTCCTTAATTATCCCCAAGGTCAATCTTTTAACACAAATAAAAAGCCCAAGGCATTCCCAGCAGCTCATCCATTTCATACTCCATACTAGAATAGCATATGAACCATACTCCATACTTGAATAGCATACGAAAGAAAAAAAAAGATTCCAGCAGATCATCTATTTTGGACACGAAAAACGAGAAAGATCATTAGCACATGATTAATTAATTAATTAAGTAGTAACTATTAAAAATTAGAAAAATGGTTTCGTATGAATTTTTTAAAAAATTTTTATATAAAATTTATTTGCAAAAAATACACGGATAATCATTTTGGAAAGCATGCTAACGGAAAACGAGACGAAAAAAATCCTGGCCATGCTGAAACGAACTGGGCCTAAGGTAAAGGTAGGGAGCAGGCAAGCGACGTCAACGCCGTCGCAACACCACCCCTCGCTGTCCTCCGGTCGCCACTGGCATTCGCCGCCCCCTCGCTGTCGCTGCTCGTTGCACCGCCCCCTCCTGCTCACCGGTGCCGATGACCTCTTGCTGCGCCGCTCGCCTGCCCTCCGCAGCGGCCGCTTCGCCCATGAGTTGCGGTGTCATCGCAGCTCCTCATGACCTACAGCGCCGCCTATTCCGCAACGAGGGAACAGGAGGTGGAGGGCGGCCACCGACCACCTCCTGCTGCTCGGCAGCGCCGGCAAGCTATTGCGGCGCCGCTCGGCCACGCCGCCGTGATTTGGCCGGCGCCACGCCGCCTTCTCTAGTTGCCGGCCGGGCCGGCGGGTCGCCAGCGCCACGCCGCCTCTCTAGGCAACGGCCGGCGCCACCGCTCGCCCAAGCCGCACCGCCGCTGCTCCAGGCGCTGGCCAGCGCCGCTGCCTCGCCGTAGTTTTGCTTTTGAACCAAATTGTGCACTCACTTTATTTCAAGACTGTACAACACTTCATCCAAGTGCTTCGTGGTGGTCAATTTTCAAGGGGACTAATGCAACCAAGCACAACTACGTAGATATACAGATATGTGAACAATGAAAAGCATCATAACAATGAAATGAGTAACCATCATGAATCGTCCAAGGTTGAAGGCAAACAACAGGATGTCAAAGAATTACTCCTATGTTCTTGCCAGAATGGAAACATGGAAGCAACAGCAGACAGATATAAACCACAACATATAACAGTAACCATTTATGCTCCATAATGGTCTTAGCAAATGAACACCCCAAAAACATTTCCCATGCACCATAACTTGTCATGACGGTGCCTAGAAATAACAAAGTAACATAAAATTTATAATATGCTTATATGGGAAAAATATCAATGCAAGGAAACACTGCCTGTGGAAGCGTTGAAACAGATCCACACAGCATGACTATTTATGCCTGTATTTCAATGCAGAAGAGATGCAGGTTCAGTCCAGTCTTTGTTGCAAGCAACATCTCAAAGCTTCTCTCCACACATACAACATCCGTGTCCTACAAGTTCGTTTGAGAAAAGAATTACTCACTAATGTTTTCACTTGGCGCTATTCCTTCATCAATACTCTCAACTGCAGCCCCAGCGCTTGCCTCAGTTCCAGCATTATCCATGTAGCGAAAATCTGGATAGTTTCTGCTGTTCAATGAATGCAGCCAGAGAGCTACAGCTCCCTCCTTGTGCTCCATTGCAGCAATATGAGAGAATATGTACTTGACCTTAAACTCTTCAGCTTCCTCAGAATAAGGTTCCATAGAAACTGCCTCATGCGAATCCTTCCATTTCTTGTTATATGAAGTGAACATGCATTCATCTAAGTACAGGCCAACCTCAGGTGCAGTAGGAACATTAAGGTTGACGTCTCTGCAACGGAAATACAATACAAGAAATCAGTTAGCACACAGATACACTATTGTACGATATAAAAATGTGGTATCAGATTAAAAGAAACTTACTTGCGAAAGGCTACATCATAGATTGACTCCGGAGCACAGTTCCTCATTACAGCAACAGCAAGGCCAACCATCTTTCTAATCTGATGGAGCATGAAACTCTGCCCAACAACCTCGCATCTGACAAAATCAATCCCATCCAGACACACTACACGGTCAGCCTTGAAGGAAATGATGAACCTTTTGGCAGCAGGATCCTCTGCTTTAGTTCTGGTGGTAAAGTTGTGAAAATTGTGTGTTCCAACATATTTTTGGAGAATTCTAGTAAACCTCTCTTTGACTTCATCAGTGTAAGAAAATGAACTTCTCAGGGGCATCTCTTCTCCAATGCTCCCCTCAACATCCATATCTTGTTCCTTTTCATCTTCGGTAACAACAGCCTCATAACTAGCCTTCTTTTCATCTACAAATGAAGGATCAACATCGACTGAATCTGAATTCTCGTTTGAATCTGAATTCATTTTGGAACAATCAGTCTCACCCATGCTAGCTGGTACAGCATCAACATCACATTTCTCTGCACCATTTGTCCCCATTTCAGCAATCTGGGACTTGGTGTCATCACCAGTGCTTGCAGGATCACGATTTGCATCACCATTTAAAGCTACTGCAGTTTCTTCCTGGGAAGCCTCAACAGATTTCTCCTCCAGAGGAACAGGGTCGGGCACCTTCCCCTCCCGGCCCATGACACCAGGGACCTTCCTACCCCTCTCCGAGCACTCAACGCACTTCGTAAGCTCACTACCACTCCCGACGCTCGCCATGACGGCCTCACGGTCAGGGTGCGCGCTGGGATCGAGCGCGAACACGGGGAGCAGGTACACATACCTCCGGCGGTCGCAGAACTTCTTCGCGTTGAACGAGTTCGTGACGCGGACATAGCCATAGGCGCGGATCTGGGGCGCGAGCTGGGCATTCAGGCGGTCGGTGAAGACGGGCGGGTCGACGTAGAAGCGGCCGGAGACGACCTGCGCCGCCGCGCTGACGCCCTTGTCGGTCCGCGCCGCGCGGGCCCAGTCGTAGCGGCGGGGCGCGGCGCGGTCGGCCTCCGGCACGGCGCCGGCCTGGTAGAGCGCCTCCTCGAGGTCCCCCTCGATGGTGCGCGCGCCCGGATTCTTCTGCATGCCCTGGTACCCGGCGCCGCAGTAGCCGAGCAGGATGGCCACCTTGCGGCGCTTGTAGCGTGGGGCGCGCGGCTGCCCGCCATCGCCGGCGGAGGTGGGCTCCGGGTCGTGGTCGGGGTCGGAGGAGGAGGACATCTTGGGGCGCTTGGGGTTGGGCGGGGAGGCCGGTGGCGAGGCGGCGGCCATCGGAGCCACGGGGTTTTAGAGGGCTAGGGTTTGGGTGCGGATCGGGGCAAAGCGAAGGGGAAGGAATCGAATCGGATCGAACAGTGCTGCCGTTTAGAAATGGGGAAATCTCAAGAAGAAGAAAACAAAAAAGGAAAAAAAAATGGGACGTATTCAAATCCGGGCTGAATTATAAAGCCCATGATATTCTACTATTCAGGCCGTGGTCTGTGGGCCTTCAAAGAAAGGGAAAGATGACTTAGTTTGGGATTTTAGCCGAGAAGGTCGGTTGTTTGTTTAGTACCATACCGATTAGATTAGCGGATTTGAGAGCGAAAAGCGTTATAAAAGGAGGAGGTGAGCGCCGTTGCCACTCATCTTTGCGCTTGGGGCAATGACGCAGCTAGTGAGGTAATACCGAGGCGCGTCAATTGCTGGTTGAAAACTATTTCCAAACCCCCTCTTCGGCCCTTCCGGGCCACTGAGAATTTCTGGAAGGGCTCCCTCTAACAAGGGTTAAAGCCCACAATCATAAATCCAAAATTTACCTTAGCAATTTTATTTTGAAATTTGATATGTACCAAACTTGTAGTATTTGCTACCTCATCTGTTTTAGATTTATAGGCAAAGTATTACTTTTTTAACAAAAGATAAATATAATATAAAAATATATTTATTATAGATATTGATTTTTATCAAACTAAATAGGTGTTATGTATATTAATTATTAAATACTTTGTATACAAATTTAGTTATAATTAAAGTAGTTTGACTTTAATTAAAAATGACCTATATATATATATACTCCTATCTATGATATGGAGGAGTATGAGTGAGTGCTTTGCATCATAATATTTCATTTCAGATTTTGAAATGTGTCTATTTATAAATAATGAATGGCACGTTACACGGTGTAAGCCAGAACTTACTCGGTGAATTAGGTCTTGTTTGATTTGCATCATAATTAGTATTTTTTTTTCCAATTTTTATGTATAATTGACAATGTTTGGTAGCAAACCAAACACTACCAAATTACTATTTAAAATTCCAACAATTTGTTATGGCACATTTTGGCTTCAAACTAAATATTTTGCTCTTTTTTTGGATCTAGCTCCCCCGACTTTAAGTCAACGAACATGGTTATTGGCATATGGGCCTCACATGTCAATCACAAAATTATGGTCAGTACATATCAATAATGTCGGTCCTTTGGAGATGGGATCTTCTAACTTTGTTTTTTCACGACTTTTTGGCTGGCATATGGTCCCCATTATCTATAGGCTCACATCTTAGTTCCCATGTATTTTGACTTAAAAGTTAAAGGAACTAAGTCCATCCCTTTTTCTCCGTATCTCTATTTCTTTCTCCATATCAGTCGTGCCTCGTACACACAACATAAACCGTGTATACCTAGGATGCCATGGTTGAGACCCTATATATTGACAACATAAAACTATGTATTATTGAAATGACGCAGAAGACACAGTTGTCATTACACGTATGGATCTTCCCAGCCTCTTTATATATCTATCACCCTTGGAAAATATAAAATATAGCTGTCTAGTATCGGATGTGAAGTTTTGTGGTATGAATCTGGATATGTAAAAAACATCACATCCAATACTAGTTAACTATAATTTATTACAAAGAGAGTATACATCGAGAAGTTTGATCCAAAAGAACAGTTGTATGTTTGAATGAGTCAATCCAATAGTGTAAACATTAACAAAGTGCTAGCTGGCTTAGGTTTTTATCAGGTGGCCCGACGGACCGAGGGAACTGAATGTCAAGATTAATCAATCACCAAGGGAACTTATGATATAGACCCGAACATCTCCAAATAAATACGTCATCAATCTATGCGATCCATAAATATTATTTTAGTTGAAGGCACAAACATAATTTATACTTGTGTTTTTATCAAGTTTTTATCAAGTTTTTTTTTACATTAATTCAACATGTGTGAATAGAAAAGAACTAAGAGTAGCATATCTACCGACACAATTTTGTGTAAACTCAATATATTAAAAGTATAATTGGATTTAATATACATAATTATTTTGTATAGAATTATATTGATCATTATATACATTATAATTTAGACTCACACTGAGATCAAAATATGCACAACCTTACCATTTTCTCAGATTAACCTACACCAACAAGACAAAAGTGGCGTCTCATTTCACCTTTCTCTATAACAAATACGGAGTTTTTTTTTCTTTATTCAAGCCTGAAATTCGTATCCTTAGGGAGTTGAACCCAGGAGCTAGTGGTGCTACAACCCCTTTCACAACATATCCTATTTGTAATATTACTCGCTATTTATAAAATCATGCATGACATGCATGGCCAAATATAGCCTTGGTCAACGAACAACTGACATTGGCTACTCCAATTACATCTTTAGAGGCCGGGGATGAGGATCGGCAGTTCGGCACAGTAAAATGCTAATTATAGTGTGCTCGGGCTAGTTTTTTTTTTTAAAAAAAAGAAAGCATGAATTGTTACTTCTAGTTAACACGTTAACATTGGTCAGAATAGCCCATGGCTTTCGGTACGCGTTCAAATCAACTGCAAACGTCTAGCTCAAACATCACTAGCTAAGCATGCTGTAGTGGTAAACTTTTGCTTGCCCTCCCTATGCCTTCTTTCGCCCTTTCCTAGCTAGCGCATATCAACCCACTGAGCTAAAACTCTGTCAAGTCTTCTGAAAGTTTAGCAATCAATGTTATATGTAAAATAAATCTAATAAGATTACAATCGGCATGAAAGGGTTAAAATTATAGGCGAAAGCCTTTTCTTCGGGCCGACAATGACAATGTTTATAGGTGTCATTTTTCTCTAGAGGCGTTGTCATATAATCTCAACTCCTTTATTGGATTCTTCAGTTGAAAGCCAAATTCTGAACTTTTGGGATGAATGACGGCGGTGCTTTTTTATCATTCCCTAGTTAAAGGCATCATTTAGAAGATCCTTTATCTTAGGGGTGTCGTGTTCTTGTTTTGTGTTTAGTGGGATCTGGTTTTAGACGCATGGGGATTTGTTTTTAGACGCATGGCATGGGCTATATTTTTCCTTTCTTGACTGCGGACCCTTCTTGAACTATAATCTTGTAACTTTTTTACTCCTAGTTTATACATATTGATATATAGGAAACAAAGCTTTTGCTCTCCTTACAAAAATTAAATATCTTCACAAAATATTTTTAATTTTTATAAATAATCGTGAGAGTTTCAAAAGTTTAACAGGGGAGTATTTCTCTGTGCACCTCATTCCATCCTAGTCAAAGTAAAAAAATCCATCCTACGAAAATGGGGATAGATAACAGCAATATGTAGCAGTGGCCACGTTGTAGAGCTTGGCTAGTTGCTCCATATAGCTTGAGAAGAAAGGCATAACCGTGAGGCCATGACTAGCGCTGGTTAAATGAGGAAATGAAAAGTGGAGAAACAGAAGCGAAGGTAACAACTTATGCAGGGAAGTTTACATTTTTGAAAAATATTATATGAATGAGGTTATAACTAATCAGTCCGTTCTTAAATAATCGACAGTGAAACTATTTATTCTTGAACTTGACCTCTCATCTTTTTGTATTTTTTTACATAATTGAAAACTTTCCATATTATTGGAGTGCATTGTACGATAAACAGTCAGGCATAAAACTTCTATTTCATCGTCGTTTAACCACTCTTAAGAGTAATAAGTTATAAATGGAAGTAAAGTTATATCGTCGGACATCTAAAGTTCTAGACAAATAAGGGAGTTCTTAGTTTAACCATCCAAATATCCGACGATCGCCTCATTGTTAGTGTATCACCCATAGGCCACAGCTTAAAAATGAAGTTTGAAACTTAATTCTACAGTTTTTTCCCATCCCGTTCTATTTTTTCAATGTTACTGGCTTTTAAACCACTACTACCGTGAATATAAAAATTTAATCATACAAAACTATTGAATGTTATATGGATAGACCAATATTTTTGTTTGTCTATTAATCATTTTCACGGAGCACAGACGATAATTGACATATGGCCTTACAGCCTTACATAGTTACATGCAATTCTCATGCGCAATGTGTTCACAACTCATATATTTCACATTTGGAACTCACCGATTTTTTCCATAAATAATAGCAGAACGTGTTTGGTGTGAGCGTGTATCGCCACTCCGTCTGGTTAGCGAATGAGGAGTATGGATTAGTGAATAAAGGGAGAAGAGTAATCGGCGCTATCGAATCCGAGAAGGAAACCACATCTGAAACACTGAAACCCCCAAATCCAATCTCCTCTGCTTCGCCATGGCTCTCTCCTCCCTCTCCATGTCCCTCCCCCTCCCAAAGCTGCCATCTACCTCCAAATCCAGCCGCCTCCTGCCCATCCGGGCCTCCTCTGCCGCAGCCGCCGCTTCCGCTTCCTTCGATTTGCGCCGGTACTGGACATCCCTGATCGCCGAGGTGGAGTCCGAGCTCGACGCCGCGATGCCCATCCGCCCGCCGGAGAGCATCCACTCCGCCATGCGGTACGCCGTCCTCCCGGGCGCCGGCAATGAGGGCACCGCCAAGCGCGCGCCCCCGGTGCTCTGCGTCGCCGCCTGCGAGCTCCTCGGCGCGCCTCGCGTGGCCGCGCTCCCCACCGCCGCGGCGCTCGAGATGCTCCACGCGGCTTCGCTCGTGCACGACGACCTCCCCTGCTTCGACGCCGCGCCCACCCGCCGCGGGCGGCCGTCCACCCACGCCGCATACGGCACCGACATGGCCGTCCTCGCCGGGGACGCGCTGTTCCCCCTCGCGTACACCCACGTCATCGCCCACACTCCCTCGCCCGACCCCGTTCCGCATGCCGTCCTCCTCCGCGTCCTCGGGGAGCTAGCGCGCGCCGTGGGATCCACCGGCATGGCGGCCGGCCAATTCCTCGACCTCGCCGGCGCCACCGCCCTCGGCGAGGCCGAGGTCATGCAGGTCCTGACGAAGAAGTTTGGCGAGATGGCGGAGTGCTCCGCAGCCTGCGGCGCCATGCTGGGCGGCGCGGACCCAGACGAGGAGGCCGCGCTGCGGCGCTACGGCCGCACTATCGGCGTCCTCTACGAGCTCGTCGACGACCTGCGGAGCGCGTCCGGGAACGGCAAGATGAGGAGCAACGCCAGCGTCCTGCGCGCGCTGGGCATGGATCGCGCGCTCGGCATCGTTGAGGAGCTCAAAGCGCAGGCCAAGACGGAGGCCGACAAGTTCGCTGACAAGTACGGCGATAGGGTGCTTCCCTTGTACAGCTTCGTGGACTACGCGGTGGAGAGGGGATTCGAGCTGCAGGATGCAGCCGCGACGCCGTAATCCGGGACGAACACTGATTCTCTACTGGAGATTTGACGTTTTGATCAAGTGATTGTATGGAGTATTGGAGTCATATGGTGCTGAAATGTGGTGAGCAGATTCATCTCTGAAATTATAAGTTTCTAGGGGAGATGTCTAGATGCTTGATGTTGCAGTTGTCAGCTTTAGTTAGTTGCAGGAATAAGATGATGTAATTGAATTAAGACTTCCTATGATAAAATACCACAGTTTTTATGTATCAGTGCTTCATGAGCTTAATATAATCTGATCAAAATTGCATACCCTGCATTGAAGCTTACAAACCGTGTTAACTGTTCAGTTCAATCATCAAAGCATAAATTTGATTTTACAATGTTTTTCTGTTTATGGAGGTTAGATGCTGTCTGCAAGTGTTTCACTGTTTTCATGTGAAAATCCTTCCCAATTGGATCAAGATTTACATTTACTAGATCTCACCTTCTCAAGCCAATTTCACACAGCAAAAGCTCCCCAAACAGGGCCTTAGTCCCATTATCCATCGCATCACATGTGCATTTCTCTGCCATCACTTTTATTACTGCTTTTACCATTTAGAATGAAAACACTTATCTCTGTTTCTATGTTTTCCATCAGATGCATCAAGGCTTTCAAACTACACTGCACCCTAATTACATATTGTGCCAACTACCAAGTGATGGCTGCAGGCACACTAACAATAACAACCCTTGCTAATTTTTACATGCTATCTGCTACTTGCTAGTTGCTACCGCCTACCAAGCTCATGCAGCCAGACAAATTGTTGCCACCAGGATCTTGTAGTTCATACCAGTCGATCAGATTCTTATAGCTGAATGATCTGGTTCATTCACAGCTATGTTATTCAGGAGTAGCTCCATGTTGTTGGCATCCTTGTGGACTGGATAGGAGGCGCATTTCGTATATTCACGTCAAGTGGCAACATCCGGTACTCTATGTCAAGATCCTTCAGAACCTTGATCATCTCTTGGAGCACCAACTCCCTCCTTACGAACCTCATCCCCATGTCCTGCCAGTTGAGTGTGTGCCGGAGCCATATGGACACTTTCAACTTGTTGGTGTCATCCACATCACGGAGGACAACCATCGCACCAGGGTACCAATGTTCTTTCTTGTTGTCAATGTAACTGGAATTTAGAAATGAAAAGATTGATTATATTGACGTGGTAAATAAACAGCAAATGAATTGGCAGATGCTTGACTGATTTTATGATCTGATAGGATGGATGATATTAGACTTTGTAACAACGATGGAATTAATAGTTGTTAATTTGTTATGCCCTAGTTCATACACCTTACTGCATAGTACATGCACATCTTTCTGACTCCAGTAGATGTTAGCAATAAAAATGAATTATCAGAGTTGCATTTTACATTCATATTAAATGTGTTCATTGTTCAAGATTTCATGAAGTCTGAATGTATTGCAACAACTGAGATAATGACAATAATACATACCGTAGTATTCTTTCCTTCATGAGGGCTAATTTCTCCACTGGGGTGGCAACATGAATGGAGAAGTCAATGCCTTCTCCCATATCAGGACTCCTGTAGTAATTCATAATTGGTTTTGTGGCAAGTACACTGTTTGGATAATAGATCTTCAGGTTATCATAGCGGAGAAAGACAGTGGTCATTATATTCATCTCCTCAACAACCACCTGAAATTCCAGTAGTTTAAACTTCAGTAAATGAATGCAACAAAATATTCATAAATGAAGATCAAGAAAAATGTTCAGTACCTGAACTCCCTCAATTTCGCAACGATCACCAACATCATAAGGATGCATCACGAACAGGAACACGATTGCCTCAAAAATTGTCTTCAAAGTATTCCCAAATACGAATACTGCCACAAGAACTTGCGAACTGAGGAAGACAAAGAAATGCGTTGTTGCTATGCCCAAAATAAGCAGCCATAGGGCAAACACAATGATCCCAACAACAACATTAACCATCTGGCTCAGTTTGTTCACGGCAGTCTTTGTGTCATTAAGTGTTAGGGCAAGGGCTTTGCGCTCTCTAAACGCATTCACCTACAGAAAAATACAGACAATGTTAGGAAAGGTATATTCAGAACTAATTATGACTCATTACTAGAAATCAAGATGTACAGACAGATCATTACCACCCAGTTCTTGAGAGACCTCTTGCTAACCCTACTGTGCTCCTGTGCTCCTTCAAAAAGATTCAGTGCTTTGATGGCTTCTTCCTGCCTCATGAAGCGCAGCAAGTCTGACAAGTATATATACCTGCATTTTTCATACATTTATGACTAATAATCAGAAAATTGCAAGTTTAAACTAGGTCATTTTGGTTACATTCTACAGAAATTTTGCAGTCACTGTGTTTCAGTAATATTTAAACAACTGTAGGTCAATGCTGAAGTCGCATAGGATTAACTATTTGTAGCAAACTATCTCTAAGAAATATACTAAAGGTCCACATCACGAACTAAGCTCCTACGTTGTACAGATAAACTGCTGTTGTTTGTCTGATTATCTAGATAATAAGAATTGGCGGTGATGGAACTTGCAAGATAAAATAACATCTAGTACCAGACAAGCAATGAATACACTTACTTTGACCCAGGCTTTGCTACATTGTGAAAGATCTTCTTGGCAGCAATCTTGGCTTCATACTCACTGCGGATCTGTGTCGCTGACTCATCGCCCTCACCCGTTGCCTGCTGTATCTGCTCGTCCATTGTCGTGAGCGTCCCAAACCGAACAATCCTCATCAACCTTTTCATGTTCCAAGCTGAGATGTTTTTCTGGTTGAGCTTATGAAGCTTGTCAATGGTGATCCCCTCATCAATCTGGCGCTCTGCTTTCTCTTTGGACAGCTGCTTGCTCCCTTCTGCCTTAGGAATAACCCCGGACATCCGAATGCTCCTTTGCCCTGACAGATTCTTGGTTGGTACAGTGGAACGGAGCTCAACTGGGATGGTTGCGCCTGCGCGTTGAAGCTCATGCATCTCAGCAAGCAGCTGGTTTTCATCGACTAGGGGTGGCCCGGAGAGCGTCTCGATGACATACTGGTTGAACAATGCCTCCTGAATCCGGTCGAAGTATGTGGAGACATGGAAGGAGGATGCCAGCACCTTGAGCAGCAGCGTCTTGACGAGGCGGATGAGCGTGGCGACGAGGAAGCAGAAGAGTATCTTCTGCACGTAGGGCAGCACGGGCGTGTTGGTCTCCCGCTGCACGTTCTTGTCGAACATGAAGTGCCACGAGGCGAGCACCAGGCCGAGCCAGAGCGCGTTCTGCACGGCGCTGCGCACGCCGTACACGAAGTAGAGCACGCGCTTGCGCAGCAGGAAGTTGCGCTCGACGCAGAACACGGCGATCCTGATGACCCAGCCGGAGACGAGGCGGCCGCAGATGAGCACGAACACGAGGAGCTCCCACTTCCACAGATGCAGCCCCCAAACCTTCTTCCCGGAGAGAACCTTTATGGTGAGGCTGCACACCAATGCCGCGACGATGAGCACCAAGCTGACCCACTGAAGGATAGTGAGGGCGTCCAGCTTCCCGCGCTTGAAATCGTCTGGGATGTCCTCGTCCATGAACGGATCCTCCTCCTCCTCCTCCAACGGGCCAGACTTGGCGATTTGGCCGGACTTGGCGATCTGCCCCGACTTGCCAGTCATAAGCCCCGAGAAGAACTGGCCGGACTTGGTTGGCGTCCGCGGGACAGAGGATTTCCTCTCCTCGTCGACAAGGGGAGGCGCAGCCGGTGGTGGCTGTGACTGCGGCGGCGGGTCCATCAGCCGGGAACGCGTTTTGGCCCGCAGCAAGGGCCCCGCCGCGGTGGAACTGGACGTGCAGCGGATAACCTCGCCGTCGTCGCCGCCTCCGCTGCGGCGCCTGCGGCTACCGCCGGTGTCTGAGTCGGAGTCGGAGGACGAGGAGTGACGCCTGTTGAGTTCCCGGAACGAGACACGCGCGTCGCGTTCCAGGGAGTTGGAGAAGGACGGCTGCGCGTGCAGCTGCGACGGCCTCCCGAGCTCCTCCATGTCGAGGTCCAGCGACAGCTCAGCGCCGGACGCCTTCTGCTTCCGGAGGAAGTTCCCGATGAGCCGCGTGGGCGGGTCCTCGCCGCCGTCTACCGCCGCGTGCGCCGGCTGCGGCGATAGCGAAGGGGACGACGCCGGCGACGAGGAAGCCGGCTGCGGCGGCGGCCGGTTCTTGAAGCTGAACGCCTCGGACCCGCGCCCGCCGCCGCCGCCGCCTCCATCGTTTCCCCTGCCTCCGCCGCCATCATTCTTCCAGAACTCGACGCTCCCATCACGCCACACCTTGGGCGGCGATGGCGACGGCGGCGAGTTGGTCCCACTGGACCACGTCCTGCTCGCCGCCCGCGGCGTGCTCGCCGTCGAGTCGGTGATCGGGCTCGCATTCCCCGTCGCCCCACCATCCGCGGCGGCGGGGAACGCGAATCGCTCGTGGCCATTACTATTCCCCTTCCCGTCGATCCTCACCACCACCTCCCTCTGCTCGCCGGCATCGCGATCGGCCGCCGCCAGTAGCACGGGTTGCTCCTCCAGATTCCCCGATGATCCCACCCGGGGCGATGACTTGCCCGAGCCATGAGACCTAAGGCTACTCTTCCGCCGCACCTGGTCCATCGCCGCCGGCCACAAGGAACTCCCCACTCCAAAGATAGCTAAACTTACTCCCCTCCCTCTCCCCAACTCTTCCCGGCTATACTTAGCAAGTGTAACTAGGGGATTAATGCTGCCTCGCGTTGCAGACTTGCAGTTAACGAGGCGATGGAAAGTTCGGGAACAACGTGGAGCGCGCAGCTAGCTGCCAACGCTTGTCCTCCTTTCCGCCGGCCCACATCGAGGTGCGCGCGCACGGAAGCCGCGTCTCGTGTGGGCACTGTCGCGCGCCGGCGGCAACAAGCGGCGCGGAGTTTGGTGGCCTCTCGCCACGTAGTATACGTGGCACGGAATGGCAGGTGTTCGGTACATGATCAGGGGCAGGATCAATTAGAATATGTCATTAGTGGTAACCAAAAGATTGGGGTCCGTTTAATACTGTATGTGTTCGAATCTTCTATGGGCGAGACTAGCGGCGCAGATTCGGGAGTGCGTGTCCCAATAGCATATGGTAAAAAATGATTTTTGAGTGAAAGTGTGGAATTAGTAGCATTTGGTGGTGAGGGTATTAGGAAAGGTGATTAACGAGGGAGATGATATAATCAACGCACTTAAGTTAAAGTGGCGAGCATGTGAACTGCTGTGGATACCGGTGATTTCGTAGGGTAACGTTGCCCTGAGAGAATGTGAACTGCTGTAGGTAGTGGTGATTTTGTATTGGGCAACGCCGAGGGGAAAAGTTTAGCATCCTGGTGGGTGATGATGGATCTCACGGCCATGGTGTTTTCTGGCTTTGCGGGGATGGATCTTACGGCCATGGTGATTTTGGATCTCAAGGTCGTTGTGATTTGCGGGACTGTGGTGATTGTGGGATTGTGTTTGTGCCGGCCATGTTTATGGATTCAGAGAAAAGGTTGGCACCATCGACGAAAAAAGCGATCCATGCATGCGCAACATGTGATTCTGCTTTCAGTTTCGTCTCTAGCCTAAACGCTCCACCATTAGTACATCGCTGGCATGTCCGTTTCTTGGTTACTGTCATAATCTCGTGATTTAGATAGCATTATTTCGTCATAAAGACATGCAATGGCAGGGGTACACGGCTAAGATTCGTAATGGACTGTGCAAACAGCTAATCTTCGTTTTGTTTTGCAGGAAACTAACAAAATAAAAGTTTAGTTAGTCCAAATCAGGGTACAGCGATTAGCTTCCAAATCTGATCAGGTGAGAAGAAGTATGACATCGGACCACCAGGCACCAGGTAAGTACAACTGTTCAAGTTAGAGTGGGCCTCAAAAGCAAACAGAACATGCGATCAGAACATGCATGAGAATGGGATTCTATATATCTCGAGGCGGCGCGACGTGGAGCAACGTAACAAATGAAACCTGTGTGTCCTATGTTAATCAGCTTCAGTTCCGTTTGCATCCCGTTCGTGGGAACCAGAGTGTGGATTCGTTGTACATACTGGACAGATCACCATCCTTTTCGTCAATCGAGCATCATGTGTGTGTGCTCCCTTTCACCTGCCCAGTAGCTTGACTTCAGAGCTAAAAAAAGGCACGGTTCCTACGTCGCATATGTTCCTAGAAATGCTCACCCATTTATGCCGGTAAAGAATGCTACGTGTACGTACAAAATCTCGTGACAGACAGACAGATTATTGAGTGCGGTCATACGCAAGACCGACGACGTACAGGCAGCAGAGAAGCAAATTGTTTTGTCTGTGCCGAATCAGGACTCACTGTTCAGTAAACGCGCACGGCCTGAGCTGGCTCGTAGCAGGTCCGTCCATCCAACAACAACCGCGACGCCGACGAGAGAATCCCCGAGATTTTCCCGGCGTAGCCAGCCACAGTACGTTACTCGCCTCGGGTGGCTATGCAGCACAGGCTGTACGTGCGCTAGCTAGATTGCGGTCTCGTCTCGTTTCATACCGGCCGCGGCTGGTGACGCGGCAGCGCGCGCGGCCACGGCTCTGCATGCGAAGGGGAGGACGGTACAGTTGGTTTGGGCCAGACCAGACACGCGCCGGCTGTCGCGTGGCGTGTTTCCGCGGAGATCGTAGAGGGGGTGTGTGTGTATGGCTGTTCGGTTTTGGCGGGTTGCCGTGACAGGGATGTGCCCATGCATGTACGACACGCCCGGTGTTTTTCAGATGGATTTTGTTCTTTCGGTTCTTCGGCTTCTCGTGGCGTCGTCTATCACTTACGTAGCTCGCGTTACATCGTGAGTTGTTTTAGCTTTCGCGTTTGTAGCAATCAACGAGAGGAAAACACGAACTCGCAAGTATTTATGGCAGATAAAAAGGAGGATAGGCGCCAGACGACCTTGCAAATTGTTGGATATCTGCATATCATGGGTAATAAAAGAGAGACATATATATCTGTCCTTTCAGAGCCAGGTGAGCCCGGTCAGGTAGAAAGAAGAGATTAACACTTTAGCTGCTATGATAGGATTGGACGAATGTAAAGGAAGAGTATAGATGGCCATAAGGCCCGCGGCCCGCGGCCCACGGCACGGCCCAAGGCCCGGAGATTTGGCACGGCCCAAGCACGGCACGAGCCCGACATTGGTTGGGCTGTGCCAGCCCGGCACGACTGTTGGGTCGTGCCTGGGCAGCACGCTGGGCCGGCCCGGCACGGCCCGACAAAAATTTTAAAAAATAAAGGATGAAAAATAGACTTATTTTATCATCTTGGGCCAAATTATACCTATTCTATAGTTGAGGGACTAAAAATAGACTTATTATATAATTTTAGGCCTAAAGTAGGCTTATTCTACACTATGAGGGACCAAAATTAGACTTATTTTCCAAAGTTTCAGCCCATGGCACGGTGGGCCGGCCGTGCATTCGGGCCGGCACGGCACGGCCCACCATGCCATGGGCCGTGCCTGGGCCTTGCTTCCCGGTGATGGGCCGGTCGGCCGTGCCGACCAGACTGGCCTCGGCCAGGCACGACCGTGCGTGGGCCGTGCCGTGCCGGGCGGCACATTTGGCCATCTATAAGGAAGAGGTAAACATACTAGACAAATTAAATGGTGACCAAGAGGAAGTTTGTTGTGTGCATGTTTATTGCTAAAAGCATCTATCGGTGGGGAATAGCTTTTGGACTATCTATTTGCTATGGGCCGCATGCGAGCCTACCTAAATGCATTTAGCCGGCCCATAGGCCATAGCGGTGATGCGGCATGACTCACCTTCATCCTGGCTTGAGGGCTGAGGGCCTGAGGCTGCGTTAAGCGATGCAAAAGGCCCTTCTCGGCTGCTTTGATGAAGTTTGAAATATTTGCAAAAATAAGACTTCAATCGTGGTGTTTCGCAAATTTGACACTGGGTCTATATTTCATAGACACAGATAGACCCATTTGTCATCCACTCCGAGTGTCAAATTTGCAAACACCAAATGTTTCAAGTCCTATGCTTCCCGATGAAGTTTAGTAGTGTACCCTGGCAGGTTGGTTGTATCCAAAGAGATGGCATGTAGGAGATATAACTTGGTAAATCGCATTAGCTTGTGTGGTTACCTCTACACTCTATGAGAAATTTGGATTGTTCCGTCACATAAATCGTTTTAATAAAGTCGAGCACTTTCAATCAGGCTGTCTATGCCGGAATTCTATCTGGAATAATTTTTTCTTTAGTCCCTCTTCTCCCTCCATCCAATGCTAAAGGGCTCGATTACCAACGACCACCGCACATATGCCATATCTGCCACGTCAAAACCCGGCAAATTAGCGGTCCTCAGAGGGGCAGCTAGCATCCTGGAGCAAGAAGATGAAATCGTGGAGTTGGCCATAGATGCCTCCAACCACAACAACGTCTTGGTTGGGCTCCTGGTGCAGGATATTAAGGCGGTGAGGACGAGCCACCGGACAAGTGTTGTGGGGAGCAGGAGCTCGATCGCAAGGAGGCTGCAAGACCACTAGTCGAGTACTCAAGTGTCACAGTGAAGATACGGATGATGGTTGTGGAGGGAAGGAAAGGGGATGGGAAAGTGGAGGGATCATCGGTGCCACCATCTGGCTACAACAAGCCATGGGTCATCACGGTCGTCAAACATATGTTGCCTCTTCTCATGCGTCAATGACTTCCACGCCGCTATCGAGTTGCGTCGATAACATGCTACGGCCACCGCGCTAGGGCTAAAGGAAGCCATAGCAACGCGGGAGCTACAAGAGGTTAATGGTGCCATGGTAGGAGGTTGGAGCTGTCCTCTTTTGATTCCGTCCACTGGTTGCCGTTCCTCGCTAGCTTGTCGTGGCGCCATTTGTTGATCCTACCAAATAGTAGGTCAGTGTAGTTGCCCTAATTTAGATTGAGATTTAATTGAGACCAATTCAAATGATGTAATTCCACCAAAATGAATATTATGTGATGGAAAAATCCCAATTTTCTATCTTGTTGTCATAGCAATTGCCACAAAGTAGCAATTGGAGCCATTATCCTGTGTATCTTTTATGTCGGTGAACTTCCATGCATCAATGACTTCCACGCAACTGGGAACTAGGGTCCCATCATCGGTTGCTTGGGATGCCAGATGATACGCCATCAGGTAGGATAGCCTGCCCATACAGTGAACAACTCCAAGACCATTGTGAATGCATGTCTGAAAGGAAACACAAGGGCCCAAACAAAGGGCTAGGCATGGGCCCAAGCAAGGACCCAAGCTCACCCCTTGTTAGGAGGCTTAAGCACCGATCCCCTGCTCCCAAGCACATTCACCTCAAGCTCAAGGCACTGACCGAGAACGGCTAGTGTCAAGAGATGCATGTCCCAAACTTGCCAATATGGTAGACAACCCGAGCAAGAGTTACAACCATAAGCCTCCCCACCCCTTGAGGGGGAGCGTAGTTGGGCTACCTCGCTACGTAGTTTGCGTGCCCTAAGGGGGCACACAAAATGCATGGTGACATAGTAAAGGTTGTCCTCACCTAATGCCCCATGTCAGATATCTATATGCCATACGAGAGGTAGAAAACGAGGGGAGGGCTTCTGCGAATGTCATGTCTATCGACGTCATCAACACCATTGCCTCTATAGGTCAGGGGCACATGCTGTCAAGTAGCATGATTGACT
Source organism: Leersia perrieri (assembly GCA_000325765.3). Lineage (NCBI taxonomy): Eukaryota > Viridiplantae > Streptophyta > Magnoliopsida > Poales > Poaceae > Leersia > Leersia perrieri. Next base: position 19,171,230 of record CM002480.1, on the reverse strand, counting down.
ATTGTACCGCTCGATAGGGCCCACCATCTTTTCGTTCACATCTCTTAGAAAGACATGACTTGGTAGTTTCCATTAAATAACTATACTTACACTATAGGCCTCTCATGGCGCACCGATTGAACATGGGGGATTGCATGTCGATTATAGAACTAGTCCCGACGGGGCACTCCACCTAGCCTAAGGACCGGTCCCACGTGACAAAAGCATTAATCTTTTTTCTACTTAGCCCTTGTGGACTAGGGCCCACCTACAAGAGTTTGGTTACTGTGGTGTTCTCTCATTCATTATGAGAGGAGAAACAAGGATAGAAATCTAGCACAGAAAGTGGGTAGAAATATAAAATCGTGGAAAAAAAAAGGAAGGAAGAGAACAAGCATAGAAATCTACCATAGAAACTGAGTAGCTAAGCCCATCCATCCCTAAAGAGACTCATAAATTGTAGCGTACATAGAAAAAGCTTGTAATTGACTGATTACCGCAAAGACATAACACATTATGAAGCGTATTATGCAACCACACATTTGGAAACCTATCAAAACTCGACTGCTATCTTCTCTCTTTTGCACTCACTCCGAATGAGGTGGATCAACCTCTTTTTGGCTCGGGCCAAACACTTTTTCTCGTTGGTCAAGCATTAGCATGGAAACTAGACAAGTCATTAGTGCTTGATTAATTTAATATTAGTTATTTTAAACTTAAAAATAGATTAATTTACTTTTTTGAAAACCTTTTATGTAGAGTTTTATTTTTTTAAAAAAACACCATTTTGTAGTTCGGAATGCGTGCACATAGAGAAAGTGGTGAAAATCCTTTTCCAAATGCCGATTTGCATCTAGAGAACATGACCTTGGTTTGTTGCCAAAATTTCAATAGTTTTTTCATTTCTTGGTTGTACTGTTTGTGAATTAAATTTGTCAATGCCATTTTTTTGGCCACAGATCAAATGAACATATAGCTTTATCATTTTTTGTTCGTGCGATAAAAGCTGTTACGAATATATCTCAGATGAGATAAATTCTTTACTTGTGGACCAATCCGAATTAGTTAGAGATAGATTAGGATTCAAATTCGGTTCTTATCTCTAGCCTCCTCTACCTATAAAAAGAGAGGCATGGGTGCTTTCATCGTACACATTGATCATTGATTAATAAAAAGAGAGAGCAACACCCCTGCATCTGTGTGTTCATTATATTTCCTGTGGTGTGATTGTTAAATTCGGTTCTTATCCCTAGCCTCCTCTACAAGAGAGGCAGGGGTGCTTTCATTGTACACATTGATCATTGATTAATAAAAAGAGAGAGCAACACCCCTACATCTGTGTGTTCATCATATTTCCTGTGGTGTGATTGTGTGATCTTCGACGTGTCCGCTCTACAACAAAAGCAAGCTAAACGTACCCAAATTTTGCGGTGAATCCCAACTGGAACCCGGGAGGTTGACTTGGGCCGTCTGGGGCCGTGTCAGGATTCAGAGTTTAGGATGGCCTGCTTAATCCGACAAGCAGTTGAGGACTGGTCGGAGGTATATACTGGGCCATGTTAGTTAAGCCTTATCAGCCGTGAGCACCGACTAATCTCAACGGGCCATACCGGGTGAACCAAGTAAACTCCTGACGGCATAGACAGAATGGGCCCAAATGTCTGCAAGGCTGGCTTACATTGCTGGCCGAGCCCTGTGATTGGTTCGACCAATCCTGACATCTCTATTGCGGCCGAGGCGCTGAGCAGGCCTTCAATGCAGTGGGTCTCTGCTCCGGACCACGGGACCAGCTGAAAAGCCCAGACTGAAGCCTTTTGTCAGTCTCGCCAGCAGCCAGCCATGAGCGACAGCGCCCCCACATTACTACGGTCGCACGCGGCGCACGGCTCGAACTGTGTAAACGAACGAAAACCCCTCGCGTCCCAACTTCAAAACCTCGTCAAACGAAGAGGGCTCCAAACCCGTTGCAACCCGTTGCGTTCTGCGCCTCGCCACACCGTCACACACACACCAGTCTCTCCACTGTGCCTCACTCGGCGGTCACGCCCAACGCGCCGCGCGGCTCCCGTCCCGAGATGGCACGGCACGCGAAGACGGACTCCGACGTGACGAGCCTGGCGCCGTCGTCGCCGCCGCGGTCACCGCGCGGCAGGCCGGCCTACTACGTGCTCAGCCCGGCCGCCTCCCACCCGGACGTGGTGGTGGTGGGCGCCTCGGGCGGCGTCGGCGTCGGCGCCAGCGGCGGCGTGGCCGCGGCCGAGAAAATGTCGTTCGCGGGCTCCACCCCGGCCGAGTCGCCGCTCCACTACCACTACCACCACCACCACTCCGGCGCCGCCGTGCACCACTCCCGCGAGTCCTCCACCGGCCGCCTCCTCTTCTCCGACCAGCTCCGCTCCGGCGCCGCGGCAGGCGTCCCCTGGCGCCGCCTTGCACAGGGCAGCGGCTCTGGCAGCGTCGGGGATGAGGACGATGACGAGGCGGGGACAGCCGGGGTCGTTTCGCAGTGGAGGTGCTACGCGCTCGGGGCGTTCGCGTTCGTGGCCGTGTTCGCCTTCTTCCTGCTCGTGCTCTGGGGCGCCAGCAAGTCGTACAAACCCCACGTCGTCGTCAAGGTCAGTCCCCCATTTCTTGCCACTCTGCCCCATTGTTCCTCTCGACTTCCTCGTTCACACTAGTTTCTGCGATTAGAGACGGTAATGTTAATGTAGAGTGTACATTTCTGTTTATTTGCTTCGCCATTGCCATTGTCACTACACAACTAGAAAAATCTAGAAATGTTGTGTCAATCAATCTTGCTTGCCTAAATTGTCTGGATTGACTGCCTGTTCTCCCCTGTCACTATGCATCTACTCCAAATGTGATAAATCAGAATTTGCTCCAATTTGCCAAGTTTTCCTTCCAAGAGAAGAGAAACACAAGCTGTATTCCAATCTGAATGCGTGCATTTACTAGAGGCAGCCCTCCTTCCAACGATAAACGCGCATTTTGCCAAGAAACAGCTGTACTATTATTACCCAGTAAAAGTATCCGCGAAACATGCACACACAAGAGTACTAGGAGCACAGTACAAAACAATAGAGGAGTACTATAGGTTTCCTGGACAGCATGCGGATATTGCGAACAATTTGCAACTCGTCCTATGCTGGTGTAATCAGGCGATCAATTGAAGGTTTAACATCCATTGACCATTGTTAACATCGTGGGCTTCTCCATCCGTATGCGATGCAGAGTGTGGTGTTCGAGACGTACCATATCCAGGGCGGCACGGACCGGACGGGAGTCCCGACCAAGATGATGTCCGTTAACGCGACGGTCAAGCTGCGCTTCCGCAACAGGGGCACCTTCTTCAGCCTGCACGTCACCTCCACGCCGTTCCACCTCTTCTACGACGACCTCACCGTCGCCTCCGGCCACGTACGTACACTTGCATCACCCTCAAATTTATTTTCTTGCTACTCGTACATACTTGCACTTGCCAGTGCCGTCGTCGTTACCTGCTTTGTGTGCCTCAGTGCCTGAAGGGATTGGTTGGTAGGTGATACGGACGTTCCAGCCTAACTTAAGCCATCGTAAATCTACCGTAGTTAATGCTAGTTACTGCATCACAACTCGCAAACAGGCACGGTTATGATTTTATGAATCGGAGTTGGATCTGGACTCTGTATTAGTGTTGTCTCGGTTATATGGTTTCGTACTGTGTTCGTCATTACTGACATGGGTTCTATACTTCTATACCGACTGTAGTACAGATTACAGTACAGACTGTTAGTGTAGGAGTATATGCCATTCCGACCGTGATGTCCACTAGGCCTTGGAATTTTTGCCGGTTTAGCTCAGCTTTTGAGCATCCCCATGACCATCAGAATACATAATCCTAATGCCTAGATACTTGAGAAAGGTAACCTAACAGCACGGTTCCCTTCTGATTTGTCTCTGTCCTTGATTAGTTTTTGCGGCAGCTCTTCGCAAAGAACAAATTAACGTTCTTAAAAGTCTACTCCGATTAATCTTGTCACGCTCGAACCGGGGGTGGCATCCATTGTCATTTGCTTCCTCGAGATAGCTGATCGTCGTCAGACTATTCAGGCTTCGCAGGCTTGCATCCATGCATTGGACCATTCCGACGGCCCGTTGGATTGTAGTAGCAGAAGGATACAGTATATTACAGTGTGCAACAGCTTGCATTCGTTCATTCAGCTAGGACAGATAGCTACATAGCGTTACGGTATTGCAAAACACCAAGGGCCGGCTCGTGAGTTGCAAACACACCAAGAGCCAAGCTACATACACTCTTGCCCACTGAATAACTGATCCAGTACAAAATATCGTTTGCCAAGTTACAGTCTTACCCACTCGGCTACTGCAGTGATTTCTTTCACTATAGAATACTGGTAGTCTGGTACTACTGTGCAAAGTGGGGCGAAGTGCATGTGATTAAAGTAGCAAACACCATCCTTACACACAACAAGTATAGCGAACCTGGAATGGAAACGCATTAACACCCAGAGGCAGGCCGTGACGTCCTATCGGTGGGCATGGCGTTCACGTGAGTTCAGTCAGGGAGACCATGCTATTGTCGATGTGAGTAGATATTCTTACCTCGGCCTCAAACCTCAGCGACCAGCCGGTAACTGATGAACCGGGCAAGGTGCAGGACTAGCCTTCAGCGACCGAGGCTGCGTTTGGCCCCCCCCCCCCTCCCCCTTCAAAATTCAAACTTTTTCGTCACATCAAATATTTGTACACATATATGGAGTATTAAATATAGACGAAAAAAACAATTACACTGTCCGACTGTAAATCACGAGCATTCGAACTTTTTCGTCACATCAAATATTTGGACACATATATGGAGCATTAAATATAGACGAAAAAAACAATTACACCATCTGACTGTAAATCACGAGACGAATCTTTTGAACATAATTACGCCATGATTAGCCATAAGTGCTACAGTAACAACATGTGCTAATGATGGATTAATTAGACTTAAAAGATTCGTCTAGTAGTGTATAGTCCGAAAACTCCAAATATGTAATTTGTTTTACTATTAGTTTATGTTTAATACTTCAAATATATGTTTAAATATTGATGTGATATTTTTGGCCAAAATTTTTCCAACATCTAAACGCGGCCCGAGTATAATTTTTTAAGGAAAAAACACTTCCCTGATGACCTGGCTGCTGTATGCGCTACACGGTACAGTACACACCATGGTTCAAAATTCTGGAACGAAATTTCCAAAATTTCCGAAATTTCGGTCATTTCGGTGGGTACCGATACGAAATCAAATTTCAACAAGTTCAGTTAAAATTCGTCAAAAAAATCAAAATCCCCAAATATAATTGGATATGGCACATATTATGCATTGTTTTCCTATATTATTAGCTCCAAGAAGCTATTAGGATCTACTCCCATGAAAAACAAACAAAATTCATTCAAATTTCTGTTTAAAATTTAAAATACGTTTGAATATTTCAACCGAAATTTCCGAAATAAATCCAAAATTTCTGAAATTTCGGGATTTCGGTGACCCCCGAAATTTCTTCCGAAACCGATAAGCTGGACCCTGGTACACACCACTGGATAGGACCCGGCTCCTCTGCCTTGAGGCAGCAAAGGCAGAGGGGAAAAGTGATCTGTGTGTGGTGCTAAACTATAAAACAGTATTTTGCCTTTATTCGCTGTAGATAGTGATCTGTGTGTGGTGCTACACTATAAAACAGTATTTTGCCTTTATTCGCTGCATCTACAGTTACTAACAGAAGAAAACAGTGAAAATACTATACCGGTTTACTATTTGGAAATTACGGTAGCAGATCAATATCGTTCGTTCCTTGTCCATCGGACGGCCGAGAATAGGCTAAAGGCATATTACTGTTCGCCTCTGTCTTAAGCCTTTAAAGGCAGATGATCCATTTCCCACTGGATACTCCGCTGCACACACACAGCGTCAGTGTGCCACAGACTTCACCCTAGGCAAAGCGCCAATGTGAAATGTCAGGCCTTTGTTCCATCGTTCAACGTCAAAACTCAAAAGGTTGCCTTGCCTTTGCTGCTTTTCTAGGTTTCACCGTTTCAGACATCACAACTTTGGTAGTACCCTTTGTTTGCTCCGAGCTCCGGCATGGGAATCCTTTGTATGATGGCCCCCAGTGTGCAACAAGCCAAACCCTATCATGTTGCCTCGTCGCTCATTGACTTTAGCCTTATTGTTTAGTTCTTAAAATTTTTTCTCTAAAAACATCCCATCAAATTAAATTTTTAGACACATAAATATAGCGTTAAATATAGATAAAAAAAACTAATTGCATAGTTTGGATGAAAATCACGGGATGGATTTTTGAGCCTAACTAGATCATGATTAGTCTTAGGTGATATAGTAACCTATATGTGTTAATGATGGTTTAATTAGGCTTAAAAGATTTGTCTCACGGTTTTCATGCTTTTTTTCATTCGTGTCTAAAAACACATTTCAACATTCGGTCAAACATTGATGTGACACCTAAATCCAAAATATTTTAGAAACTTAACTTAGCCTTACTGTGCATGTGCATGTTCATACAGTAGTACTAGTAGTACAATTTTTGCTCCCTCTTTTTTACCAGACGGTAAAAAATTCCACCCCGTTCTGCTGCCTGCCTACCTGGCAGCAAAATGGTGCAATTTTTTCATTCCTACAGGAAAGTTTTCTTCACAGTATTGACGCGTCAATATGCACAAAAAGAGAATTTTTACTGTCGCCTTAATACCGGTACGACGAGATATTAAACTAAATAGAATCGTTGATTTAAAAAGTATGATTACCATCTGATTGACCGTAAAATCTCTCATGCATAAAACCCAACTGCGTTGAAGGAGAATGACCGTGTTACGTTACGTGTGCCGATGCGTGCAGATGGCGGAGTTCTACCAGCCGCGGCGGAGCGGGCGCGTGGTGACGGTGTCCGTGGTTGGGAAGCAGGTCCCCCTCTACGGCGCCGGCGCCGAGCTGCACAGCAAGCCCAACAACGGCCGCCTCGGCCCGGCGGTGGTGCCTGTCAGGATGGCTTTCGTGCTGCGTGCGCGCGCCCACATCCTCGGCCTCCTCGTCCGCTCCAAGTTCTACCGCCGCGTCCTCTGCCGCCTCGACGTCCGCGAGGCCCGACTCGGCAAGCCCGTCCACGGCGTCGCCGCCGACTGCGAGTACCACGACGGGAGGTGACACGCGATCACCGTCTTCGGAGGCTGCGTCAGTAAGTAACGCGGATTGTTACTTCGAAGGTCTGAACCGCTGATTGATTGTTGGAACCTCTGAACAGAGATTTCTGAGGTAGTATTGTAACTTGTGACAAAACTCCTGATGATGTAATGGACTGATGGAACAATTGTAGAATGCTAACAGTGATGGTGCTAATTCTAAAATTCGTAGTATTGCTGTTCAAAATCTGTAGTATTGGGCTAACATTGACATTAGCTCATGACTGCCCTGAAGCTACTACGGCCGAAATATATAGGCCTTGCCAGCAATGCAGGTGAAATTACAACCAGCTGGGCTTGCTTCTATGACATGGCAGTTGTAAAATTGCTATCTGAAGCATTGCTTTCGTTCCCTGATGGAGATTTTCAGAGGAACAAGTGATCGTTCTCACAGAAGGATGGCAGACGCTGGTAGGTTTCCAGTGCACAAATTTACAATGATGTACAATAGGATATACTAGCCTATTCATCATGCTTGCTCATGCTGCACAACGGCGAACTTCTCGCTTGCACTAGAATGCCCTGAGTGCATCCTCATGCTGATAATGAAGGCAATGAGCTGCAAAATACATCTACAATTTTCAGTATGGTGTGAAAAGTATGCACTGAACAAACTCTGAAACAATTGATCAGTTGAAATCGTACCGTACAAAAGCCAGCACACATGATACTGAAACCTTTGAAGTTGAATGGAGCTGTTTCTGAAAGGAAACATGCTGCCGCAAGAAAACAAAAGCTATGAAGTAAAATCGAAGGAACAAGGAATGGATGTATTTTGATATGTAAAATACCTGTTAAAGGAGTAAATATCAGTGGAGCTAATATGCTGGCAAACGAACTTATGCCAGATATACAGCCTTGAGCAATTCCCTAAGATGCAACACCAAGTAATAGATTTGAGTGCAACTTAGCAATGATGTCAATAAATACAAGACAAAGCTAAACAATTTAAATACAAGACTAAGATCAGCATCAGTAGGAAAAGAAAATCTACCTGTTCATTTGGTCCAACACTCTTTGATACATTGCTCCTTATCTAGAAATGTGGAGAAGTAACTGATCATGATTACCTGAATGACTAGGAAGGAAAAGGTCTCTGAAACAATATTGGTCAAAATATGGCTTACTTACAGATGGGTGAACAAAAGCACTCAAAATTACAAACACCGCAGATAAATACGGTACCTGTACATGATTAAGACAAACGTTAGGGAAGAGATATGTGCATAACTGATATTGGTTCAGTGAACGGTGAAACGGAATAAGCCACTATTGAACCAGCAGGCAAATAAACCTGCTTGGAAAGTGTAGTAGTAAGAATCTAATAGAACTAATTGCCAAGTCCAGAGGAAGTACCCAATATGACCAAGCAATGCCATACAGGAAAACCTGCAATGTTTGGCAAAAATGTTCAGGGATAATAATCACAGGCGCTGAAATTGCATAAGGATTACAAAATGCAAGAAAAGAAGCTATTACGTGAGTACATCCTCCGAGCAGACCGATGATAAGCAATATGTCCTCATGAAGAAATCGAGCTAAGACCGGCATTACAGTTAGCTGAACAACATATCATCATCAGTCAGAGCTAAGAACTTGCAAGTCGCATTTTCTAATCCGTGCTGAAACCGACAATACAATAGTTCTGCAGTAAAATTTACAATCATACCTGTGAAAGCATTCCTGCAGCACCAGCAATTAGCAGAAGATTAGCAAACTCATCTTTGCTGTAACCAAACTGTGCCTTCAGGTAGTACTGCAGACAACCAATCATATAGGAAAATTCGTATTAAATTTAACCAACAGAAAAGCTCAATCGTTTTCAGATATGGTGGGGAATAGACACCAGTAATGCAGTCTGAAGCCCGTGTTCCCCTAGACTGTAAAAGAAAGTGACAATTGCTGCCCCTGACAAGGTCAAACTGCAAGAAGCAGTAATCACTCATGAGCACATTAGAATTTCTCGTTAAGATTCCCTCTTACATCCAGGAAGAGTATTGGCACGAGGTAGGAATGAACTTCACCTGCTAGTGAGAAGCGCAGCCATGTCAGTCAACGACGGCACCCCGCCCTTGTGCGGTGGCAGTCTCGGAGACAGATCCTCATCGGAGGAGGAAGAAGACGAACCGGCGCCGGAGCAGGACGAGCCTTGTAGAAAGGGTTCACATGCTTCGTCGACGAAGGACTTGGCCCCGGAATCTGGGACGAACGCCCTGAGATAGATCGCCGTGGCCGCGGCGACGGCCGCCGCTACCTGGAAGGTGGATGAAGTCGGGAGGAAGCGAGCGGTGAGTGTTCCCGAGACGAACCCCGCCGCCGAAACGCCGGAGAGGAGCCCGAACACCGCCGCTCGCCGCCGAGCGCCGACTTGGTCCGCCTGAGTCAACAAATTTCACCTGGTCAAACGACTCACCGGTTGGGCCGCCCACTTCTGTTACACTGACGAGTGGGCCAAGATACGTATCTCCATATTTTCCGTTAAGTTCGTTGTACTGTATTGTTCTCCTAGTAGTATACGTTCTTTTCTGTCGTCGTGGTTGTACAGGTCACATGTTCTCATTAAATTTACGTCTTTGATATTTAGGCTGTGTATCTCGATAACTTCAAAAATATATATTCGCTATAGAGCTCGGATTATTTCGTTAGGACATGGATTTAATCAATAATTTTTTTATTATAATTTTTTTAATATAAAATTAATGTTGTTATATTTGTATTCGTAAGCACAATTATACTTTTAATATAACAATTGAAATCTTAATAGAAAATTTATAGCTTAAACACTTGCAGAAGGGAGTACCACGTAGGCGAGCAAGAGGCAATGCATGCTGCCCTCGCAGAAGATGCCGGCGACGACTTTAACCACGTAGTACGCGTAGAAGTAAACCTTGGAGCGGTCGCAGGCCAGTATAACTGCCAAAATAAAAGGACAAAACATATAAAAATACCCTAAAATACACAGCTGAACTGCTGAAGGTCTCCAAATCAAGCTGCAAAAATCTTCGACATACACAACGGCAGGATTGCCACGGTCACCGGCAACGTCATCAGCGCCTTCCGGCCGTATTTGTCCGACAAATTCCCCACGATAGGAGTCACCACAAGAGCTCCCAGCCCTGTGATCTGCGCCGTGAGACAAAACAAAAGCTCTTCCATTTCACAAATTCCATCGGCAAATGTGACTGACGAATCTGAAATGGCTAGGCACTCACGGCGTTCTGGAAGCCGCTGAGGTAGATGGCGACGGAGCACTCGTCGCGGCCGGGGCAGACGGCGTCCATCGTCACGTCGGTGATCGCCGGGATGACCATGTAGGAGGCGAAGTGGAACATGAACGCCGCCACGAACAAGTGCCCCAGCCCGGCCAAGTCCTTCATCCTGTCGTCTCTACGGAGGCGACGTATATCTGTTATCTGAACTCTCTCTGCCTACTCGACAGCTTCAGGGAAACACGGTTAATTTGCATGCCTTATTCCAGGACTAAGTTTTATACTCCCCCTGAACACCACGCATGGACAGAAATACAAAATATCGCCAATGCAATGCTTCCAAGTAAGCGAAGCAGCCAATCTAAGGCTTGTCGCGTCGCTCAATCGCTCTTGCTTGGGGTGGTTACCCTTGCCCACTTGATCTCGTCAGTAAAAGTGGCGCTCCATTTTTCCAGGTTTGCACGACTATATCGCACCTGTGAACATGCCCGTGCCCGTACGTGTCCAAACAAGTCAATAAACTGTAACCATGCCGATGGTTGTTGCAGCTGGGAGCCTGATACAGGGCGAGCCTGTGATTACTGGGGGACTGGCACTGCACGGTGCCGCTGGTGTTGCTGCCGAGATGTTGACACAGAGAAATTGGGGCTCCGGTGCCAGTGGCTTGTACGCATGGCGCAGCAACAGAGCACCAGAACAGTACATAGCACTAGAACAGTAGAGCTAGCATGCGCGAGTGATGTACTGATGTGTTTTGGAGTGCACTCCACTCTACTTTTGGAGCTGGTTCTTGCTTATTGGATGTTGGTAGCTTGCGGCCCTGGAACTCTGTTTACTCGTTCAGAATACCTTTGGTCTTGCTTCTGGGAAAAGCTGGGATCTTGCTTGTCTCTTTCTGCATCTGGTGCTGGAAGTTTGCTTCTCAAGTGAGGTAAATAGCTTAGCGCACTCTTGATTACAAGCGAGATTCAGATCTTCGTCGGGTAGTTAGCTGATCTTTTCAACGCCAGTTGAAGTCTGAACTCTGAGATGCAGTGGAGTATCAGAGAAGGATCGGTTCTGCCGTTATGGGACATGCTCTGTACCATTCCTTCGATGAACTATATATATAAAAAAAATTGACTGACATGTATGATTTTCAACTCAGTAGGAGTACGTCCTTTGATGTTCGACCATAGAAGCGTGCTGTATCAGATATGTCGGTCCAATCTCTCGGAAATGCCCAAAAAAGTGAGTACTAAATGTCACGTGTGTGTGCATATGAGCATGTTATCTTGTACTACTATGTTTTGCAGGAAAGAAAAAAGTGCGGATTTGCTATTTAGCAGGTGCCTGAAAATTTCATATCCATCAGTCAATGTTTTTGGCCGTCCGATTCCTCTATGATTCGTGCGTGTTGTTGGGTTCGGTTTGGTGCTTTGAGTCAAAAAGGTTCCTCTCTTTTGGTCCGTTAACCCGGTAGGCTAGGGGACTCACTGATTTTTTCCCCCCAATTTCATCGTCTGCTTCGCCGGTGAGAAGCGTCGACACCGCCGGAGGGACGACTGCGCCGGCGGAAGGAGCGGGGATCGTTGGCCCGGGCAGCGTCCTTTGCGGCGGCGAAGGTGCCGACTTTGCCGGAGTCCTTCCATGGCGGATCTCGGCCACTGACATCCCCCAGCTCTGCTGCCGCATTCTGAGGTAACATAACGCATCCTTAGACCTACCCTTTCCCGTCGCGGCATCGCCTTCTTTGTGCTCCTCTCTCTCATCCGCTGATGCTGCTGACAATCTGCGTGCGCAAGTGCAGCTCCCTGTCTCTTCTCTGTTGGATTGGGGAGAGATTGAAGAGGGAGGTTTGGGGGAGATGAGGTTTGGTTTGCGTTGCGAGACAGGTGTACATAGCAATGGAGGATGATGCTTGCATGTGATCTGTACGTTTGTTGCACTTTGCAACCGGGGAGCACTACTAATTTTCCCTGTAACTTTTGTGATTTGCATGTTTAGCTGCAATTTTTGAGAGTAAAATTCAGATCTAGGAGAAGCAGTAGGATTAGCAGTGACTAATGGACGGAATGGTGGTGCTTGAGGACCAGCCGCTTCTGTCCAATTACCATGCTTGTACTTGTGTTTAGGCTTTTGGGCAGCAGGCTAACAGGGGAAGAGGGCAGCGGCACATATATTTTGAGATTTATTTATTGTGATTTTGTTGGGTGATTTCAGCGGCTGCTAATTGATCCCTTCGAGGTCCTTGTCCATTTGCTGTTGTGTTTCGTGGAGCTTGCAGTAATTTGTTTTGGTTACGGATTAACACGGAACTGACAACCAGCGGTTAGCGTGCAGGTTCTAGCATGTTTAGGAGAAAATTGGTTTTTCTGTAGAAATTTCTGTGCCTTGGAGTTCTGTTGTCTAATCTGTTGGAATATTTTATTAGATTTCTAAACTAATTTGTAATGCATTTGTGAATTAATGTTAAAGTTTTAATTACGTGAACGATGCCCTCTCAA
>CM002480.1:19083446-19141333 GCA_000325765.3 Leersia perrieri | reverse complement strand
GTGATGGCCATCGGTCCAACCGCCAGCGCGGGGGTAGGCCGGGACAGGAAGAAGAACTGCCTGAAGAGCGTCACCGTTGGCATTACGCCGATGAACATCTCGCAGGTGTAGGCGAAGATGGCGAGGTAGAAGATGGCGTTCGGAGTAAGGTGGAGTAGCTGGATGTTGTAGAAGTCCAGCACTTCCAAGAGAAAGGAAGATGCGGGCGGCACCAGACCGCACAACGCGTACGAGCGGAAGAATACCATTCGCCCTGGCGCCGTCGGTGCCGCCGCCGCGTCGTGGCCACAGTGGACTCACACCGGCAACAGCCGGTTGAGGGCTTCAACCTCCCCCCGTTTGCGGATCTTGGATTTCGGGAGCACGCTCCCCGGCATCAACGACGAGTCGCGAGCCATGGTCTCCGACGGCGGTTGGAAACAAAGGCGGAAGCGAGAAGGCTTGGAGAGAACGCTCGCGGGGAGAACGAAGGAGAGTGGAGAAATTTTCTTTGGTCTGCCCCAGCGCCTTGTAAGGGCGGCGCGTCCCCTCGTCTTCGGCTGCCGCACGATCAAGGCGCCTCCTCGATCCCCACGCGCGCAGCACGCAGTCAGCAAGCGCACGCCTGCACGATTCACGGAATGGGCCCGCCACTCACGCGTCGTTCCAACTTCCTTGGGAGGTCCGCACCGTCGCAAGCGGCTTTTAGCCTCCCAAGACGATGGAAACGAACAAAGCGCTTGGCGTTAGCTGCGGCCCATCGTCTTTTTACCAACAAGAGGGCTCGGGCCCCATCAGCCAAGTGTCGTGGCGTTAACCCTGCCCTGTCCGGAGGCAGTTCCCGGTCAACGCCGGGGGCTACTATCGGTGATATGGGCCCGGGGGTACCACGTGGCGGTGATATAAAGCGCCTCGGGCCCATCGAAGCAAAGTAACGAGAAATATTAGACCCGGGGTGAGTGGCCCGGGTAAACCCCGGGGCCCCCTCCGGGAGGAAGCAGACCACCCCGGGGGAGCACCCGGGGGACCTGTAGATGACCCGCACCAGTTCGCCCTTTAGAAAGCGCGCGGAAGGGAGCGGCGTTGCGCTCCCAACTACCGCATTCATGAGGGCTGGCATGGCCTCGCCGTATTAATGGCGATGTGAAACGGCGCTGCCAACCCCATCATTACTCCTTTCCCCCTGACCGAGGGGAAAGGAGGCATGGGCGGCCGCGACAGTCGTGGGTGACCGTGCGGTCGTCTGCGACGGGACGCCCCCTCTGCCCCGTCTCCATCGCATTTAATGCGACAGAGAGCAGCGTGGAGGAGAAGGGCAAGGTTTTCTTCAAACCCCTACAATCAACCTGCCCTACGGTCTACCAGCTCCAGCAAGGAAAAAAGCGACAAGACCCCACGAAGCCTGCAGCACCTGCTCCACCAAATCCACTCTTGATCCCGGATTACGCGGCGGATAAGGGATGTGCGTGCTGGCGTGCCTGCGATGTCAGGGGAGTAATCTGCTCTTGACGTCCAAGGAAAGGAAGAAAAAGAGAGGGGGCCATTATGGTGTTCCCTTGAGTATAAAAGGAGACCCAGGCTCACAGTAGAAGAGGAGACTTAGAAAGAAAGATACACCCATACTTATAAGCAAGAGCTTTCTTCCCACGATATTAGTCACACAACAGGAGTAGGGTATTACGCATCCTGCGGCCCGAACCTGTATAATCCCTTGTCTCCACTCTCACCCGGAATCGGGTTTACTAATTTTTTCCCACGCAGTTGCAGTACTCGGATCCACCCATACCCTTGGGCCGGAAAAAAAGAGATTCCACAAATCCCTGGTGTAGGAGTTTACGCTCCGACAATTCTAACAAAACAATCCGAGCCCTATATTTTATAACAGAGGGAGTACTATCAAACTCCATTCCTCGTAGCCTGAACCATGGAGGCACCCACTATCCCATGTAAAGCGTTCGTTCACCACAACCACAATGGTGTAAAAATACCTTAGGTAAAGGAAACTCTATGGAAAAGTGATACCAACAACAAACATATACATGAATGTAAATTTGGGGAAATATCCCACAAAATATTACGCTTGGATTAATATAACATATAAACTTGTGTAGAAAAAAATTATGTAGAATTGACGGTGATCATAATTTTTATGTAAAATTAGCCAGTTGCAACTTGGAGAAAATATGAACCTTGCTTCGTGGACTAGACCGCGAGCATAAAATCCAGTTGTGATCTCATACACCTTATAAAAAGTGTGGGCTATCTAGCCCATATCTACGTAAAGACCGGGCTCGCGCGTGTTAGTGCCACAATTCGCTCTACCAAGTGCATATTCCATCGCCATAAGATTAGTGCTAATAATAGCTCTCAATATTAAAATTTTATATGAAACAAAAAATAAAGTTTGAGTCAAATTTCTTTAAGATAAGTTGAAAGTTTCAAATTTGGGGTAGAGGTCTTTAAAATTTTCAGCCTTAAAGTTCTCAAATTTAAGTTAAAAGTTGAAATTTTGCATAGAAAGATTACTTGATTTTTTCAAATTTTTTAAAAAACTTTTAACTGGAAAAACTCTATACACATTTTTACTTGAGTTTGAAAAATATTTTACTGATGACTTAAAAAAATTTTATAAAGTTTGAAATATATTGAAATTTCCCAAATTTAAAATTTGAACAACTTTCAATCTGTTTAAATCTCTTGATGTAAATTAGTGAAAATATATTTTTGTGTTTGTTTTAGGCCCATACCAACGCACCTTGTGATCCTGGCATATATTTGAAATGATATACCTAAGTTGTCTTTAAGTTTTTTTAATATTTCAGATAAATTTTTAGTTCTAAAACATTTACTTTTAGCCAAAACGTTCTTACAACATTCATTTATTTCTAAAAGAGCTATTTCCACTGTTTTATATTGTAACATGTTTTAGCATTTAAACAAATCCATAAACTAATAATGTATCGTACATGTGTCTAAATTCATTAGTGGATCTAGACAAAAATAAAGAGGATAAAACTAGAACGGAGGGAGTACTCAGGTTTGATTCAGCCCAGCCCGAACGTAAGCAGATCGAGACCAGGCCACCAAGAGCACGTACGACTGCTCGACTAGGACATCCGTAATGGGCCTCTTGACTCCTTGCCTTGCGGCCTTATTGGCCCTAGTCGATCTCCCCATTTTCTCCTCCCTCCTGCCGTACCCGTTCCGTCTCCTTCCTCCGCCGCCTGCCCTGCGCCGTCGTGCCGATCCCCATCGCCGCGAGCAGCGCCGGCGTCCTGCTTGCTGCTGGTTCCGCCCAAGCATACTCTCGCCTCTGACTCCTTGCACCCAAGCCATCCTCCCCGTACCCTAGGCCTCGACTCCCGTCTCCTCGCGAGTTTGTCTGCCGCCTGCGCCGATCTCTGTCCATCAGCGGTGCCGTCGACCTGCTGCTTCCGCTTCCGGTGAGCACCCGTGCCGAAGCACATCCTCTTTCTTTCTCATCCCTCTCTACCCTCACATTTTCTCTTTGCCTTAAGCTTATATTTTCTTCTAGATCTGGAAGCTAGGTAACCTCAGCACTAAGCCACTAACTAGGGTCTGTTTTTTTATTAAGCTAGGTAGTATTATGCAAATTTATGTTCACGGTGAAATGAACATGCGGTACAGTATCACAGTAGATTTTTTTACCAACCAAGGTCATTCATCGATGAGATATCAGCGAAGTCAATGAAATGGAAACTTTGAAGCACGACTTCTTTGCAGCTGAATTCCATTACTCTCACCATTGATCTCAACGAAAATTCATGGTTTCTTATGGTTCTTTTCTTGAATGTTTTTGTTAGTATATGAATAACTCATACATTGTGCAAACTGAGCCTCCAGTATATTGACGAAATTTTACCAAAGGTTTGTCTACAGTGAACTGAAGTAGAGCGTGTTGTTAAAAAAATATTTGTGAATTGTGAGGATACGCTGTCTACATATACTTATGTAAAGTAATATGAGGAGAAGATTACATGCTCGTCCAGTATAATTCCATCCAAACTTATCGTTACCTTGCCATGTTTCTTGTAATTAATGGCTTCATATATATTATGAGGATGGTTTCGATGTGTACCTTGGAAGTGCTTTTACTGTACAGAGAAAGGAGATTATGAGGAAGATTTTGCAGGAAATTAACTGTTATTTCTTCTTTATATACATGCAAATGGCTTGTCGAATGGTTGTGATTAGTTTCTGACTAAGTGACTATGGCAAGAGCTGCAACGTATTTTTGCTTCAACCTTTTATGGACAATGGCACAACACTGTTGTTTTGGCTGTTTTCCCTTGACAGTCACTTGCTTAATCACGTGGCTAACTTTCTCAACAAAGTCGGTTGCTATTCATATATCTAATGGTCATTATTATTTCCATTTCATCTAAGAGCTTCTTCTTCCTTTTCTTATGATGGCTCTTAACAGGGTTGCTTGGCGTGTGGTAAAAAAATTGGGGGGGGGAGAGAACAATTTCCCACCCAAAAATTTGGGGGTTCAACTGAACCTCTATGTGCAGTTTGCATGACATGATCATATCTTGCTATTGAAGTCTTATATCAGTGGCCCATTGCATGGACTTACGGGCTTTCATCCTGCGTGCACGTGTTTTAAAGCTTTATAGACAGGCCTTGCGCATGACTCGCCGAGCTCCTGTGCATGCCCGTGGTCAGGAATTTTTTAAGCCTTGCCTTTATATCTTTGCTGTATAATGTTTACTCTTGAAGTTACAACTAAATGTTCGTGAATGTTCTTTGTCCAGATGAGTTGATGCAAACTGTAAGAGCTGAGATTGAAAAAAATCGCCACTGTGATGATAAACAGAAGATTAGGTTCTTGATCAGTGAAGGTCTGCAACGATTAAAAGAGCTTGATGAGATGCTTGACATGACAGGAAATAGTTAAACCTGAGTTTCATTTGGGAATCTGCTGTTGTATTCAATTCTCTCCTGGATTCATGTAGTTATTTATGTAACACCATTTACCCTTTACGAAGGGCAAAAACATCTGGTGTTGTTCTCAAGTTTCATTTGTGAAACTTGTACAGTATTTGGTTGGATTGGGGTTAGGCTGGTGCAGAACTACAGATCAAGGGCAATATGAGTGTAAGGTTCCATTTGTGAAACCTTTCTAGATTTCGGCTGGTATGTGAAGTGTTTCCACACCAAGAAATATTTTGGTAGTTATTTTCTGTAATTTTTTTTATCAAGGGATGTAAAACGGAGGATACTTCAGTATTTCCTTGCACAATTCACATGGAATAAGACTGAAGGTTTTCCAGCTTTGGGCTGATTGGTTTTCAATTGCACTGTCCTTTCATGTGAAATTAAGAACAGAATTTTGCCATTGAAAAAATTACTTTGTTTTTGCACTGCAGTTCTGTTAGATGCCATTCACTGCAACTTGCAGGTAACTCCTTGATGTAAATCTGAGTCAATATGTAAAGACTCTGAAGAACAATCAAGAAAGATTCCTCTGCTTATTAAGAACTGCTAGTGAACTTTCTGTCAACATAGAACGAACTAGTAAATGGTACTGAAAGAAAGAGAATATAACGAAAAAAATGGTTTAAACGGCAGAAACAGATCGCCGGTGGTGCCAAGAAATGTTTAAGCCTCAATTCCTCAAACTCTTCTGGTAAATTGGCAAGATCATAAACATTTCACAGATCAGGAAACATATATGAGTTATGAAACTTTGGAGCCTTTTTACCAGAGATTTATAGCAGTCAATCACAACCATTTTGCAAAACTGGAAACAGATGAAACTTTGGAGTATTTCACCAGACATTTGTACCAAAAACTTAACTCAAGCATCAATAGAACTGAACCCAGAAATATACTTCTAGAACTAAATACCAGCACCAGGGATTAAGGATTCAACAATTCAATAGCCATTTCTGGACTTTACCACATAAGGATGCAAAGTTTTACAGCTACAGGCCTTCAGCATATTCGTCAAAGACAGCTCAAAGAAAAAAAAAATGACATCTAAATTGGAAAATATCTTATGAACAACATGGATGTGCTATCAAGAACAAAATTTGATGAACTAGACTGCATACGGCTAAATTTTATGACCTGAAACCTACAGAGAAATCTACTGATTTCCATTAACAATTCGAGGACGAAGGAATTCACAAGCAATCCCGTCCAAGAATCCTTCACAAAAAAACAAGAAAGCCAACAAAATTTCGCCAAGAACCGCTCTCCAGAGCTCAAGAAACCGTCGATGACGAGCGACGAGAATTCATCCAGTTTTCCTCAAGAACCAAGAACTGACCCATGATCGGGGCGGGGCGGTGACGCCGCCATCTCAAGAATCCAGAGCCTAGAAACCGACGATGAAGAGCGATGATAATTCATCAAGAACCCCCCAAGAACCAAGAACTGACCCATGATCGGGGCTGGGCGGGGTGGTGACGCCGCCGCCATCTCAAGAATCCAGAGCAGGCTTGGCGGCCGGCGGCGGCGAGGTCCCCGTCGACTGCGGCGTAGTGACCCAGACGTTGCAGACGGGGCATCTCGGCGAGATGGCTAGCCACCGGTCGACGCAGTCCTGGTGGAAGGAGCGGTTGCATCCGGGGAGGAAGCGCACGGCGCGGCCGGCCTCCATGCCGTCGAGGCAGATCGGGCAGAGGAGCGTCTCCTCCTCCTCTTCCTCCTCCACGCCGTCCCCAACCTCCTCCAACTCGAGGATCCCGCCAAGATTCCTCAGCTCCTCCTTCGTGAGCCCGTTCTTGTCGTCCTCCTCCGTCTCCGGCGTGCAGGGCGGCGGCGGCGGATCCGGAGGCGGCCCCCTCGCCACGGCCTGGAACAGGTAGCAGAGCCAGACGCCGAGCACCCCGAGCATCCCGATGGCGAGCGACGCCACGCCCACGTATAGCGCCCAGAGATTCTTCGCCTCCATCCCGAATTCCCGATCCCCTCTGCTCTGCTCTCTCTTCGCCCAAAGCAATTCCGTTGATTTGATCGGAGGCGAGGCAGTTACGAACCGTGGCGATGGCGCGGTGGACGTTTATAGGTGGCCCCCGTGCCGATCTATTGGGCCTCAAAGCCCGTGTAAGTTTTGGCCCAGTCGACAAGCTCGGTCAAGGCCTATTGAGAGGCCCAGTTTGACTCCGAAAAGATCCAGTTCTAAAACCATTTGGGAAGAAATCATCGTCGGAGACGGAGAGTGAATCGAGCAAAGTAATAAATTCTAGCGGAGGAGACACAAGGAGAGAGACCAAGCGAGGAAGGAAAGGAGAATTTCGAGCGCTGCAGCCATGGCGAAACAAGGGGTGAAGAAGACGAGGGACGCGAACAAGAAGCAGATGGAACTCCTCCTGCGCCTAATCCTCGCGGCCAACGTAAGCGGTCCCCTTCGATTCCTCCCCCTTCCGCCCTCAGATCCGTGAATTGCTTAAGACGCTACTAGATGGTTGGTTTTTATTTCGAGTTTATTTGGCAGTGGTGGTAATTTTTGTGAACCTTGAATTGGACTAGCTGATCTTGACCGGGGTAGTCGTCTGGGCATAGCCGCATAGAGTAGTTGTCGTGTTCAGTTTTATCCCCTTTTGAGTAAGTCGTAGATTTGACCGAGGAAAGCTCTACCATAATTTTTCCTTCAATCACTTTACCAGACCTAGCCTCATTATGTTCTGTGACGAATTATTTTTGTGGAACATGTCATGTTTTTGGTCATATCATGGGAAATTTATGATCACAAAAGTTCATGACAGAAAGGATAGCTAGGCTAGTATTGCCATTGTTCCCGATTGCACAGGGATGCAGCCGAGGCAATCCGGCAACCATGGTGGCCACCAAACCCTGCCTTGGCGGCCACAAGGTGCTTGGCGCCAACTGGCTCCTTGCACTGCATTAATGCATTTTTTGGTTTAACATGGTTAAGTGTATACAGGGTTTTCTTTGGTACTTCTCTACTGAAAAAAGTTTATAATTCTTAAAGCAAATTGAGGGTAATTTATAAAAAGGTTATAAATGTCAATAAACATCAAACCCGCACTCTGATAAGATCAAACTCATGTCCGTGAGTCTAGACTAACCAAGTAATCATTACTTGAATTTGATGCCCTTTGTATCGTACTTAAAAGTCTTATATCAGGATTATCTCAGTGCATCTGCCACCGGCTACTGGCCTACTACATCAATAGGAATTGCTAATGCAATTGAATAAGTTAGAGAAAGAAAAGAAGAGGAAATCATTTCATATCCAATAGTCCTGTGGGATTTTGGTTTGAAACTTGGATGTTGGCAGAGATATTCTGGATCTTAAATTTAATTTTATAGCTTATTGTTTTTAAACATTATAGCTTTGCCATTTAATAACATTTTCTCCTAAAAGCAATACTGAAGCACCAATTGATAAATACTTGCACTACATGGTAGCCTTTGTTCTTTGCTTTGTTATTTTTTTTTTCATTTCTTGGAAGTATGGCTTATTGAGATTTGTTTTACTATTATTGAGGAGGTACCACATTGTGTTAGTGTAAAATTTGGTGTCTCCCAGTAGCTCTGTACTGTTGAGGCACCATTGCTACCTTCTCAAGGACCTGAAAACCAGCTACTCTCTCCGTCCAAGAATATAAGCATTTGGGGATGGATTTGACACTTCCTAGTAGAACGAATCTGGTCAGAGGTTACGTCCAGACCTGTTGTACTAGGAAATGTCAAATTCGCCCCCAAATGTTTTTTTTTGGACGGAAGGAGTATATAACCTAATTATATACTTTAGCTATTTTGAGTTTGAGTTCAGAGGCTAGTGTCTGATCTCTTGTATTGATTGTTCTGCAGGTTATTTACATAATTGTGAGATTGGCTGTAATGCATTCGTCTTTCACCTGGAAGCATTGGATTGGTCTTGCAGTGACATCTGCTGCATATTTTCTACCATACAAGCAACTTGCCAATATGTCAGAGCCAGAATATTCTGATAATGGAGAGCTAATTAATGCTGGTTATGACTTGAACGCTGGTGGAATGTCTGAGTAAGAAACAATCCAATTGCTTATAAACATTCTACATGAAAATTATTATTGGATATTTTTCATGGAAAATTAATAACTTTTAGTTGTGGACCTGTACAAATTACCACAAAGACCCTGACCCAGCTTCCTTAAAATCAGTTAACAAATTTTTAAACCAGAATCACATCAATACTCCTAAGTTCTGACTAAAATTAGAGGGCTTTTGACCATGTCAAATATGAGTGAAAATTTGAGAATTTTGGCATCATCTGTTGAAGGAATACAACTTGTATGTGCAAACTGTTACTATATGTTTTCTGCTGTATAATTGAATGATAAATTGTCGTTTTCTTATTTTCATGCAGATATTTACAAGATGTGATATACATCACACTCTTTGTGCAGCTGACGTCGATCATTTCTGACAAATTTTGGTGGACTTATATAGTGGTAAGATTCACATGCACCACTCTTGACCTCAATTATACTTTTGTTTACAATGGCATCTACTTTTAGTTACTGTTACTGTTGATGCCACCACTACTTGGGATGCCTTCTTTAACACGGAATATAATTGATATGTATAAATTACATAAACCTGCTTGTTCTGTAGCGTGTTACAACATGGAAATTTGGCTGAAACCTATTGAATAACTCTTGTGCTTATTCTCTTTGTTTATAATAGGTTTTATTTATCCATATACTATTGATCTCCATTATTTTATTACTGTTCCAGCATTTCTGGTGAAGATTTTATGCTGAATTTAGATAGTTCGTTCAACATAGTTATAGCCATTGGAATGTTATCCACACAATGGCATCACTGTGACCACTGGTTCATATGGTAGTTTTACAACTAGTATATTTGAATAACAGCCATATTCAAGTACCAATTTAGATTACCATCAGATTGCTACTATAGTAAACCGTATTCTTTGAATCAGTTTTTCCTTGTAATCTCAGGCTTCTGAGAACATGGCCAATGAGTCAAGTTCTGTAGAAAAATATTGTTTCAATTTATTCTCAATGTGCATTGCAGATGGTAGCCATGATATCATGAATTGTTCACATTCTAAGAGGCGTTGCAATCATTCCAAACTTGTTATTACTGCATACCTCTTGATTTTCAGATTCCAGCTTATGGTGGATACAAGATTTCCGGTCTGTTGAGAGGAACATTTTTCGGTGGTAGTTCAGAGGTAAAAATAGTGATTGTCAATGTCGGTACACTAGTGTCACAAGCGACCTCCGTTTATGACTTATCAGTATTATACATTTGTACCTCCTGTCTACAGGGCGAAGAGGAGGATGAGAAAACCCGAAAGAAAAGGGAGAAGATGGAGAAGAAGGCATCTAGGGGGAAGATGATCAAAACCAGGACTCGTTGATGGCACATGTAGCTAGTATTGGGAGTCGTTGATCGCACATGTTGCGTATTGTTTGAAGTGAGTTTGCTTTTCATGGCTGTCCAACTGAAATGCAGGCTGTCGGGCAACTCTATATCATGAATTCGATCATTTGCCCCAACGCCTTATGTGGCACAAATTTTAACTAATCCTCTTTAACTTATGGATACCGGCATAATCAATGAGCAACTCTCTATGGACGTGCATTTCTTGACGCCTTCTGGGTAAGCAGCCCAATATGAGGCTGAGGCATGCCTACATGAGTTTTTTAGATTGCTGCAGGTTTCAGACCTTTTTAGGACATACTGTTTTGCAAAACGTTGCTTTTGTAACTCTCATCTATCTATCATTTGCAAGATTTGACTCCATTGTTTTCCAAATTACAATCAATCGGTGTGTGCTTTTACAAGACAGGGTATCAATCCTACTGGTATTTCAGTTCATTCCTACTCCAGCGACAGAGCAGGCAGTAAACGGCGCCGGCGGCAAAAAAGCTGACGAACCAAGCGTTGTTGTAGGCCGTCTCAAATGCCTTGGAGACGCTCGGTAGAACTCCAACCTTGTGCAGGAATCCCGGCACGATCGGCGCAACTCCGGTGGCCATCGCCGCCATCGCGGCGACGTTGAAACCGCCCTGGAAATAGTAAGGCCCCCGCGTGTCCTCCGAGTAAAGCGCGTCGACGTCCAGCGCGGTGCGCCGGACGATGTAGTGATCGGCGAGGATGATCCCTCCGATGGGGCCCATGAGAGCAGAGTAGCCGAGCAGCCACGTGTAGACGAAGCTCTCGCTGGAGCTGAGCAGCCGCCATGGCTGGAAGGCGATGCCAAGCAACGCGGTGACGAGCGCCCCCTTGGCGAACGTGAACCTCCGCGGGCTCATGTTCACGAGCGCGTTCGCCGGCGCCACCACGTTCGCGGCAATGTTGGTCGTGATGGTCGCGAGGCTGATCCCGACGATGGCTAGCACCGTGGTCATCGGCCCGCCGATCCGGCCGAGGAGCTCGATCGGGTCGGAGATGACGTGGCCGAAAATAGCTTCCGTGGCGGATGTCACGGCGAGGCCGGCGAACGTGAACATGCCCATGAACACCGGCAGCCCAGCCTGGCCCAGCACCTGGTCCGCCTGGCTCCGCGCGTACCGTGCGAAGTCCGGTATGTTGATCGCCACCGTGGCCCAGAAGCTGATGTTGGCGGTGAGCGACGGGAAGAACACCTTCCAGAACTCGGCCCGCGTCAGCCTCGGCGGCAGCGAGAGGATTCGCCCGAACCCTCCCGCCGACACGTAGGCCCAGCCCAGCAGCGCGGAGGTGAGCACGATGAGCACCGGCGCCGAGTACTTCTCCAGCTTGCGGATCCCCTCCATGCCGTGCATGATGACGCCGAGCTGTGCGGCCCAGAACGCGAGGAAGCACGCGAACTCGAGCGGCGCCGCGCCGAGCCCGGGCACCGGCGCGAGCAGCGGCTGGTAGGCCTTGAGCCTCGACGGCAGGAGGAGGAACACGGCGCGGCCGCCGATCCACGACTCGATCCCGAACCACCCGCACCCGACGAGTGCGCGTATGACCGCCGGCAGGTGGGCCCCCCGCGTCCCGAACGCCGCTCGCGCGAGCACCGGGAACGGGAGCCCGTGCGTGACCGCGGGCGCGGCGGTGAGAACGAGCGTGACGAGCACGACCAGGTTGGCGAAGGCGACGGTCGCGACGCCCTGCAGCGCCGACATGCCGAGGTCGACGAGGCTGCCGGCGAGGTAGTAGGACGGCACGCCGACGACGAGCCCCACCCAGAGGCTTGCCAGGTCCCATGCCGTCATGGTTCGCTCCGACGGCGGCGTCGGGGATAGGTCCGACTCGCTCGACGACATCCTCGGGCTCGCCGGTAGAATCCGCGGGCGCGAAGCGAGCGTGAGCCCGGGCTTCCGTGGGAGATGAGGAAGCCGCGGCGGCGGCGGTGATACCTGGTAGTTCCTCGCCTCAATTTGGTGGGGCGAATGGGTTGGATGCCGCGCGGCGAGAGCTCTGGACATCGCCATGGCCGTGGGGGAAGCCGAAGCAGGGGAAGGAGAGGACGGAGAGTTTCTTGCAGAAGCGTGGAGAAAAGCACGAGAGGATATGGGATCTCGTCGCTTGGTTGGTTGCACTGCGTGACACTGTGCGTCCGGGCCCACTGCCTTCGACAGCGAGGCAAGATTCCGTTAGTGCTCAGCCACCGTCGGATCTACGCTCTGCGAGACTGTGACACGCGATCTGAACCGTTGGATGAGAGCTGAAGGGTAGGAGTATTATTTTAAGGAGCCCGTGGGAACGTGTTTGGGAAGGTGATTACGACCGTGATGACAGGGAGACGGGGATTTAGAGTGTTGGATACTTTCGCCATGAGGTTGATTGGTTGATCTACAAGTAAGTTCTTTTTGCAGCGCTCCGACGTCATCTTGCATCTATACATGTTATGACCATGTGAGATGTGATGATAGCTAGTTTCGGTTTATGGTCTAATTATCTCATCCAAGCTGCCGTCTGCATGCCAACTTGTGATTTGTTTATAGTTAAGCTTTTGCCATGACTGTTGAACTCCTAACCACGTTTCCTTTGGGGACACTGCTAATGAATGAATGATTAGCAGCGAGGGTGTTGGAAAAAACTTGAAGAGATGGGAGGGGATAAGGCCCCTCAGTAATGGCCGCACGATAAGGCCCATGTAGTCCAGATGAGTGAAAAATTATCTGTGGCCTCGCACAGCTTAATGATAGGCTGGTAGCAAGACTACTAAACCCAGATTAGTTCATCTTGACAATACTACTAAACCCAATGGTAGCAACAGCAAAAGGCTAGTATCATTTCGTTTTTTCTAATAAGCGGTTAACATATGAACAAAGCAATAAAAAAATACTTTCTGAACAAAACTTTTACATTTGTATTATTCATAGTTATTCAAGACTGAAAAAGTTAAGATGAAAACATCAAAATCAATTTTAAAATTAAGATTGAAAATTTAAATTTTGGCTATGTAAGATAAGTAATAGTGAAGTGATGGCAACCAAATGTTCAGTGCAACAGGAACCTTTTGTGCCCTGCGTCAAACTCGCCCTTTGAAAAATGTGCAATTCTGCTCCAGCAAAATCATATGTTCATGCAGTTGAAGATGAGTGAGAAAATTTCTCTGTCAGCCACTCAGCCTTGTATTATTTCAGTCTATGACCGCGTTGCCCGTGCGCGCGAGCGTGGTGGTGGCCGCGTCGCGTGAGTGTTCGTGTACGTGTGGACGCCAGAGACGAGGGGCCGAAACAGGGGTCAGCCACGCTCCAGGCTCCGGGCATGCGGCGGACTTGGGTAGAAGAAGCTTTGTTCTTAGCCACACTTTACCACGTCACATCTGTGATTGTCACAGGTTGTTAAGCAGATGTTTAATTTTTTTTGTTACAGTTGTGGCTTATCATACTTTAACAATAGAATATTCCATGTGTCATAGACTCATATTTTTGTTAACTTTGCTACACTTTGTGACTAACAATTTGATGGTCATATTTTTTGTGGCTGCCACAACTTATCCAAACTTAGTTATGGCAAAGTATGACCGGCAACCAAATACATCCTAAATTCCGATTTCCATTTACCCCGTAGGATCTATGATGGCCATTCGATCCGGCCTGTCGGCCCAGATGAGTCGATGTGCCGGCCTGCAAAACCCTTGCCGTTCTCTATTTATTCATCACTCATCAGCATTTGACAGTAAACTTAACTCCCACAAATTAAGTGCTAGAGAGAGATGTACAGTTGTACACACCAACGATAAAAAAAGATGAATGAAGAAATTTTAACAAACCAATATTTCAGCAACCAAATCAACCCAAACACAAACAACCCTCAAAGCAGAGAGAAAGCAAGAGAACACACAAAATGTACAATTCCCATTGAGTCGCGAACGCGCCACGGACGCGCACTCAGATATGCACGTGGCAGTTCACCCGATCGAACGAGCTCGGCGACGAGAAGACGATGACCGTCGGCGAGCAGCTGGCGCGCACCGTGTAGCGCCGCGTCTTCACCATTCCGTACCTGAACCACGCCTTGGCCCTGACGTGCACCTCCACGGGCAGCTTCCCGTCCGTCCTGTCCTTCTTCATGGCCGCCTCCAAGCCGCGCGGCAGCGCCCCCGCCACGGCGGGCGCGGCCACGTCGATCCTCGTCTCGTTCCGCGGCGGCTGGTCGAACCCGCCGGGCAGCACCACGGCGCCGGCAATGAACTCGCCGTCGTACCACACCCCGACCTCGATCGGGCCGTACGACACGGCGGCGCGCTTGTTCCGGTTGTAGGCGCGCAGGGTGACGTCGAACGTGCCGTTGAGCGCGCCGCCGGACGTGAAGTTGAACCCGGTCACCGTAGCGTGGTCGACGGACATGCGGAGCGGCTTAGACGGCCGGACCGTCAGCCACAGGATGACGATGATCGCCACCACCACGACCATCGCCAGCAGCGCGGCCGCGATGCACTTCGTCGTCGTCGGCCGCGACCGCCGCGCCGTGCTCCCCTGACCCGCCATTAATTCTTGATTTTTTTTCCCCACACACACTGGTGAGGTCGCTTAAATGCTTAATTGGGCAGTACACAATTGCACACACCAGCTTAACCTAAGAGGTTGGAATCGAATTGTGGATTAAGCTAACGTCGTAGCGTCTCTATATATAGTAACAACCGGGCGATACTTTGAGTAGCGAGAGGAGATTTCACGAGTTTCACACAGGCTGTGTTTGGAGTAGCCGGCGGTTTTGGTACGTATGTGCTTGTTGCCAACGAGATAGCTAGCTCGGCGAGACGATCGCTTTGCTCCCTTTTTCTTAGCTTGGCGAAGCGTTTCGTCGTGTCTCGTGTGGTCTTTTGGTTTGTGGGAGCCTCTCGAGTGAGCGGGAGAACGCTTTGGATGGGACTTTGGTTTTGGAATCCTTCTGGCTCACTCCTGCTTCTTGGGAATCAATGGCAAGGGGAGGGAAAGCACATCGCAAAGACAGCCTGCAAAACGGAAAACGAGTGCATATATTGGATAAACTCGAACAAATGGTGCGCGGTCACATATTCACATATGCGAATTTTACTTTTGGATGAAAAGATGGGGGATGTAGAAGAACCAGGAATGTGGAAAGGAAAGGCGCCGTCCGGAGAAAGGTTGTGGTTCCCATCAAAACGAATCGTCAATTTGACGTGAGCCCACAATGTGAACCATTACAAGGCTGCTACTTCAGTACTATGGGCCTGGCTCAACCCGAGCTGATTTCAGCCCAACAATGCCATTTTATCAGTGTTGGAAGAGCTAAGACACACTGAGGGCTAACTTTGTTAAACTCCACCATAGGAAAAGTGTGGTTTGCAGCAAGAGGTATGGCTCGCAAAATATTGACTACGTCATAGACAAAGCTTAGTCAATAAATTGTATATTTGAATTGTGGAATAATGTAGAGCTAACTTTGCTAAATTTCACCTTAGACATCAGCAAAACAGTTGACCTAAAATAAGTGTGGCACATATAAAGTTTGTCATTTTGGTCCTTTTCTTTTAGATTTGTCTTGGCAACTTAGAGGTAATATTCACATATGCGAGCTTTAGCTAGATCCGATACCGTAAGTATTTTTAATTTTATATTTGGAAGATGTGCTACAGTAATTCAGCGAATGGTTTTATATCTGACTATTGCCAATTACTTTTATTTTCGGGGAAGATTGTTTTATCATCTTATAATTTCTCACTTTGTAGTGGGTTATTATGCAATTTTGTTGAACTTATGTGAAGTTTCTCCAATCTAGAGGGGGGCCATGACCCTTTTTGTCTTACATGAAGCTTCACCGTTGTCTCTAAATAATGAACTTGTTTTTCTTTTGGAGCAAGTGATATAATGTTAAGAAATCCTAACGATGCGGTTTTCAAGAATGCAAATGTTTGTTCTCATATGCAGTCTTTAGGGCCACCCATCGCGTTTGATTTTGGGCTTTGTAAAAAGGAGAAATGACATCATATAAAAGGAGACGACTATGCCACGGATACGCTCCCATTAGCTCGAACAAGCGGCCATTCCAACAATGCAAGAGCATGAATCTTCTTACCCATGCGCAACATTTAAAAGTATCGTACATTCGGACGCGTGTTTTCCCGTGTTAATGCCAAATTGGGCAAATCATGAACCCAAATGACAATGTCACCATCGACAAAGACTACAGGGACATGGAAAACACACATACAAATGTTTCGTTTTTCCCCTATTTGAAAATCAATTAAAAATTGAAACATCATTAAATATAGTTACATATAAAACATGTGTAATTCCATTTTAAAAAATGTGAAAGTTATATAAAAAAAATGTGTTGTGTTTGTTCCGAAATAGCAACCACCATCAGACGCAACCAGAAGACATGAAAAATACACAAAAAAAAAGATTAGGTTGGCTTCAACAATATATATTATTGAAGAACTCTAGAATTGATTTTCCTTTCAATCTTAAACTCAACTAAAAACAGAAGCATCATTGCACTTTTTATTTGAGTAAATTTCACAAAACTACATGTATTTTGCATCATCTATCACAAAAATACAAATTTAAGAACTTGTCTCACAAAACTACAGATTTAGTGTCTTTTTTATCACAAAACTATATATTTAAGAACTTGTTTCACAAAACTATATGTTTAGTGTCTCCATTATCACAAAACTACAAGTTTAGTATCTCCATTATCACAAAACTACAAGTTTACTGTTTTCATTATCACAAAACTATAAGTTTAAGCAATGCTAAAACATATAGTTTTGTGATAATGTACTGCTAAAACTTGCAGTTTTGTAATAATTGAGACACTAAGTTTGTAGTTTTATGACAATAGAGACACTAAATCTATAGTTTTGTGAAAACAAGATTTTAAATCTGTTGTTTTGTGATACATAAGGACACTAAATCTGTAGTTTTGTAAAATAAGTTCTTAATTAAATTATAGTTTTGTGATAAATTATACAAAATACCTATTTGTTTTAAGTAACCATTACATGTAGTTACATCCAAAACATGTGTAAGTTACCTGCACTGCTAATATGCAAGTGAAGTTGTTAACCCAAGTTGCATGCGCTTCACTGGTTTGGCATCCTAGACGCAGCACGAGTCACGACAGCTTAAATTTTGAGTTAAAAGTTTTGATTTTGGGTGTAATTTCTAAAAAATTCTTTTATAAAGTAAAAAAATTGAGTTGAAAGCTTGATTTTTTTGGGGTGTAGTGTTCAAAATTATTACCTTCATTTTACAATGTAAGCGTTTTGATTTTTTTTTCTAATGTTTGACCATTCGTCTGGTTTAAAAAATTATACTAATATTAATTATTTTATTTATGACTTGTTTTATTATGAAAAATATTTTAAGCATGACTAATCCTTTTTTAAATTTACACAAAATTCTTGAATAAAACGAATGGTTAAACATTATAAACAAAAAAGTCAAAACCCTTCATTGCAAAATGAAGGGAGTACCAATAAAAGGTTTGAAAAATTGAGATAATGGTTTTAAATTTTGATTAGAATTTTTTTAATTTTAGTATAAAGTTTTATAAAATTGAAGAACTGAATCATGGACAGTTCAACAATTACCATTCCAAATTTTAATCCATTATTCAATATCACTTAAAGGATCAAATTGCTAAAAAGATTTACATTAGATCATATCTTAGGGAGGGCCATCCAACCTACCGAGCATCGGGCAGTGTTGATGCAACCATCAAAAAAGGTGTATGTGTTGATACAACCAATGGCGGAGGATAGTGGAGACCAACAAGGAACAAGGGTTGTAGCCTCCCCAGCTAAAACAATTTTTCTTAATTAGCATATACTAGTATGGAGCACTACATCAAGAATCGGCCCATTTTTCTGTATCCTTGTGACATAATGCTAGTGGCAGCAATCAGGCAGCCGATTTATTCATTTGGCTAGCTTGACTATACGTAGGAGTGACATTCAATTTAGATTGCTGGACAACCAAATCCAAGTCTATTAAGTAATTTTTCTATTTTACGCTTTCTAAATCCATCATCAAAACCTGATGAGTGATCCTATTTAGTTCATGAATCTTATTTCTTTTTTGCACTTCAGCGGTCACAAGTATTCTTAGGCCTGTTCTAAAGTTTATCACGAACACATTTTGCACGCTACTAACCGATATGCTAGCTCTTTTCAAAAAAAAATTGTTGATCGGCATTTTATAGATATTACATAATTATAAATTTGAACTTTTTAATATTTAGTTATTCGTTTATTCCCATAATAATTATGATACAGTTAAAATAATCTTTCGTACATCATCTATCTTTACTATAAGAACATCTTCTAGTATATTTTGGCCTCCCCTGATATTGCAGTCAAGCTACCCCACTGGCATACAACCATCCCTTTTTTCTTTCGAAAGGTGATGCAACAATCGCTATGAAGTTTCCTTATTTGGATGCGTTCACTAGATCCTAAGTCAGCAGGCATTTGCGAACTAATTTATGTTTATCCTAGCTAGAACCTGTAAGTACATGATCTCTGCCTCAAGCTACTTCTACCGTTTGGTGTAATTACTTCCATATTCATTCTGCAGTAGTAGAAGTTACTTTTATCATAATAATAAGAGTAAATTATACTCTGCACTAGGTAAAATGTACCTAGTACATTTTACCTAGTATTACTTTGCACTGGTTTTAGCGCATATATTCACTTTGCACTAGGATATATTAAAATAAGTTTTAATTTACACCAGGTTAACATAAAGAGAAGCCATTAAATCTATAGAATTTTTATGGATTTTTTAAATTATGAATCAAACTTTATGAAAACTAGCTTAAATTAAAATTATTCTCTAAGTTCAATTCATATATTTTATAAGATTTTCTTTGAATTATATGGGACAACCCGGTGTAAAGTGAAACTTATTTTTCGATACCCCGGTGCAAAATGAAAGCATGTGCTAAACCCGATGCAAAATAACACTAGGTATATTTTATCCGATGCAAAGTGCAATTTACTCTAATAATAAATGTTAACTGACGGTTATGGCTTATTTTTTATATGAAATAAAAATACCTCTCACTAATTAACGAGTAAATTATATGTATTTCCAAATATGCAAAACATGTGATGGAATCGAAGAGTTGGAGTCAAACCTCAAAACACCTTCATTGTAGGATGACAATTCTGTGGCTCCCATTGTTTCACTGTTAGCTTATAAGCCATAGTGAAAATTTGAATTTTCAAACTTAATTTTAAAAGTTGATTTTGACATTTTTTCATATTGATTTTTTTCAGCCTTGGATTTCAAATCATGAACAACTCGGATGTAAAAGTTTAACATATAATTTTTTTTGTTTCCTCATTCATTTTGCTATGACCTCTTTAGAAAAGTGAAATTATCACACCCTATATTTCTCCTTTGACAACAAGCAAAATGCATGACCATTGGACCAGAGCGGCATAGGAATCTTCGGTCACTGCGACAATGATCCCTCCAGAAAAAAGATGTTATGTCGTGGTATACACCGTTTGCTGATAGAACTGCTACCACTCAATTGCACCGTTATATGCCAGTGAACAATGGCGGGGCTTCACTGTCATTCTAGAGAGAGCAAAGTTATGATTATGTATTAAATTATAAGGACTACAGTGCAGCTTTTTATACTCTAAAGGGCATAGCTCAGGGACTTCAATGTAATATCTATAAAGCTAGGGAAGTTATAACCCTCTTTAGCCTCAATTAAGCTTCGCCCCTGCCAGTGAATCAATGTGCAGATCCCCCATGGTGCGGAAAAACCCTAGCTCACTAGTCACCACCATGGCTTCCTCTTCGTGCCCGCTGGTGGCACCGTGGTTACCGTGCAGTAATCACGGTATGCCACGTCAAATTCTAAAATAAAAAAAAATTAACCCTGATATCGGCATGGTTACCGTGCGACACGCGCGCTTACCACAATAAAATGAAAACACCCAAAATATTGCAAGAAAAAAATGAAAAATGGTGTAAGAACTAAGAAGTAAGAGAAGTGTTTGTTATCTAGTGATGCAATTAGGTATTTGTTATGTAGTGAAGCAATCAAATTTGTGGTGAAGTTCTTTTTTTAATTTTTTTTCTAATACATAACATCGAGACACATAAATTTATAGCAAACTTCATAAATTTGTAAAAAATCTTGTCAGCAATGTCTATAAATCATGTTCTACTTGTGTGATTTTTTTTTTGTTGTTTTTTCTAATTTGAATACAGTGAAATTCGGTTGAACGATACCACGGTACATGGTTGCCGCTCCTCCGCGGTAAGGCGTGGTTACCGACGGGGAGGTAAACTTCACCACCAAGAGAACACTGGCCACATTGACGCGGAAACCTCACCGGCGATAGGAAGGAATGTGGGAGAGGATATTGTGGCAGTGTTGTTCCCTTGTCATTCACACCGCCTGCTATTCACGTCAACATCGGCATCCACATGGCCTTATTTGAGGGAGAGAGCACATTTCAGCCTATTTCTATCTAGCTTGATCCCCTTTTTTTTAGATGAATGCAACATTTCATTGATTAAGTAGCATCATTACAAAGAGAATCCCGAATGCAATCGGGGATGACACCCTGGTAAGAAGTACAAGGATAAAGCTCGTCGCGACGAGCTAGAATGTGAGCTGCAACATTACATAACCGACTGACATGCACAAAAGAACATGATAAGAACCTTGAAGCTATCAACTTTGATGTCACCAACAACACAACCAACGTAAGACCGGTCTTTACCCAAAGATTGTATTCGCTTTACGATAGAGAGGCAATCAGACGCCAGAATTACCTGTTGGAAACCTTCTTCCCAGGCTATCAAAAGGCCACACAGGATTGCCAAAGCCTTGGCAACTTCAGGTGTCGATATCCCAAGAATAAGCTCACTGCATGCATACAGGCAATTTCCATTGTGGTCTCGTATCACCACGCTCCCACCCATCTTCCTTGATGACCGGAAGATCGCAGCGTCTGTGTTGACGAAGAGCGTCCCTGCCGGCGGTGGAACCCATCTATAGCAACTAATGGAGGGGAATCACACCTAGAAACAGGACACACCTTAAAGTAGTGTTGTGTTAGCATATTGACATACACCAAAATCGATTGCGCCACTCGACGCGGGTGCACAACAGAATTGTTGTTCTTCACATCATTTCTTGCATGCCAAATGTGACAGATTGCTACCACTAGAACTGTGTGTCAGAGCTGCGGTTCATGAAGTCAAAAATCCATCGCTTCATATCTGTCAGCCCACCCCATCACAAATTGAGATCAAACCACCTCCCATACTGCATTGGCAAAGGGGCAGAACAGGAACACATGTTCGATTGGATCATCTCTATTACAGAAGATGCATCCATCCATTGCTGGTATATGGCGTCTTTTGAGTTGATAGCTTGTGGGCAAGCAATCATGTGCAGTTCGCCAAAGATTAATCTTCATTTTTCCTGGCGCATTGATCTTCCACAGGGCATTCCAACTCTTGACAGTGCCATCTAAATTCGATGAAAGCCCTCTTCCATTACTGCTCTGCGCAGCAAGGAAAGCCGTCGAGGTTGCCAAATTGTAAGCCGATCTAACAGTGTATAGACCCAATTTGTCATGTGGCCAAGATGCAAAATCTTCCCCTCCATGACGGCTTATTCGAATTTGCAGGATGGCATCAACAGTCAAGGAGAAAACCCACACTGCCTCGCACATACAGAAGAGATAAAGTAGCTTAGTAGATCAGCTGTGATTGATATATCCTATTTTTAAGTTTTATTCATCGAATTTTTTAATGCTTTACCGTGCGACTATAATGTTTAATAAGCTACGACTGTATGCATTGTATGATGGAAATTTCATTCTTTAAAGAGGTACATTTTCTCAAATGCTTGGTCTAAATTTTAAGAATTTTAAAGGAAATAGTATGCACTTCTTTATGAGATTTTGATAACTTATTTAAATAACTACTATTTTCATCACAAGATAGTTATTTGTACATTCAAATTTATCCTAAAATATAATTATTTCTAGTTTTTTCCTATTATGCCCATTACACCTTTATAAAGTGCCATACATCTTTGTTGTAACAAGAGAAAATGTAGGTCTTCTTACCATGTTTCTTAATATATATTAAAAAATAGAAATAACTATATTTAAGAATGGAATTAGTACGCTCTTCATCAAATATTCTCTGCACCCTGAATATTTGATGAATATTTGAATATGTGCAGACTAATAAACTGCCCTGAATTTGTGCAGAGAATATTTGATGGAGTAAGAGTAAGTCAAAGAGTCCTTGAATATTCTTTGTTGACCAGAGAATGGAGGACTAAGATACGTAGTTTATTAGTCTGATGGAGTTACACATCATCGACGTGTGCATGTCTCCTCTAACTTATAGTTAGGGACTTTTTGACTTACTCTTTAACTTACATGTAGATATAGATGTGATAGGGTGTCCACATGTAAATGGTAAAGTTTCTCCAACCTTAAGTTAAATGAACGTCGCCGTGTTCTTCCGAACACAAGTTGTTTTGCAGCTCTGCGTAGGCAGAGTTGGTTGGCTACCCAACGGTCCTAACTCCCAAGTCTCCTAACACCCCGCTCTTCAAACACCATCGCGCGAGACGCGACCCAGCCAGCAACCGGCGACCAACCCAGCAACCCACTATGAAACTCTCCTATGTCAAACTCTCCAATGGCTAATTAACTAGCATCTAGTTATGCGCTCTCAGTTTAAGCTTCAGCTAGCTTCAGAGTCTGATCCGCAGCCGGGTTTCACAAACCTGCAGCAGCACATGCACGCAAACGTTTCTCTTTAGCATGCGGAGTAATATATAGCCGTATCACTGTAAGGTAGACTTGTTTTACCTTCTTCGTCAAAAAAAAAAAAGGTATCACATTACATGCGGCACACACAAGTCGTCGCGTTGATTGATTAGCTGGTAGATCTAGCTAGCAGCTGGAGTCACTTTACACTGGCATTTGCATCTGCACTGTACTGCATTGCACCGCAGTCCGTCTATCCGTCTACGCTAGCTGCACTGCACTGCACGTATGTACTGAGTGCAGAGACGGATCCCCATTTAAGCGTCTGCGCCTCCGCCACCACCCTTCCCATGGCCACCCTTCAATGCGGACTTCCGGCCCTTCCCTGTGCATTCAATTGCTCGCCCCGCGATTAGGTGCGCGTCGATCGATCACCGCGGCTGATCAAGTTAAGCGATCATTGGCCACCCCGGTCCGATCTATCCATCCATCGACGATCGGTCGGATGCCCAACGGCCCGCGCAGGCGCCAATTTATGGTCGACGACACTCGACCGGCTCCGTGCTCCTCGGCCGAGCGACCGACCCGTTGATCACCACTCACCTCTGTTGATCATGGATGCAAAAGTCTTCGGCGTAGTATATGTGAGTGTAGTGTATATGGGTACACGTACGATCTGAGTAGCTGCTGGCGTTGGCTCTGCTGCGTGCTGCATACGCTGGTACATGCAGCGATAGCTGCAGTGCACGATGGCTTGGCAAGAGAGGTGCTAGGTGGTGGTAACAGCCTGCGTTGCAGGACCGGTGCGCGACCTGCAATAAATTGGCATCCATCTCAACTGTGCTCCGACCAGTTCTATAAAAACCTCGGTCTCTCCCTGCTGCACTCTGCCATCCTCATTGCTTCCTCCATGTGGAGTGATCGATCACTTAGCGAAGTATTATAGCTAGGCACCATCAGATCCTTACGCCGGTAGCTAGCAGTTGTACGTACGTACATATACAGAGTTTGTTGCAGGGTTTTGCCTGAGCGGAAAAAAAATGGAGGTGGGGACGTGGGCGGTGGTGGTGGCGGTGGCGGCGGCGTACATGGCGTGGTTCTGGCGGATGTCGCGCGGGCTGAGCGGGCCGCGGGTGTGGCCGGTCGTCGGCAGCCTGCCTGGCCTGGTGCAACACGCGGAGAACATGCACGAGTGGATCGCCGCCAACCTGCGCCGCGCGGGCGGCACGTACCAGACGTGCATCTTCGCGGTGCCCGGCGTGGCGCGCCGCGGCGGGCTGGTCACCGTCACCTGCGACCCGCGCAACCTGGAGCACGTCCTCAAGTCCCGCTTCGACAACTACCCCAAGGGCCCCTTCTGGCACGCCGTCTTCCGCGACCTCCTCGGCGACGGCATCTTCAACTCCGACGGCGATACGTGGGTCGCGCAGCGCAAGACGGCCGCGCTCGAGTTCACCACGCGCACGCTGAGGACGGCCATGTCGAGGTGGGTCTCGCGCTCCATCCACCACCGGCTTCTGCCCATCCTGGACGACGCCGCCGCGGCAGCCGCGTCCGGCGGCAAGGAGGCGCATGCCGTCGTCGACCTGCAGGACCTCCTCCTCCGCCTCACCTTCGACAACATCTGCGGCCTGGCGTTCGGCAAGGACCCAGAGACGCTCGCCAAGGGTCTCCCCGAAAACGCCTTCGCCTCAGCGTTCGACCGCGCCACCGAGGCAACACTCAACCGGTTCATCTTCCCGGAATGCCTGTGGCGATGCAAGAAGTGGCTGGGTCTCGGGATGGAGACCACGCTGGCCAGCAGCGTCGCCCACGTCGACCAGTACCTCGCCGCCGTCATCAAGGCACGCAAGCTCGAGCTGTCGGGGGGAAACGGCAACGGCAAGTACGACGACCTGCTGTCCCGGTTCATGCGGAAGGGCTCCTACTCGGACGAGTCGCTGCAGCACGTGGCGCTCAACTTCATCCTGGCCGGCCGCGACACCTCCTCCGTGGCGCTCTCCTGGTTCTTCTGGCTCGTGTCCACCCACCCATCCGTGGAACGCAAGATCGTGCACGAGCTCTGCGCCGTGCTAGCCGCGTCCCGCGGCGGCGCCCACGACCCGGCATTGTGGCTATCGGCGCCATTCACCTTCGAGGAGCTCGACAGCCTTGTCTACCTCAAGGCGGCGCTCTCGGAGACGCTCCGCCTGTACCCGTCCGTACCTGAGGACTCCAAGCACGTCGTCGCCGATGACTACCTCCCCGACGGCACGTTCGTGCCGGCCGGCTCGTCGGTGACGTACTCCATTTACTCGGCAGGGCGGATGAAGACGGTGTGGGGTGAGGATTGCCTCGAGTTCAGGCCAGAGCGGTGGCTGTCGTCCGATGGGACCAGGTTCGAGCCGCACGACTCGTACAAGTTCGTCGCGTTCAACGCCGGGCCGAGGATTTGCCTCGGCAAGGACCTCGCCTACCTGCAGATGAAGAACATCGCCGGGAGCGTGCTCCTCCGCCACCGCCTCGCCGTCGCGCCGGGCCATCGCGTCGAGCAGAAGATGTCGCTGACGCTGTTCATGAAGAACGGGCTCCGGATGGAGGTACGTCCACGCGACCTCGCGCCCGTCGCCGACGAGCTCCGCCGCGGCGCGGACGCGAGGGCGGCCACCGCGCCATGCGCGTAGAAGATCCGAGGGCCCCCACGCTCGCGTCAAGATTCGTGCCGATGGAGGCATACTGGACAGTGGACATTCAATGTGTAGATAAAGAGGGAGTACGAGACGGTAAGTAAATTAAATGGGTTTGGTGGGAACATTTAAGCCGCTCTTTCTCTGAATTTACCATCCAGATCAGAGAACTTGGGAAATTTTTTTGCAAAGACGAGATCTAGTTGGATTTGGATCTGAGAGTAACACAACGGGAGAAGCAAGAAAGAGAAGTAAAGAAAGAGAAATAATTTGTGATGTAGCCAAGGTGCAGAGTACTTTGATAGTATTTGTTCAAGTTAGTTTGTGTTGGTGACCAGGCAACTATTCTATTTATTTTATTCTATTCTTAAGAGGACCTTATCTTTGCCGCATTGGTCTATCCATATATGATGCTTAGTGACTTGCTAATTTTAATTTGTCGAACAGACATGTAAGTAAACGTGTGCTTAGGTTTGCCTACTTCTTCGGCTTCATCAATGTCCATTCACGAGAAGTTTCTCAGTTTCCTCCTGCGTGGCACGACCGTTTGCTAGATTTCCATTGCGAAAAGCAGAAACCCTTGAGGTTGGCATGATGCCGTTTTCGTCCATGCGCATCGGCGCCTTGATGGCGTTCTGTTTCGCAATTAGATCCGGTGAAGGATTGGTCTTGCAGAGAATTTCAGGCGCATAATGACGATGTGTATATCGCTGGTAGCACACATTTGTCGCAAGGGCTAATGTGCAAATCTGCGACAGTGATACATTCAGTTGCTCATGTTGACGTCTGAACTGAGGATTCGGGAAAACGATTGATGATGATGCTGCTGCTGAGGCAACTGGTTTAGATTAGTACTTGTGGCTGTCATGTTTGGTTTTGGTTGATGCAACTACATAATCTAACCACGCCTACCTTCTTTTCAGCATGGATATATGGTATTTTATAGGCTTTGACGTATCAGAAAAATAACACAAATATATGAATGATGCAGACATGTCAATTACACGAAGACATCATGAGACAATAACAGGTTCGACAGTAAAAAAATTGCAGAAATACGTCAGACAGAGTCCTCTTCCATGTGTATCGAACTTCAGCCTGCAGGCTTCATCGTCAGTCAGAGTCCTCTTCCACTTCCATGTACAAATCCTGCAAGCATCCCACCTAACTGAACTAACCAATAACCGAAAAATATAGATAGCTGATCAACGGTGACACGGGATGCTTGTAAACGAAGAGATCAGCACCAATACCACTAGCTGTTTTCTTGTTCAAAACAGACGCAGGAAACACGAGGGCATGGCCAATTTATCTCAACAATCTTGCGGTTTTGCTGCTGCAACTTGGCAAGAGCATTCCGGGTCAGCACAGCAGCATCAGCATGCCAATGCCAATACATGTCTCATCTATCGTGCTGGTGCTAGCACATCCGCACTTAACGTTGGTGCATGTATGAACAGAAATAGCGGGCCACACTGTCTCCACGCAGCCATAGAGTAGTGTCGGTTACGAAAGGGAAACGATTTGGTTTTCCGAAGAGAACGCTTGCTGCTCTGCACTATCACTACACTTATCTGTTCATCTGAAAAAAGAAAAAAAAAAACTGTTTCCGGCGGATCGCACGGGCGGAACGGAGGCACGGCTAGCGGCTAGCCTTCTCCCCCGCGGCCCCGCCTCGCCGTGCCCCTCGCGCGCGGCTGCGGCCGGCGAGCAGGCCAGGAGGCGCAGTGCGGACGCCCTCCTCTCCTTATCCGCCCTAGCATTCTCCCCTGTGCGGCCCGGCCGGCGAGCATCTCGGTTCGAATCGAACTGAAAACTGAAGGTATTCTGATTCCTGTCTCGTAGCCCTCTCTAGCTCCTCCTCTGCGCCGCTTCGTGTGCCGGCGTGGGTGGATTGGGAATCCGTTCGGAGCTGATTGATTTATTTCCTCCGATTAACCCTCCTACTTCGTCCCGATTTGTCCATGTTTTTGTCGCGTTGTTAATGCGGTGTTACTAGCCTTTTGTTTCCTAACAGATTTTGGGGGTTCAGATTAACTGCTGTATCCCGCGTTAGATCCGCCCCCTGGAGAGTAGAACAGTTCATTTCGCAGAGAAATGTAGATAAGGGAGCAAGGCGCCATGATAGTTTGGTTTTAGGATCAGTTGGCTAGAACTGATTCGGTTCCTGGAATAGTAGGATCACCGACTTGGAGAGTGTATCCGTTGCACCGGTGCAGTGCAGACTACTCTGCTTGTTGAGAAGGGGAATTTGCCACAGGGTTAAGGCACTGGTGGGAACAAGGCGGAGGTAGAAGGAGCATTATACCGCATTGCTGCTAGCTCAGCAGGAGGCTGATAACACATGGACAGAAATGGTATGAAAGGGTAAGAGATGTTTTGTAGTAGCAGCAACAGCCTGTTAGTGGCAACTGGCAAAACAGAGATAGGTGAAACTTGTGGCGTACAATGAGTTATCTCTGACTTAAGTGTTGCACGGGGCAAT
Source organism: Leersia perrieri (assembly GCA_000325765.3). Taxonomy (NCBI): domain Eukaryota; kingdom Viridiplantae; phylum Streptophyta; class Magnoliopsida; order Poales; family Poaceae; genus Leersia; species Leersia perrieri. The sequence goes on along the minus strand of CM002480.1, from coordinate 19,113,027 downwards.
TAGTGGCAAAATAAGTACTATCTATCTCCTTGGCATATCATTTTAGAGCAATAGGTAGTACTGTAGTTATTTTCTTACAACAACGTAGCAAGCTTGAAAGCACTGGATTTGTTCATTGTGGTTTTAAGATGAACCCTAAATGTAAGTGTTCAAGTAATTGCTATTTCTACTTCTAACCTCGAAGTATAATTGATTTTAATTAAATTTAGCAAACTGTGCTTGGTTTGCTTTTGTATCCTCAATGGTCGTGTACTTCTGCATTTAAACTCAACTCTTTTGTAGCTTTGTGAAACTATTATTATGGTTGGCGTTAATGAGTTAGTGCTCATTTTTGTTGTTTGTTAACTTTCAGCCTTTGAGGTGTAAGCATTAAACGGAAACTGAGTAACCCGAGCAAGCACTAACTGGGAATATCAACATTATAGCATTCCAATGAGTCTAGGACCTAACCGACGCATTGTTGGGCCATTCCAGAAAAGGATATTTGCATGATTTCAAATTTCCGGTGTGAGTGATCGACTCAGTGAAATCCTGTTCAACTTGTTTCATATTCAATATGCCACCATGGTGGGGAAAGTCTTCATCGAAAGAAGTAAAGAAGTCTACCAAAGACAACCTCATCGATACATTTCACCGGTTATTAAGTACAAATGAGCAAAAGAGGAGCACAAAATCACAAGGGAATCGTAAACGTGGTAAAGACCCTAATGCTGAGAAAGGTTGCTGGTCTACTGCCCATTCACGCTCCGCATCCCCTTCAAAGGAGGTTTCTCGCTGTCAAAGCTTTGCTGCAGCCAGAGCACATGCACAACCACTTCCTCTTCCTAGATCCCGTGCTATGGTGGCACGCACTGCTTCTGATGTTACCGAATCAAAGGCCAGTTTGGAAAAGCGTGGCAAAGGACAACAACTACCACTCCCTACCACAAATTGGGTTAAACCAAGACCTGAAACTACTGAACCTGTTGCAGATTTAGCAAATGGGTCTGTCTCTAGCAGCGGTTCTATTGATAGCGATGATCCTGGAGATTTGAGACCTGAGGGACCAGCAGCAAATGATGCTGAGAATGTGGCTAAAATTTCTATGAGTAATTCAAGGTATAGTTCTTGATGCCATGATTTATCCAAACACATTTTTTGTTTTGTGTATTTTTCTGAATTTATTCTTATGGATACTGAATGCTCTTTCTGTGAAGTGTTGGGCATAAGGAGCATTCTAGTGCCATCATCGGAAAGAGCACGAAGGAAGTGACAAAGCCAACCAATGCTTTCCCGAATAACCAAATTTTATCTACATGTCCGAGAGGTACTGTTGTTGCTGAAAGTTATCAATCAAATTTACAAAGTTCACGACAGGTTGTTCTGGACAGTGCTCCCAATAGTGTGATGTCAAGCCCTTCTAGAAGCCCAAGAATAGTATGCCCTGATCAGATTCCAAGTTCAGCATTTTGGGCAGTTAAGCCTCATACAGATGTAACTTTTGTTGGGTCTACTCAGTGCTCCAGCCCTGGTTCAGGGCAAACGTCTGGGCATAATTCAGTGGGAGGTGATATGCTAGCCCAGCTCTTTTGGCAACCTAGCCGAGGTAGTCCAGAGTGTTCTCCAATCCCCAGCCCAAGAATGACAAGCGCTGGTCCAAGTTCAAGGGTACATAGTGGAAGTGTCTCTCCATTGCATCCAAGGGCTGGTGGGATAGCACCTGAGTCTCCAACAGGTCGATTTGATGAAGGGAAGAAGAAGAAGCAAACCCACAGATTGCCTCTTCCACCACTAAGCATCTGTAACAATTCCACATTTATGCCAAACAATTCCACCCCAACTAGTCCTATCTCAAGGAGTCCTGGTAGAGTAGAGAATCCACCCAGTCCTGGATCACGGTGGAAGAAGGGAAAGCTTATTGGCCGTGGGACATTTGGCCATGTATACATTGGGTTTAACAGGTATGCCCTTTTGATGTTCAGAATTGGTTGATGTACATTTGTAATTTTGATGCAAAGCATAATATGGTTTTTGCCATTTAGGAATCCTACAATGGTACTAGTTCTCGTTCAGGTCTTGCAATCTCTTCTGCATATTTATTTCTCGTACTGCATTCCCAGATCATAATGTCAAAACGTCTTACATTATGAAATGGAGGGAGTACTGTACACCTCACTATTTTATTATGATTGATCCTCCTTTGCTTCTCTTCAGTTTTGATATGTAATTTGCTTTTTTATTTGTCTCAGTGATAGAGGTGAAATGTGTGCAATGAAGGAAGTCACCCTTTTCTCAGATGACCCGAAATCAAAAGAAAGTGCAAAGCAGTTGGGCCAGGTATGACATTTTCTCCATGTTTACTGTTATTTTATTTATTTTATCTTCTCTATTTTTATATTATTCTTTAATATCAGGAAATATTACTTTTGAATCGTCTGCAACATCCGAATATCGTGCGATACTACGGGTCTGAAATGGTATAAATTTCTGCCACCAGTTGTTATCTTCTGCTAATACTCCTTCCTTTCTTCTTTGCTTCTTGTTTAAGACATGGCATAGTCTCCATTGCACATGTTTGATCATACCTTGTCTAATCATCCATTCATAAAATCATTACAAATATAGCTATGTCATGGTATTTTCCATAACTAATCTACTGATGTCATTTTACATACAAGTATTAATATTTTGCATTCGCTCCCTCATTTGTTTCTTATACGGCCTACTTTTGTATAAAATATAAGGCTTCAGTGTGAATTTATTGACTATATTCCTTAATTACCCATAATTATACATACTACATAGTATCTCTCCCGTGTTCTTAAGAAGCATCTCACTAATTATCTACGCTATTTATAAGGTGTTTAAGTAAGGGTAGGATGGTTGTGGTAACTTCTCTTTCTCTTAGTTTTCTCTTTTGTACCATCCTTAATCTTTGTGGCCTCAAAATAAGACTTATATTTTTGAAACAGAGGGTTACCAGCTAATTGGCCATGGCTTTGCTACGGATAAAAGTCAATCATGCATGTCTTAAAGACTCTTGGTAAAAAATGTAATGTAGAGTTGGTGGAGTGGCAGACTTAGTGCTACCACCACCACATTGTCTTCCTTCAAATGGAGTATAGGTTAAGGTTTGAGCTTTGACTGCACGCATTCTAAGACAAACATTGCCAATGTTCATACCCGTGTTATCATTTCTTGCACAGCACTTTGATGATGACTTGTGTAGTTGAACTATCATTTTTTTTTTCTGAACTATTTTCTGTAAGAAAATGTGCCTAAAAAATCCCATGCCAGGTGAAGCCTGCAGATTTTACCAGTACTCCTCTTTTTACTCTACTTAAAAAACTGTGCATTGTCCATTTGTTTGAAACAGGTTGATGACAAGCTTTATATATACCTGGAGTATGTATCTGGTGGATCCATCCATAAACTTCTCCAGGAGTACGGGCAATTTGGTGAACCTGCAATCCGCAGTTATACCAAGCAAATACTTTTAGGCTTAGCTTATCTGCATGCAAAAAATACAGTTCACCGGTAACATTCCATTTCCTTTTGTTGTTACTTCAGTTCCTTGTATGTCTACTGTTGAGTTGTAGATTGTTTTATTATTTGCCAATCTTTCCTAATTTGCAGGGACATTAAAGGTGCAAACATATTGGTCGACCCTAATGGTCGTGTAAAGCTCGCTGACTTCGGAATGGCAAAACATGTAATTCTCTGTTTCTTTCCTATATGTAAGGAGTAACGCAAATTTAAAGCTAATGCATTATTAGATAAAATTCCTTGTACCATCCCCATAGGAGGAATTGGTGTCTGTGCTTTATACTTTCCCTTGTGCTCTCTTGCACTTGCATAACAACCGTTTGTGCTAGATCAGCCTCTTCGATAATTTGTAAGAGATAACTACTTTGTTTTGGTCCTTACTATCTCTGTTAGCACATCTGCCGGTAGTTAGCAGGCATTGGTTTGCATATCGTATATGTACTGTTATTTTACATAGTAATATAAGCTTGTATACCTTCATGGGCCATCTTAAAAATTGATCTAATTGTTTCTAGTTAGTTTCTTATAGGTTAAGGAAGGGCCTTTCGTCAATAGATTCTTCTTCTTTGGGCACTCGGGCATGTCTGTAAACTTGTTTTGTGCTATTCCATTTTTCAGATCAATGGACATCAGTGTGCCTTCTCATTTAAGGGTAGCCCGTACTGGATGGCTCCGGAGGTATTGTCAAAAATCTTGCATTCTTCTATCACCTCTATAGTTATTTGATGAATTTTCTTTGCTTATCCCTCACATGTACTGCAGGTTATAAAAAATTCTAATGGATGCAATCTTGCTGTTGACATATGGAGCTTAGGATGCACGGTTTTAGAGATGGCTACCTCAAAACCACCATGGAGCCAATATGAAGGGGTTAGCACTAGGCTATGAAGCTATGTTTTATGTTTATGAATGTAGTATGCATTTTGTTTCAAGGTAGAGAGTACTATGTAGGATGCATGATGCATATGTTTGTTATGATTTGCTTCAGAAACAAAAATAGTTCAGCATGACACGGTGTTTGAATAATTCCAAAACAAATCATGGATGTGGGCATGTGGCACACATAAAGTTGTGTGAGGATGCAATCCTTTTATTCTTTTTAGATGTTGACATTAAAGCACCGCATGATGACTAAAGCTTTTATGTTTGTTGTATCTTGAAAATCTAGGACGAATTTGGAATTGAGTTTTTGCAGGTTAAGAGTACTTTATATGTTCTGCACCTACGATTTATTTGAACTTGTTGAGAAATTGCATCATGATGTATTCACTAAGGGGGATGCCAGATCCCTTTGGCACCAAAACTGGAATCTTGTATTTTATTATGATGCATACAGAGTATCAATATATTGGACTAACCCCACATCTTTACTGTTGATTCCATGCTACTTTTGGATTTTACATGTTTTGTTATCCTATTTATGGAAATGATTTCAACCATCTGCAACTCATCTTTCCTATATTTACATGTTAGATTGACCCAGATGTTGACATGGTGTTTTGTTCTTTAGATTGCAGCAGTTTTTAAGATAGGAAACAGTAAGGAGCTTCCACCAATACCTGATCACCTCTCAGAAGAGGGCAAAGACTTTATTAGACAGTGCATGCAGCGTGATCCATCCAGCCGTCCTACAGCAGTGGATCTTTTGCAGCATTCATTTGTACGAAATGCATCTCCACTTGAAAAATCACTTTCATCTGATACATTGGAACAGTTGACAACTATATCCTGCAAAGGAAATTCGAAGGTACCATGCTAACTGTTCCTGAAACAATGTTATCTTTTAGGTAAACATCTGTCATGCATCAATTTTTAAAGGAGACTATTGTAGAATCATGTGTGTGCAGCTGGCATCTGTATGCATTAATTCTACAAATTTCATAATTTTAGATACCTATTGTTTAGTACTCTAGTTTATTTCTCTGTTTCTTTTCATTTGCTTCATTTTGGCTCTTGTAGCTAACAGGACAGATAGATGTTAGTATTAAGGCCTTGATTGATAGATGGACAATTGATCGTTCCATTTTTGGTATCTGGTGACTTACACTTTGCTTGCCTTGTGACATTTCAGGTGCTTGGGCATGCCAGGAATATGTCTTCTTTGGGTTTGGAAGGGCAATCCATTTATCAGAGAAGAGCGGCCAAATTTTCTTCAACACACAGGTGAATCATTCAACATTTGAATATACCTGCTATATTCATAAGAATATTGCTTTGGAACTTATGTACTGAATATAAGAATATTCTAGAGGAGCAGTAACTAATTTCTAAATCTCTGATGGAAAAACTTGACTAGAACCACAAACCAAACCTCTCATATTATAATTCTTATGCTTTAATATGACAAGGAATAAATTAGCTGACATTTCAATGTAGGAGAACACTGAAGTATCTCCTTATACACCCTTTACTTGGCAATTGCCCCCTTGTATGAATGCAAAATAAATGACCCAAACTATGACCTTTGTATGATTTTTTAATATACGAGGACACTTCAGTGGGACACTACTGTCATGTGGAGCCGTGTTTACTGTCATCACCGTCCTAATCAAGGCACTGGCGGCGCATCAAAGAACAACTCAGAATAGAATTCAGATTGTAATTTAATTAAGGAGTTATCCTTAGAGTTTTATATCTACAAGTTAGTTTCAGGTTAGCTGTTAGTATCTGTTTACGATTAAGAGTTTGTTATTGGCTGCCTCTCCGATATAATGGACTTGGCGTGAGTTTCTTATGTTCCATTGCCACGGCGTCGGAGAAGCAAGGTGCTTGACGCTCTTGCTCCTCCACTGGCCACGGTTATGCTCTACGTTCATCTTTGCTGTCGCGACTCGTTGAAAGGCGTGACAACTACATGAAACCTGATAATGTCTTTTTTAAATATATTTATATAAAAAGTATGAAATTGACCGGATGTGATTTAAATAGTATTCATGTCCATGCTTGATTCATCTAAGCTGCAATATGCTCCGACTAAATATGCAACCAGTGTTTAATGCCATCATGATGTTTTCACATTTTCTCCTTGTTCATAGCCTGTGCTACTTCAGTTTGCTGTGATTTATTCTCAATTACTTAGTCCTGTACTCCTGTAAGAAATACGCAGTTCAGTGAATTCTTGTATATGTGCATGAAAATGTATGACATCTAATCATCGCCTCATCGGTGCTCTGCAGTGATGTTCATGTACGAAGTTATATATCTTGCCCAGTTTCTCCATGTGGGAGCCCTCATCTGAGGTCAAGATCTCCACAACATCAAAATGGTATAATGTCGCCTTCTCCGATTTCAAGCCCAAGAACTACTTCAGGTGCTTCCACACCTCTTACTGGTGGTAATGGAGCTATTCCTTTTAACCATATGAGACACTCCGCTTACAAAAATGAGGGTTTCACAATTACATCGAGAGGTCTTCATGAACAATTGCTAAACCCGCCTCTAGATGCTGTCCTTGGTCGTTTTGTTAGAGTGAAACAACTCTCGCCAGGTTTTCAGGAGAGGCCAGTCTCTGAAGCTGACATTCTGAGCCCTCAATTTGGAAGGATGGGACATGGGAACATGTGGGATTTGCATGATAAACCATTGCCTTCTGAACATGCCTCTCAGCAGGGCTTTGATGATCATATAAAACTAAAGCCTTCACTGGATCTGAGATCTGGTCCGCCGCGACACATTGGGTGCAACCGTGGTCACTGATTTCACCCAAAGGCGCATTAAGTTGGAGCTTGATGAAATAGCTTCTGAGCCAGCTTGCCCGTCATTTTACTTCAAACCTGGTACTCTATCATAGTACAAGAATTGTTGTTAATTATCATTCCAGAAGCTGACAGTCTCAACAAAGGTACATCCCTTGTCATAGTTTCCTGCAATACACTTTTATATCTGCATTTTCTTAGAAAAAGATCAGCCTTTCTGGCTTTCTGCTATACCTTGAAGACTGCAAAGAATTGTTCTATGTTATCTACAACAGCTTTTACACCTTAACTGGCTATAGGAGGAGTGCATGTGCTTAATTAGTGATTGAGTAGCTTACTACCATCAAGTCCAATATTTTTGCTTGTTATCTTTAAATAACAGAATCATTGAGGTATCAAAATTGACTTGCTAACATTATTGTGTGGTACATAATTTACGTGCGAAACATTGATTCCTTGGTTGTTTTATGAATTACTTTAGCAAAATTCTGAAACATGGACTTAGAGTGCCCGGGCTTATTTACTGATTATTTATAGTGTCAGTTACATATCCTTTGGTCTTTGGAGAGCTCAGATACCACTGTTCAATCTTCAGCTCTTGCCTTATTTCCTTCTCTCTTTTCAAAATGTTTTTCTTTGACAAGGTGACAATCATCATTTTTTTTGTGGACATTGAATAAATCATTGTGGTCATAGTCTATATGCTAACGGTGCATTCCGAATGGACAGGTGAGGTATGCCCCGTCAGGAAGAGGCGTAATACTGAAGGTCTTTTTATTGTAGACTTTCATACTACAAGGTCTGTTTACCAGTTAAATGCCACTAACATGTTTGTATATTAGAGAGGGTCTAAATACTGAAGGACCCAAACCAGTAGTTCTTGACCTGTATACTCTGGTATCTACATTCTTTTTCCCTCTGGTCCTTTTATGGGGTTTCGAGGACATTGTACAGGAGGAAACTCAACTAGAAGTCCTTGCACAGGAAGGACAATTGAGCAATTCAATACCCATTCTTTTCTACGGTAATACTGCGAGCTTTTGCCACAAGTGCATAGTGAAAGTGTTGTTGCAGTATGTTAATCCATTCACTGTATCTATTGCACTGGAAATTACAGAGATTCTGATGTTAATAAAATTGACATGACCATATGATCATGCTTGCCTGCCTTTTGCTTTTACCTTTGTTGCTGCTTGATTATTTTGTGGAACATGAAACTATCCTGGTGCATCTAGCCCGTGTGATTCCAATTTTGCATGTTCTACTAGCTGACTATCTGCACTTCTTTTTTTTTAACCAGTGCCCATTGGTATGCGTTTTTTTTTAAATAACTTTTTTCCACAAGTTAACATACTTCAAATACCAAACACCGGTGTGGCTTTTTCCCTTTTGCAACCATCTTAAACTGGTAAGTGGCAAACCCTTTGAACCAGACTGATCCATCATAGAATCATCTAACATGAATTCGTTGGAGTTATTCCATCTTTCCATTTAACATATCTTGTCGAGGGAAGAGATGATGGTACATAAACTTCCATTCCATGAACTAAAGTGATCAAAATTTGCCTGAAGTTACTGCGACCAGTAGCAAGATGGTACAAAAGGAGACCCAGCACTCTCTCCACTTACCCCCATCCATGTACTGATCACTGATGTACAGTACATTGCTTTGCTTCCAACTTTCCAAGAGGGCTTGGCGGTTCCCAAGTGGCGAGACCAAAACACCCACCAAACCTCCCATGTGCCGCGCTGCCGTAGGGTACGTAGCAAGTAGCGTGCGTCCGGTGGCGGGTCCCCATCGCACTAGTCCCGGCCTTTACACCGCCCTGCCACCATCAATCGTCCTCATCTTCATCGTTGTCCCGACGCATGCCAACCCAGGCCCACCACTAACCTCATTCTTATCATACAGATTCAAAACGCAATGCCGCGCCCTCAGATTGATTCATCACAGATCGATCGATATCTCTAGCCGTGGCCTTGCTAGGCTGTACTCATCACTCATCCGGGTATAGTACAGCCACTAGGGTTCATTTGTTCTTTATGGCATTACTCGCTCGGGAACAATTCGATCTGCCTTTTGTTCTCTTTTCGTTTTTTGCGTTGTTCTCCAGGTCATTTGGTTCAGATTAGGTAGGATCATACCAGAACTGTTGCTAAGATTTAAAGTAAGCTGTCTATTGCAGTGGCGGTTGAAGAGGAAAAGGATTTCCAGCAACAGGGTGATAACTTAAGATCTCCATCATAAAAAGCATAGTACATGACTGAATACTGGATTACACGAGTTGATCAGGGTTCAGATACGAAAAACATCGTGGGGGGAGATACAGGAATCGACAGGCGCAACAGTAGCGCGCGGGAAACAGGACATCACGATTTGCGTTGCGTGTCGTAGCCGGCGGCAGCGGGTGACGAGGCTTAAGACCTGCTCTTGAATGGGATCGCCCTGATGATCACCTGGTGGTAGATGGCAGCAAGGGCTGCGCCAACGAAGGGACCAACCCAGAAAATCCACTGCAAAATTGGCATGACAACAAACCTTGTGTGAGGAACAGTTCTTTTGTTGCGTCTTCTACTCTTCTGCGTTTGACAGGTTTAGCATGCTAAAACTAAAATGACTCATTTTTTTCTTGAGCAAAAGCTACTACATACTGAACAAGAGCATGCCACTATGCTTGCATCATTCAAAGTTGTTGAAGTTTATAATTACTTGTGGTTGGTTATAGTGACATGTTTGATCAGGTTCTTCTATGGATAAATAAAGATATCCGGCTATCAACTAAAGTAGCTGATATGCCAACGCCACTATGTTTGCATAATAGTGAGGCAAGACTGAAAATCTGACAATGTGAGAGGAGCCAATTGCTGAGAATGGCAAGTAGGTAAGAGAAAAGTGTCACTCACATGGTCATTCCAGGCATGGTCCCTGTTGTAGATGATGGCAGCGCCAAGGCTCCTGGCTGGGTTGATGCCGGTGCCGGTGATGGGGATGGTGGCCAGGTGGACCAGGAACACAGCAAAACCAATTGGCAGTGGGGCAAGGATCTGTTTTTACCAACAACGTACATAAATATGTTATGCTATGTACAAAGAACACAAAGCAAAATTTTCATACTTTCAGTAACTTCTTTCAAAACATATGTTATGCTTCTTGAGCAAACATGATAAACTGTCTAGTCATAAAGGCACACCACTTAAGCTCACATCAGTTCATTGTTGAAGACATACAAGCATGTATGAAGTATGTAAAAATGTTAATGAAAACACTGCTTAGTGATTACAGACTATCACCTTACAGTGTTAGTGATGAACTGGTGATCACAGGGCATAACTCTTTAGGTCACTAACTACTGCTGAACTTTCACATGTCAAACAAACGAGGGGTTATAAATTAAGGAGCAGGATACTTACAGGAACGTGTGAGTCCCTCGCATTCCTCTTGGCATCAGTGGCTGAGAAGACGGTGTAGACCAGGATGAAGGTGCCAACAATCTCAGCACCAAGACCATCACCCTTGGTGTAGCCACTAGCAACTACATTGGCACCACCACCATTGCCCATGTACAGTCCCTGCTGGAAGCCCTTCACGACTCCAGCTCCACAGATGGCCCCTAGGCATTGCATCACAATGTAGAAGATGGCCCGAGTAAGGGACAGCTTCCTGGCCAAGAACAACCCAAAAGTCACTGCTGGGTTGATGTGTCCTCCTGTTGCAGTAACAGATAACGAAGATTAGCAGCAGCCTTAATTGTTGGTTGTTTTGTGGTTAGTTGTCATGATATTTGAAGTATGACTCTATAGTTGTTCCCTCAGGTATTGATATTTTTTAGATTAACAAGGTAACACCTCAGATTTTGAAGGATTATACAGAACTGGTACATGAAGTAATTTGTAAGTGTGTTGACTGTATAAGTTGACAACACAAGATATTTAATTGTTCATATAGTTTTGTTAATCCTAGACAATATTCCGGTAGCAAGATTAATCCATACTAATGAACTAAAACAATGCATTTGTTGTGACAAATTGCGTGGTTTCAGTATCAATTTAGAAACAACTACCAGGAAATTACGTGGCTAAGAGCTGTAGTACATCAATTGCATGACCTTAAATCCTTAATTCTCTAGTTGTGCATCAAGCCTTTTTTGAAATTTCACATAAGCAAAACAGCATGCCAACGACAAAACTCTCAGGTGCAGACAAGGTACATGTTGGTACAAGAACAAAAGGTAAGAATCATAAATTTGTTGTGCATTCAAGTATTCAACACCTGTAAAAAAGCTAGTCCTAAATCTCTAAACAACAGGAGCATGAAGCCATGAACAACATATTTAGTGAATTTTCAGTTACTAATATTGACCTAGTGTTTTTTTACGGTCCAACAAATATTACCTTGAGATACCAAAATAAAATCTAGCCATTCATTCGTCATACTGATACCCTGAGGTACCAAAATAAACTGTTGGATTGTGTTTTGATATCTCAAGATACCGGTAATACCATTTGTTGGACCGTAAAAATTCTCATTGACCTAATATTTCAAAAGCAGGTAACTAAAAAGTTTTCAACAATTCAGTGTGCCGTGCCTCAAAAGTCTTGCTAATTATGGAAGGGGAAGTACACATTATTCTACTCCTCATGCGTCACTAAATTGAGTAAATGCGTATGCTATGAAGAAACTACTGAGCCAAGTAAATTGCAATTATCAATTATCAACTGATATTGCCATGTTTTTTATTCCTTTATCTAAAAATCAACTAACAACTGATTAGGCCCTAAGCAAGACAAACCAAAGCAAAATCTTGACAAAGCTCATGACTTGGTCTTGATGTGGGGAGGAAAGGGAGGGAGCTAATTAAGAACAAGGAGGAGAGTGAACTGACCGGAGATGCCGGCGGTGCAGTAGACGAGCGCGAAGATCATGCCTCCGAAGGACCAGGCGATGCCCTGGATGCCGACGGTGGCGCACTTGGAGGGAGACTTGGAGACCCCCATGACGGTGAGGATGGTGATGTAGAGGAAGAGGAAGGTGGCGACGAACTCGGCGATGCCGGCGCGGTAGAAAGACCACGACTTTAGCTCCCCGGGCTCGAACAGCGGCGCCGGCGGCGGCTCCTGGTAGTCCTTGTCATCGGCGGCGCCCTGCGCCGCCGTCCCTATCGGCTGCCTCTCCGAGTACCTGTTCGCCCCCAGGCGCACGTCCTCCTCCTTCCCCTCCATTCTCGCCTCTCCTCGCTCTCTTCTTCCTCTCTTCCCTTCTTCTGCTATGAGTGTGAGACTGTGAGTGATGTGGTGGAGGTGAGAGAGAGAGAGAAGAGGGTGTTATAAAGGCAGAGGAGTAGTGATGAGGAGTGAGTACACTCAAGAAGAAGAGGAAGGAGAAGGTGGTTCTGGAAAGGGAAGGAGGTGATGATCACGGGAGTGGAATGTGGGCCCGGGTGGGGCCAGCCGGTAGTTAGGTTGGATGCCTTTTTTTTTTTTGAGTTTATTGATTCACCACCTTATCCAAATTCAGCATTTTCCGTTTGGGCTCTGAACAAAATTGAGCTGCACTGCACAGTCTGAAGCTCTGAGCAGATAGGAAAATTGGGCTACTAAACTCTTCAGAAATGTCGTGTTACAAAAGGAGGATGAAATTGGGCAGCCTTTTAGTTTCAGTTGATAAATGAGAGTGTAGAAATAAATGCCCCATAACAAAGTTAACTTCGGTATGATGTGCCTCGAATTGCAATTGTGTGTTCTCTTGGTTCTTCTGTTGCACTCATTTCTGGCTAGGCTGCCTAATCCATCCCTCACTTCGAAGGATTCCTTTGGTTTTGTCCGGGATCCAAAGCCAACGTCGCAAGGACAGTGATGGGGCACATATATTATTACAATATATGTGTCATGTGTGTGAGAATTTGTGAGGTGTATACAATCCAGTCATGCAAGCAGCTCGTATTCTTTATAAAGTCCAGAACCCTCTTCGAGTAATGTTAGCCTCTTCTTATTTTACTAATAGTATCGACTTAACGTGATCAAAATACTGTTCCTGCATGATACTGCATATGATGAACTTTGCTTTAAACAGTGGCGCGTTAAAGAAAGAGAAAAAACTTACTAGAGTACTAGGAGTACTAGTTAACATTGCAGTAGTTATGTTATTGTCAATGCTTTAGCTGTTTAGCATAGGTTAATGGAGCACAGATCTGTTGTGCCACTGCTTTGGATGGATGCTGATGCAAACATGAACCTAACCACTTAGCTTTATCATTCAGTAAGCTTTTCCAGAAGCATAATGACAGAAAAACTGCAGTGCAATTCACCCAAAACCAAAAGGCTAGGCAACTTGTTTGGGAACTCATCAGAGTTTCAGTGTTCCAGACCATATTATTGAATGGGTTACCTAAGCTGAATAATCCATATCATTTGATGCATTACTTTGTATGCTGTTGCTTCTATGATCTATCGAGAGTCAAAAGTGCTACTGAAGCAAACGATATGATCTGGTGATACAGGAAATAGAGGGCCCAGGTATCATGCTGCTATTTGTACTAAAAAATCTGAAGAGAGAAGTAAAAGTTGCTGAGGCAAAGTGAGCTGCACAGGAGTACTTGTTTTTGCAGTAAATTTGTTTGCAAAAAAAGCCTGGGTGACGTTCTTGATTGATATTCAGAGTCCTGCAATTGTACAGAGTTTCCAGCAATTCAGAGGCCCCATGCTACAGCTAAGCATGGAACCTTTCGTCCTTTACATCTAAGCCGGGCATGATTGAGGACAGAATTATTTGTAAATGTTTTCTTGCTGAATTTTTATGTCATGAACCCTGGATGAGTCATCAGAAAACTGTACTCCTACTTCAGAATTAATGAACAGGGTTCCTGTACAAAACAATAAAATAAAATAAAGAACAGTGACCAGACCAATTGATTTGTGACTGAAATTTTATAGGAGTAATGGTTTTCAGGTACAGCCTGTGATAAGCCACTTCGCATGCATTGCAATATCTTCATGAACAAAAAATATTACTGTCATACATGTCAGTTTCGGTCCCGAGCTTTCAATGATCTCAATCTTTCCACCGAAAAACAGGTCTTCTCCAACATTTCAGTGATGAAACAGTCTAGCAGTTCAGCCCACACAATCAAGGAATTCAGATGGCTATGGAAGAAAACAAGCATAAAATTCGTCCCATCTCAATCAATAATCCTACCAACAAAACAAAAACTATTCCCTCCTGTTCTTTTCACTGCAATCGTACTCTCACTGTATTATTGGCGTCGGAGCAGAAGTGATGACCGTTGCAGGAGCAGCGACCGTTTCTGGAGCTGAAAACATGAGAATCCGTCAGTATAACAAAGCTGTAGTGCCGTACCACTGTACCATCATCAGTATAGCTTCTCCTTGTTTCTTTCTCCCGCCGCACCGTATACATTTTTTTTTCCTCGCCTCATGTCACCGTGCCATCCGCACGAGAGGCGGACAGGCCGCCACGCCGGGAGAGCGTCACCACCGCCGCGTGCGGCGAGCCCCAGTGCGCCACGCGAGCACGGGTGCGCGTCGCGTCGCGTCACGCGCTGCAGCCGGCCACGCCACGCGCGCCACACGTCCGTGCCGCCGTCGCGCGCGCACATGCGCCGCCCGGGCAGCTGCCTAACGCCTGGGCGGCGCCAACTGCTCCGGCGTCACCCACGTTAGAGATGGTTACAAACTTGACAGTATTTTAATGTGTGGCTGCAGAATTTACGGGGAGGTTTTTTTAAAGAACATGGGGAGGGTTTAATTTTTCTTAATTTTCTGTGCGGTTTTCTTTTCAGATTAAAGTATTTGGTAGGATGGTGTCTGGATATGCTCCAGATGATTGAAGCCAAATGATTGGCGCCGAGGATGAACTAATCAATAAGAAATTCAATTCCCGCAAAGTATAAAAAGTTATCGACATCATCAGTTTAATATAGTTCTGTTCCATGGATATTAGTTTGATATAGTGAGAGCCTAACTACTGCCTGGCTCATAGTTCTCGGCCGGTGGGTGTTCGGTCATATTATTGGCTTTTCTTGAGAACAGAAATAGCTAAACTAAGCATCAGCTTTTGCACGCATGACATTCTGGTAACAGCTTAACAAAACCAAACCACATGTGATGGGCAAATAATGGGAGATGATGCAAGATCACTGGTTTGGAATTTGGATTAGGATATGGGCCTATCTCAGAGCAGAAACCATAGCGTACGTACTTTAAGATTTCTTAAACGAGCTAGAGTTTAAATTGGAGCTTAATCAGGCCATGCATACAGAACGAGACGATCAATCAGGTCCATCTGATACAATAATTCATGAAAGCAACCTGGCAGAAGAATCAATTTGATAGTTTTTTCTCGCCCTTATCCAAGACAAGAAGCCATCCAAGCGAAGACAACCCGATATACCTGTCCGTCCGGGAGTAGATGCTAATAACACCACATGATTAATGAACTTGACAACAACGCCATGGACGGCCCACTGCCAGCCGAAATGCTGGCAGCCATTCAGTTCTATGGCCGGAATAGCCCAAAGAGATTTTATTACCTTCGGCGATTCTGTGTCCTGTGATCTTCGCATGATTTGCCAGCGTGTAGGTTGCCGCTCTCGTGCGTGGGGGCGACGATAGCGCCATTGTTGTCTCCCTGCTGTCTTCTCCTGTCTCCCTCATGCGCTGCTGTAATTTTGCAAATTTCTGAATGCTAGTAGACAATAATAGATACGAGTAGAACTGGCAGTGTATTGGTATTTAAGAGAACAGTGGTATGCACGAGATGTGCAAAACGATGTAAAGAACTCAAGCTGTGTACGTGTGCATGTCCGTTCACCTCTAGAGTTCGCACATGCAGATCCAGTACAGCCGATTGACCGTGCAGAAATTCAGACTGCAATACGAAGTATTTTGAACCTGGAAATCTGGAATTCCCAATCCGATAGAGGGTCAGAGTCAGGGGTCAGTGTCGGGGCATCATGTAAGGCCCGAGATATATTGGGCCAGACTATCTTCATTTCGCCGGGCAACGCGTTCCACGTTGTCCCTACGGGCTGGGCCCTGTATCTCAACCTTTTCATGGGCCAGAGTCGTCCATGGGCTTCTGCTTCGCAGCGGCAAAAGGCCCATGAGGAACTGTAAGCTTTGTGGGAGGTTAGAAGGAGCTGATCGTATTGTTTTTAGCTGTAGCATTGCGAGTTTTGCTTGGTGTGTGGTTAGGGATCTAGCTAAACTCCCAGCTTCTCCTGGTAGTTTCCAGGATTTCTTCCGGATAATTGCTCCGCTGGAAAAGAGCTTGAAAGATGTTTTGCTGATCACCCTGGCAGCCTTAGGTTGGAGCCTATGGCTGGTAAGAAATGATCCAGTGTTTAACAATGTTCTACTGAAAAATCCTTGCCAGGTGCTGTTCAGGACGATGGCGTTGCTCCAGAAGTGGGCTATGCTGCAAAAAGATGAAGTGAAGACTAGGCTTCAAACTTTCTGTGCGGAATGGATGGCGATGACGCGAAGCCTGAATCAAATAGGATGTTTACCAGTAGAAATCTAGAGATGACCTGTGCTGGTTTTTCTTTTGATGCTTTCAGGAGGTTGTCCTGGACAAAATGTTTAACTGGTGTCCCCAGTAGTGTGTATGGCGTGTGTTTGCTGAACCTCTTGGGCTTTGTTTAAAAGCCGGGTCATTATCAATATAATGATCTTTTATCTTTAAAAAAGGCCCATGATAATTGGCGACCCCTTGTCTCAAAAATAAAAAATAAAAAAATAATTGGCGACCCCAGTACCAGAGTCGGCAACCGAACCGCTTTCCGGCTCGACTCTGCTAGCCATGGCGCACTCGGCAGCATCGCCCTTCGCCGCGGGGCGGCGGCGGCGGCGGCGGCGGGGCGCAACCGGAGAGGGGCCCCCGTGTTGCTGCCGCATCCGCCGCTTGCCTTACCCGCCGACGCCCGCGCCAATCCAAGCCGTAGCGCGCGTCAGTGGCCGTCACCGCCGTGTGCGCGGCGCCACCAACACCAGCCGCGCGCAGGTAAGGATCCGATTCCGCTCATGAGCATCCACCTTTTGCGACGATGTAGACAGCAACGGATGGTGATTGGGACTCCCAATTTGGGAGGGAGGGCACACTTTTCTGCACAGGCACACAAATGTTCCAGGAAAAAACCAGAAATCCCCTCCCCCACTATTTAGTATTTACAGGTGAATTGAAGCATTCATCTGGATGAGCTGCGTCCGCATTGCGGAATAGGTATAGGTTGATGTCATCTCCTGTGCTGTTTCTGCTGTTGCCACTCGAGGATCGCCGAGCGGAGTACTCTGTTGGGTGTGAGCTCGTGGTGTTCGAGCCTCAGGTTCGTCATCGGCGACCTGGCGTTCCCGCCGTTGAGCCACTCTCTGATGGCATCCGCTTCGTACGTGTACCCGTCTGCTGCGATGTGAGGATCAGTCATCACCTCCTGTTCACCATTCATCAGAGAAAAAGGTTTTGTTAAGTTCAACTACATGCTCCCAGCTGTATGAAACACAGAACCAGTGAACCACATCGACCTAGAACCCCATCAAGTTTGTGTCAAATCATCCCTATCAATCTATCTTGTGCCGTGTAAATCACCAACCTGCAATATCGGGCAGATGAAGTAGGATGGCGTGTCATCCGGCATAGCAAAGGTTTGCCTGCATCCATAATTCTGGGAGGTGGCCTTCAGCAATGGCTCAATCACTCCCCAAACCTCCCCTGTGAGATCTGGTCTGTGCCTTCCACTCAAGTTGGCGCATCTCAGTCCAAGATGCGCAAGCTGGTTGGCCTGCACGAAGGGCCAGCTCCCTGCGGAGGCATCCATGATCGAATGCAGGTGCCTCTTTTCCATAGCATTTTCTACTATTGTTGTGATGTTCTCTGGTGATTTTCCTGTCAGCAGATGTAGGATGATAATGCCAAATGAGTACACATCGGAGCATGGGGTAAGCTCCCCGGTGGACAAATACTCAGGGTCAAGGTAGGAAGATGTTCCTGAAGTGTTGTTTCTGGTGCTATGTTTTTTGGGAAGCTGGCTGATGTGCAACTTGCTTATAAAGTTGATGTCAAGAAGAATGTTCGTTGGGTTTAGATTACCATGGACAACTGGGTGAGGCTTGTGGGAGTGGATGAAGGTCAAGGCCGAGCATACTTCCCCTATGATCCTGGTACGCATCTGCCATGTCAGCGGTGGCATGTCTTTCTTACGTGTGAGCTGGTCTTCAAGGCTCCCATTTGGGAGGAATTCATATACTAGGCCGAAACCCTCTGGGCATGCTCCTAGTAGTGTCATGACGTTAGGATGCCTCATTCTACTTAGAAAAACAACCTGCAGTGGTGACACCACAGATACAGAAATGATAATTCAGTGCTCTTCTGCAGAAAGGGAGATGTATAATTCAGCTAAGTTATCTCAGTTACCTCCCGATGGAATTCTGACTGTCCTTTTAGGCTCTGAGGATGAAGCAACTTTACGGCTACAGTTGTGTTTCGTAGGAACCCTTTGTAGACACTTCCAAATCTGCCGGTGCCAATCTTGAGTGCTGTATCATAGTCTTGGGTTGCTTGCTGCAGCTCAAATAAAGAAAAACTACAGGTCTGGGTGGCTGCAGTCATTCTAGCTCTATGCTTGTTCTTTTGGCGCAATTCTTCAGATTCTGCTAAGGCAGTGTCTCTCTCATGTAGTAGTTTGTCATAATTTGCTTGGAGCTCTTGGATAAAGTACCTGCTTTCTGCAAGCTTTTCTTCATAAACTTTGAAGGTGGACTTGATGTCAGCCATATGTCTGCCATGTATATCATCTAGCTCCCTTTTTGTTTCTTGAATTTCCTTCTTTTGTCGTGCAAGTGTCTCCTCCACTGCTTCCCGTCTTTTCAACTCATGCAGATACCGATGCTCCAGGTTTTCAGCCTGTAAAAAAGCTCCATATTTTCATTACAAACCAGCGATTGTAGTAAAAACCAACAAGGCAAAATCTTACCCTCAAAAGAGCTGAGACCATCTCTGTCTCAGCTTTTATTCTCCTGTTCGTTTCTTCAGATGCATTCTATATAAAAGTTTTCAGTCAGATCTTCTGCAAGATTTTTAACAGAATGCTGAATCTGATTCATACTTCTATACTTACAGCTCGTTCCAGACTTAGCTTCTGCTCCTTTACATCTTTCAATTCATGGTATAATTCATCTCGCTGCCTTTTCGTCTCTTCAATATCCATCCTCTGTCTTACAATCTTTTCCTCCATATCTTTCCGTTGCATCTTCTCACTTTGGTTTAAATTCTCCACATCTTTAACCTGTAATAATAGTTAGTTTTTTTGCTCACACTTGTGAGTTGGATTGAAGTCCTAAAGCAAAGTGCTTACTCTTTGAAGCACTGCAACCAGATCCATCTTGATCTTTTGGCGTTTCTTGGATTCCTCACATGATTCTTGTATAAAATATTCAGTAATTTCTTGTACATAGTCTTTTGCAGCAGATTTAATCTGAGTTATACGTTGCTCCAGCACAAGCTTCTGCTTCTTTGTATCATGTAGTTCGTCATATAATGTACGGTGTCGTCTTTTCATTTCATCAATCTCCAGCCTCTGTCTTGCAAGCGTTTTCTCAATTTCTTTGCGCTGGTTCACCTCATGTAGATACAATTTTTCTGACTCTTTGACCTATTAGAATTGTTTAGTTATACTTATACTAAAACAAAAATTGATTTAACCAGGCATGCTGCATTCGGTATGCTGGTCTAAGGATGGCTACTTTCTTTTACCTACAAATATACACAAAACAAATCTTACTCTTTGCAGAGCTGTAAGTAGATCCATTTCAGCTTTGCGGCGTCTGTTAGATTCATTGTCAGCTTCTTTCTTGAGTAGTTCTACTCGAGTCCATGCCTCTTTATGCTGATCATACATTTCTTCATCTAAATTTGGCTTTTCTTCTTCCTGTATGCCATCAGTGCCCAAGAAATATTTAGCATCAAGTAATCTCTTTTCTAAATGATTTAGCATTAGTGGTCTTACAGGATAACGATCTGGCAACAAGAAATTGACACTGTCCGAATGAGGAGAATGCATCACTGATCTTTGTTTGTTTGCACCATCAATAATCATAGGTTGAGTTGTGGCTGCAGGGACACTGATTGCTTCATCAGTCCTAAATGGGCCATACCCTATCCTTCCCCAACCTGAAGTCCATTATTATAAATTAAAAAGATCAGCATGATGACTTTAAAAGAGAAGTGTCAACAGCATGGTTAACCATTCTGTTCTATGTAGGAGTATTTTCTGTAAAGAGGAGTACTTTTTTTTTTTTGCGGACATGATAAACACGGTTGCTTTCTACTACATAACTAATCCTCTGTTTTGATCTTCTTCTTCTACATCTCCTACTAGTTAATTTATGATTTCTGAGGTATAAACCCTAGTAACTTTCAGCAGTTCATCAGTGCTAAACAAATACAAAAATACAACTAAATTTAAGCTGTAGTTTTTTAAAAAATCCTGTGGGCTCTTGGAAAAACATTTTGGGAGAGCTATTGAAACTGCATATCATTTTTGGCCCTCTGTTTCATGTAAATAACAACTTGATGTGTATGAATAAAATCATTGAAGCAAAGAAAAAGTCCAATATAGCTTATTTTTGTGAGAAATGGCATAGGCTATAAATTCTAAATATGTCACGATAGTTACCCCCAAAAAATAATTCCCAGTCACTCAGTGCTGATTCAAACAATGATCTTGGTGCTTCATTCAGCTCTGTTGAACTCATTTGGCTTGAAATGCTGCACACTGACAACGGTGTTGTGTTGCTTTGTGCAGGTGGCAGATATATTGCGAGAAGATTATCATTTGGTTCCCTGTAAGTGCACACAGCTAACAGATTTCAGTCATTTTCCGTTTTTCTTGGGGAGAACTGAGAACTCTATACACTGGCAACTAAAGATACACAGATGTAACATCCTGTGGCCCAAAAGTTTCTGAAAGACACAACTATGAAGTACAAAATTCAGGTGGCAAATGACCATTCACTTCACTTTACCTGGTACATATCAGATGGCCGTTGCAGGTAAACCATATCTTGCATGATGGAGATGCTGTCTCCATTAACTTGATTGCAATCTTGGAATTTGGTTTTCTCATTTCCCTACATATTATAATAACCGTAAGGTTTGTCCATGTATATTTAGTGTGGACTAGTTTTAGAAAATGTTGTCTAACCCTGCTAGCTACATAAACATGGTTTGCTTCTGGTAACCCAGAACGAAATAGTATTAATATTTACTGAAGTTTCAATTCATTAATTTTGATGCTGATAGCCCAATCCTGACAAATCTTGACGCTTTAAGTCCTACTAAGTCAAATACGATGATGTCCTGACTCTTGAGAAACCCTTACAGTCCTCACAGTCTGATTACACCTTACCACCTATCAGTTTCCAGGAATAAAGTTTTCTTTAAACATTACAGGAAAGACACTAGGTTGGGCAGGTGTGGGTGTTAGGGCGGTCCATACTCTGTGTAGTGTTGGTCTTCAGCTGCTCCCATCACAAGCTTGGTGATGCCATGAAGAGTAATAAGCTCCTCGAGTCCTTTTGCGACATCGTCCATGTCAATTATTATTTTGTCACAATCAATCTGAAAAAGTAGATAGGATGCACCATGCTCATGTTGAGTTGATTTTGAATGACAAGCATTGTGATGTCCTAAGTTACTCCTACTTGATACAAGTTTATTTATTTATTGATAAGCAGCAGCAAAAAAATTATGCGGCAATTTCACCTCAAGATCTTTTCCTGTGCTTTTCGCTATCAGGGCATATTCATCTAGGTTCCTCGCAGCCTTTTCCCGAACCAACCTTAGATAATCGCTGATCTCTTCAGGCTTCATACTGGTACAGTGAACTTTTGCCCCCACCAAGAAATGTAAACTGAATCGCACCAAGTGATTGTAAATTCTTAGCTGTGAAAGCTGAAGAAGCAAGATGCTTACTTTTATTGATAGCTTGTGCAGGGGTGTGGACATGAACTACTACAATCTTGGACCCATCAGTGGCCAGGTTCTGCAACGCCCAAAGGAAGGTACTTCTGCCGTGCTCAACATCGTCCTTGACGGCCACGAACACCTTTTCCTCGTCGGCCGTCGTTCGCTTCTCCTCCAACTCGTCACCGGCGTCCAGCAGAGAGCTCGTCGGCGAGCTGACGCTGCAGCGAGCGCTCCACATGGCCTCCATCTCTCCGCCGTCGCTGCCCGTTGCTGCTTCCTGACCTTGAGAAATGACAAGCACGAAGCAATGCAGTTGCAGAGTAACCACCCGGCTGTTTTATGTATGGAAATTTCGAGATCAACTTACAAGTAGGAAGCAGTCAGTGCCATATACTTTTGCATTTTATGCATTGACTCACAAAATTTATAATAACCCAAGGCTTTTTTTTTTTCTGATGACCAGAAGCCAAAGTCGACGGTATGACTTGGGGCGAGGGGCATTGCGTTCGCGTAATCGCGTTAGCGTGATCAAGCAAGCAAACGCATCTCATACGTACGTAATTACGTACTATATGTCCCTAACGTGGGGAGATGTAGTCCGTACTGTATATCCAGGAAGGATGGTTGCGGACTTGCCGCGTGGACCCAGGTGAGTAACTTCAGAAAATTACCGAGCATTTGAGTGTGGCGTGACAAGTCAATGCAGTTTAGAGTTTAAGATCAGCATCAAGCACGTACTGTACGCAACTAACAGGGACGTGCTTGGCCCACCTCCGGAAACAGAACCATAATGGGCCGCGTTAGAATTCATGGGCCACAAATGTTATTAGTTAAAAAAAATGCATCACAGGACAAACCACAAATTGCATTAACGAGCACAAAACACAAAAGGGGTAAACTCCCCCTTTTTGAAACAAATTTTGGATCTTCAAATCTCAATCCAAGCTAATGTTAATGTATGTGCACACGATCTACAGTTAGGATGAAGCACCAGGCATGGATGGAGCAGCGGGGAGCGTTGAGAAATTGCTCTCATGTGCAGTCGTCCTCTTGCTGCCGATGCTGCTGACGCTGCTGCTGCCACTCGAGGATCGCCGACCGGAGCGCCCTGTTCGGGATGAGCTCCCGGTGCTCGAGCCTCAGGTTCGTCATCGGCGACGTGTCGTGCCCGCTATCGAGCCACCCTTTGATGGCCTCCGCCTCGTACGTGAACCCATCCGCCGCGATATGGGGATCGTTCATCTCCTCCTGCACCACATTGAGTCATCTGATCACGAGATTTTTTTGGTGGTCAGAAGTTTCAGGAAAAATTGGACATTTTTGCTACCTGGAAAATGGGGCAGACGAAGTAGGACGGCGGCGGGGCGTCGTCGTCGGGGCGGACGACGAATGACGGCCTCACGGCGGTGAGCGAGGCGGCCTTCATCAGGGGTTCGACGACCTTCCACACGTCGCCGGTGAGATCAGGCCGCCGCCTCCGGCTCATCTCGGCGCAGCGAAGGCCGAGGTGCGCCAGCTGGTTGGCCTGCACGAACGGCCAGCTCCCCGCTGATGGATCCAGAATCGAATGCAGCTCACCGCTCTCGATCGCGTCTTCCACCACCTCGGCGATTTTCTGTGGAGGCTTGCCCGTCAGCAGCCGAAGGATAATGATTCCCAAGGAGTACACGTCGGAGCGCGGCGTGATCTCGCCGGAGGTCAGGAACTCCGGGTCCATGTACGCGAAGGTCCCCTTCGGGGTGGTCGTCCGGTACAGCCTGGTGGTAGCAAAAGCGGTGTTGGTGTTGGACTGAATCAGGAGGCGGCAGATGCCGAAGTCGCCGAGCTTGCTGACGAGGTTGGCGTCAAGGAGGATGTTCGCCGGCTTCAGGTCGCCATGGACGATCGGGTGTGGCTTGTTTGAGTGGAGGAACGTCAGCGCGGAGCACATCTCGTAGATGATCTTGGTGCGCACCTGCCATGTCAATGGCGGCGTATTGTTCAGGCAGGCGAGGCGATCCTCGAGGCTGCCTTTTGGGAGGAACTCGTACACAAGGCCAAATGACTCTCTGCAGGAGCCGATCAGTGTGACCAGGTTTGGATGCCGTACTCTACTGAGAACAGCAATCTGCAACAATAGATGGTGTCACTGTCTGGTTAGCCATGATTGCCAATTTCATTGGATGGGTTTATGTGAGTGATCTGATGAACTGGATTACCTCCTGGTCGAACTCTGATTGCCCTTGCATGCTATGCGGGTGCAGCAATTTGATGGCCACAGTTGTGTTGCGGAGTGTGCCTTTGTAGACGCTCCCGAATCCACCCTCGCCGATCTTGAGTTCTTCAGCGAAGCTTCTGGTTGCTTGTTCGAGCTCAAAGGAGGAAAACTCGGTGTTTAGCTCTTCCCCTGGCATGGAAATTCTCTGTTTGTTCTTCTGGCGCAAGTTTTGAGCTTCACTGACTGCGGCGTCTAGTTCTTGTTGTAGCTTATCTTTATCTGCTTGGAGCACTTGGAACAGATGCTTGCTCTCCGCAAGCTTCTCTTCGTGTTCTTTTAGAACGGTCTGCATTTCAGTTATGTGGTGCTCCATTACAAGTTTCTGTTCTTCTACATCATGCAGATTGTTGTATATCATACTGCACTCCCTTTTTGTTTCTTCTGTCTCCTGTATCTGTTTCTCGAGTGTATCTTCAGTTATTTTCCGCTGCATGATTTCCTTCTGATACAGATTTTCCAACTCTTTGACCTGCAAGACATTTATCTTTTTATTTGTCATCAATTGCAATATGAACTATGCACTTTTGAAGCAAAATAACTTGCCTTTTGAAGAGCTGAAAAAAGATTTCTTTCGGCATTTCGACGCTTGGTTGATTCTTCGTATGTTTCTTTCTTCAAGTCTTGAGCTTCACGGAGAGCCTCTTGAAGTCTACGGTATATGTCTGCATCGCCACCTGAATTCTCCTGTGTTGCACAAAACCTAAGTTATGTGTTGCATTTAATTGAGGACAGTACATTTCTTAGGTTTCAACTGGCACAAAACGTCAGTTATGTGTTGGATCAGGGATCAGGCGATATATACCAGCTCATGAGGAGGTGCAAAATGGTCATCGTCAGGTTCATACATGGGCTGCTGCATTGCTGATCCAGAGAGCCTCACTGTATCACTATTTCTTGATGAATGGTACCAGGAGGTTTGCGAACTCCCAAATTCATCCCAGGAATCTATAGAGTCTATTGCCGTTCTTGTTGGTCGGCCATTGACATTTTGATCTGAATGTTCAGATAACTGAGGTGGTGCAGTGCCAGATCCTTGAGAGGGATACCTTGCAACTTCTGTTCTTGATCTGTTAAGATCATGTATTGGACTTCCGCTTGAGCTTGATGCTTCACTCTCTGATGGGTTCATTGATCTTATACGGCTGGAAATGCTGCTAGTTGACAACGTGGATGCAATTGTGTATGCAGGTGATGGTGGTATTGCAGGAACAGTTGTATTTGCTTCCCTGCAGTGTTGACAGGCAAGGTTAGCAATTGTCTAGTGTGCTTTTCTGATGTTAGTATCATTGAAAACTACTCCCTACTTTCTTTTGTATAGGACGTTTATTTGTCTATTTATGAACTAACTGACATCATGTACTTCCTCCGATTCCATAATTCTTGATGTTTTGGACAAGAACACGGTTTTCAAAAAATAGCTTTAAGCATTACGTTTATTATAATGTAAAATAATTATCCTAATAAATTTATACTTTTGTAAAAGTACTTTTTTAAGACAAATCAATGAATATAATCTTTAAGTTTTTAAACATGGTACTTTTTTGAGGGAATTAAACACGGTACTTTTAAATATTGGTAATCAAAATTTTAAAAGTTTAACCTAAACTTTATTCAAAACAAGAATTATGGAACCGGGGGGAATATAAAGGAGAGAGTGAGTATTATATATCATAAGATTGCTTTGGCCCTGCTTGCCTTAAGTTAATTACCTGGTACATATCAGATGTCCTTTACAGGCAAACCACATCTTACACGATGGGTCTGCTGCTTCCAATATTTTGAGTGCTGTCTTGGACTTTGGTGTGTTCATTTTCCTGCGTATTATTGGGAACAGATCCAGGTTCAAAACTGCTAAGACTTGAGAAACCTTTTTGTTTCTTTTTTTAAAAAAAAATACGAAGAGCTTTTCTGTTTCTCGCTAGCAGAATACATAGGATGCTCTTATCAGGGAAGAAACAATATTTTGTAATACAGTTAAATGTGTTAGTGATATTTTGCAGCTCTAGAAATACCAAAATGTGAGATGAAAAAAGGGTTATCAGGTTGGGGTCACCTGGAGTAGTGTTTATCTGCTGCTGCTCCCATGACAAGCTTGGTGACGCCGTTAAGGGCAATAAGATCTTCAAGGCCTTTAGCAATGTCCTCCTTCTCAATTATTAGCTTCTCACAGCTGACCTGAGAAAACAAAATAATGATCAAATTATCATTGACAATATGTATATGTTCCCAAGTCATGTTAGTAGAATGCATAATTGGGTATTAGGTGTTTTTTTAGTTTATTAATGGCTCAATGGAAACGTAAGAATCGCCGAGAAGAGCACCTTCAGTTTCCTGCACATCAGAAGATATTCATCTAGTTTCTCCTCTACCTTTTCTCTCTCCTTGTTCCTATAGTCGTCCACCTGCTTTGGATTCATCTTGGTATAATGAACTTTTGCCCCCACTGGAACAATAGGAATCAAGGACAAAGCTATTCAAAAGGCGACAAACAAATGCTGGACACGCACTATAAGTCAGAAATCAGAAGTGAGCCAGTAGTATCGTTTGCATAGAACTTGTAATATCGTTTCCAAAAAATATTTCGAGTCATTTGCATATATAAGTAGTTTTGGTGGGAGTAGGCCCGTATAGAGTTCGGGTATACGGTATTATAGAAATTCGTGCATTCTCGACTCTCGTATATATTAGGATGTAGAAGTGGACTTATTTCCGGAACGTAGTGAGTACAAGAACAAATAATTGTGCTTAATTTCTTGAAAACTTATGCGAAGTGTGCATTGTATTTAAATAAATGGAATGTGAATGCAGGATGGAGTAGAAGGGGTTTCTAGGCACCTGGTACAGGAAAACAGTATTATAGCTTATTTCCACCATATGTGCACCCTTTCGATCAAAACTCGAGCACTTTGTCAGTTAAAACTCGGTTTAAAGGACAAGCACAGTAAAGCAAATAAGTGGCATCCCTCCCCCATTTTTTTTTTGGGGGGAGCTCCACCACTCTACATATCAATATCAAGAAGACAACCCTATAAGTTTGCCCTCAATTTTGACGATTGGCCTTTTTTCTGAAAATTTGTTTCGAGAGTCGAGACCTTAACGTTGGCCCTGGTGGCTTTCATCGGTGGTGCGGTCATGCGTGAGAGCGGCTCCGTCCAAGACGGCAAGCGTGGGGCTAGCAGGGGAAGCCTGGTGTCGATAAGGCACATGTGCCGTGATTTTCTCCGATCCTAAACACCGCGGCGGGTGTTCAGGGTGGAACTCATCATCGCCGATGAAGGGCGTAGCTGGAGATAAAAAAATAAGCTAGATCTAAACTGGTATGTGATTTTTTTTCTTTTCTTAACCAATGTATCATGGTGTTTCTTGTGTTGAATTAATATGTTGCAACGAATATTTTGTTGTGTTTCATTTTGTAATTTTTTTCGGATATTAGGATTTTGTTAACGTTAACAACTTGATGTTTCGTAATTAATGTTGTAGTTGGTTCCTTTTAAATGTTACACATATCGGTATGTTTCTAGGCGTTAATCGGCGTTGTGTTGTATCTGACTTAACATTTCACGATCGAGTGGTGAAACATTCAGGTGCAAAAGTGATGAAACATTTTTCTAATATGTAGAGCGAAACAGCTTACAAACAGTACGAAGTACGAAGAATTGCTTTTCAACGGAAGTCGGTTTGATGATTCATAACGGATGTGGAATCCCAAATTCCTCGCTAAATTACCCAAATAACATCGTCTATCCAATCTTAAATCTCTCCCCTGTGACGCGGATAAAGCCAAACCATCCAAAAGATAAGAGGATTGATTAGAGCCTTACTCATGGGGATCATCTGAGCGGGGCAGTGGACATGAGTAATCACGACCTTGCCCCCATCCTTTGTCAGGTTCTGCAGCGCCCACTGCAAGGTGCTCTTGCCATACTTGACGTCCGCGGGGACGGCCACGAACACCTTGTCGTCCACCGCCGGCGCCAGCGGGCTTGCCTCCTCCACTTCGCTGGATATCTCCGCCACGCTGCTCACCGACGTCCTGAAGCTGTACTGCGACCCACTCCCGGACGTGTCCCACCGCCTGTGCACCCCGCCCCCGCGTCCGAGGATCTCCATTGCCGCCGAGCGGACTTCCGGTGACACGGAGACACGATTGACTAATTGAAAGGCCAGGACCGCGTTAAGAATTGAGCACGGAGCCACGGTGGAGTTTGATTTCTGACGAGCAAATTCGGAGAATATACGGTGCCTATACGTGAAGTCAACTGTGGGGGTTCGGTTAAGTCCTCCAGCTCCTGGTCCCTTTGAAACACGGAAAACTCAATATACAGGAATAAAAAAAAAATAGAAATCGAGTGATATGTATTCTAATTCCGACCAGGAAAAAATATCACATAAATACTTCAAAATAAGCGTTTGATTGCAATACAACTATAAGAGAAAGGATTAAAAACATAATGTATGACCTCATATTTATTTTCTTCCAAAATCTTCATAGGATTGCTGAATTTTTACAAAAGATTCAATCATTTGTTTCGAACACCTTCTTAGGATTTTTTTTTCCTACAAGATTCCAATCCAACAAACTTCCTATGCTTTTTTTATTAATCAAATGGGGCCTTAATTAAGAAATTGTTGACCTGACGGCAATTTGCATTGGATGATGGATGACTTTCACCCGATTTGTCCCAACCCTAATTTCCTACATAAAGGAATTAAAGTTATATAAGAGTTTTAACTAACCAACATCATTTAAAAAATTGGAGGAAACATGTTTTTAATCATGGTTGGATCTGTATATCCACATGTGGATAAACAAACTGGTTTTTGTGCATTATGTTAAAAAATGTTTTTAACCATGGTGGGCCTAGATTAACATGGATAAAAATGCTTTATGGTAATCTAGATTAGAACAGCTTGAAATAACTGATAGAGTTGTATAGATTATACTTTTGTATTTAAATAGAAGAGAAACACTAACGAACAGGAGTCCGTTCCGACGGACCCCAACTCCGCGTTGCCCGCGTCCGCGCCGCGCGCCCTCCCGGGTTCCTCGACGGCGACAACGGCGGCGACGACGACGATGGTGACTCGACGGCGACAACGACGGTGAGCAGCGCGGGCACGGGGCGG
>CM002480.1:19069907-19083346 GCA_000325765.3 Leersia perrieri | reverse complement strand
CTCGACAACGGTCGGAGAGGTAGGAGAAAGGGGTACCGGACGTCCGTTCTAACGGACATCCGTTGGCTAGTAGCCCTCTAAATAGAAATATAAGTAAGTTATCTTTGAATATGGGTATTCTTAATTTCCCAAATCTATAGATCTTGATGCATTATTAAATCGATAATATTTGGATGAATTATTTATGTCTAATTAAGATTAAATATAAAAGCTTAAACCACTTTAATTTAAACGTGGACTATGCTAGACAAGCCAAAGTCCCTAAGAGCAAGTATATAGTAAGTTATAAGCTAGCTACAAGCTAAATGGAGGAGGAAGACTAAGAAAAATAAAAAATGTTGGCTCTCGGTCAAGAGTACTATACATGCTTAAAGATAAATGCATATGTAAGAAAAAAAGATAAAAAAGAAACTTAGAGCTAATCTTATTTTATAATCCATCTATTATACATGTTAAGTTTTAGTATGTGCTTATAGCTAAATAATCAGCTATAACAATAAGAAAAAGGAAACATTGCCACTGATGTGATACATTGATCAATATAGATGCATACAAATTACAATTGTATTTTCAAAACGGAAAATAGTTATATTAGAGTTGCATAATTTAAAAATTTTATTACTTTTTCCATTTATTACTTGTTTAATTAACATGGTAATTTTGACTCTTTAATACTGATGCACTAATTACGTGTTTAATTAACACTTGCTCCATTATAATTTCATTACTTGTTTAATTAACATGGTAATTTCGACTCTTTATACGGATGCACTAATTATTTTTAACATTTCTTTTTTATAAAAGTTGTATTACTGAATACTTGATCTTCATGATGTAATAGATTCTAGATTTTTCTCCTTGCCTCTTGATTATTTTGATATTTTCCTAAAGCAAGTACATGGAGATTTCTTAAGCTCTGTTGTTTGTGATGCTATTTCCGTTGTTGAACGATGCGACGTGCACATTGTTGTCGTCTAGAGGAATAATCATGTACTTTATGCTGTACTATTATATATTATTACTCCTTCGTCATGACATATACTCCCTACATCATTGAATATTTGACTTTGTTGATTTTTTTAACATATGTTAGACCATTCATCTTATTTAAAAACACATAAAGTATTTAATAATAAGTTGATTTACATGAATTTTTTGAATAAGATGAACGGACAAACGTGTAAAAAAAATCAACTATGTAAAATATTTAGGGACAGAGAGACTATTTGTTTTTTGTTTTTAGTATATAGTTTTTTAAAAAAGATATTGCTATTTCTAACTAACTTGGTGCTACTATGCGTATTATACCCTACTAACCATCTGACGCCCACTAATTACATGTTAACTATCTTTTATTCTTCTTAAGACCTTCACACATACATGTATTTTGGTTTTTATAGCCTATTCTTTAATCCCACCAAGACAATAAAAATAGCTGCATTTTTAACGGAGGGAGTAGAAGCCAACGTGCAAGCAAGTGGCAAGCCATAATACTGATTCTCGCTGCATTTGTTTAGCAAATAAAAGCCGGCTGTCTGTTGTAGTGACCTTAACGAAATGATGAAACATCCGAACCAAAAAAAAATAATGTAAGATACGGAGGGGGCAATTCAAGCGAAAGCATTCCGCCTGCAGTCTTTACGCGTGCCAACCTTGCAAGAAATTGTCGACTTGACGATTCAACCAACGCAGTCAATTGCCACTTGCAGTTTGTAGTTGGCCCATTTGGTTATTAAAAAAAAACAAAAAAACAAAAAAAGAAGCAGCCTGACATTTGCTTGCACGTTTGTACATTTGCTACGCGTCATGTTTTGGCGAGGTCAATCTAATTTGGCCACCTTTTAATCTACTACTCCCTCCCATCCATAATGCAAGACGTTTTAAAAGTTGAACTTTCCTGGACACAAAAGCTGTCTCCTGGTGCTTTTGTATGGTTGTTTTTTCCTTTTATTTTTTTCCAATTTGGCTTATTTGAACTTAACACGAATTTGTGCACGTATATTGTATTGGCTGACTTCTACTGGGTAATCGTAGGATTTGGAGCATTAGTGCGAACGCGTCCGGTTTTTATTCAAGATCTTCTCCGGGTCATCTGAAACACAAAAATTATTATCGAGATTTCTTTTGCGGTTTTGGTGAGGTCAATCTAATTTGGCCACCTTTTAATCTACTACTTCCCCATCCATAATGCAAGACATTTTAACTTTTTAGAAGCTGTACTTGCTTAATTTTAACCTAATTAAGTTTGTAGATAAATGTACCAACATTTTCAACACAAAACAAATATGCTTGAAAAATATATTTAATGTTGAATTTAATGGAACTAATTTTGTATTGTAAATATTGTTACGTTTTCTATAAATATAATCAAACTTAGAGAAGTTTAACTTAAAAAATAGTCAAAACATATTATATTCTTGTTCAACTGATTTATTATGTGTGAGATGTTATCCCTTTTGGCTTTTATCCAATAAATATCAACAATATAAAAATTTTAATAATGCTTATCAGAGCACTGCTATACGTGCTGACAAATTCTTACAAAGCTCTTGCTAACAAGGTCTCAACTCTCAACCGTTCAATTTAAGATGGAATTAACAAGTTAGCTAGATTTACTTGCAGCCTGCTATATCAACGTTAGTAAGAGTCTAGTATGGAAACTTTAGTACCTATATACTTCTCCTATCAGTAACAGGCCATGGGTGACAAATCAGGCCATGGCCCAAGGTCCAGAACTAAAACCCCATGTTACTGTATGTTTTCTGCCATCCAATCCCCTTGGCATTTTGGCCTGTTTCTTTTTTTCTTTTTTCTTTTTTGGCGAGTACAATGTTCTGAAAAAAATATTGAAGGCTACAGTAGAGCAAAATTACATCAGGGGCCAGTTTATCACTCTTGCCCTCTTGGCCCTTGGGTCTAATCAAGCATATTACTGTCAAAGCTACGTGCTCAAGAATCAATGGCGCGCATGATGGGCGGTGGTCGAGTTATCCTTGATGAACTTCTTGGCGGAGACCACGATCGGGCTGCGCACGACGTTGTCCGGCGACACCCACTTGAGATGCCCCTCCGCGACGGCGCCGTCCTTCATCCGCCCCTTCGCGCCGCTGATGGTGAGCGTGAACTTCTTCACCTGGTTCACCTTCTTGAACCTCAGCGTGTCGGGCGTCACCGTCACCGAGACCGTCTTCGGCATCTCCACCTCCGCCTTGTACACCGCCTTTCCGCGCCCGACGTTCGTCACGGCGCGGCTGACGTTCACGGTGTACGGCTTCCGGTCGAGGAACACGGTGATGGACGGATAGTTCAGGTCCTTCTGCTCGATGAACGGCAGCTTCTTGCACTTCACCGGCGGCGCCGGGTGGATGATCGAGTTCACCTCGTGGTCGCTGTACCCGAGAGCGCACAGGAAAGGGACGTAGTCCGACGCGCTCAGGTTGTACACGAGTCCCGGGTTCATGGCCTTCGCCGGGTTGATTTGACCCGCGCCCATCGCGAACAGGTCGGCCTTGTTCCCGTCCTGGTCGGTGATCGGCTTCCGTCGCCGGTCCATCGTGTCGGCCGTCGTCATCATGGCCGACTTGATCGCCGCCGGCGACCACTTGGGGTGCGCTTTCTTGATTAGCGCGGCGATCCCGCTGAGGTGTGGCGCTGACATGGACGTGCCGGACATGATATCGAACTTCGCTGCCAGTGGATTTGGCGGCGTGGAGAGCCCTTGTGGCCCCGGCACGCCGGCGATGATGTTCACGCCGGGGCCGGCGATGTCGGGCTTGATGATTCCTTGGTTCTGCTTGCTTGGCCCTCGCGACGAGAACGGCGCCACCGCTGGCGTCATGCTCGTGCGGTTGCCGAACTCCGTTCCTTTGTAGATCAGCGCGGCCGTCGGCGTCTTCGTGGATTTCATGTAGGACTTGAGCTTCTTCCCGACCTTGTAGGCGATCTGCGCCACGGGGAGGATGTGCGGCTTGGGTTGGAGCACCGAGCCCATGAACTCCGGCCCGACGAGAACCATCCCGGCGGCTCCGGATTTGTGTAGGTAGCTCCCTTTCTCGAGGCCGGTAATGTTGCCACCTTGGTGACACACGACAAGCTTCCCGGCGACGTGCACTTTCTTCATCAAGCGCTCGTCGGAACACGTGCCGTCGCCGCGGGTGTCCTCTATTAGTGGCCACTGCGTGTTCGGGAAGTTGGGGGGTTGGTATAGCGCCTCGCCGTCGAGCTCGACGCCGTTGCCGAGCTTCATGGTAACAACGAACTTCCGGTCGGTCGTCGACGCCGCCACGGTGAGCAGCCACGGCGCCTCGTTGGAGACTGTCGATGGGCCCGGGCCGTTGTTTCCGGCCGACGTGGAGACAAATACGCCTCTCATCATGGCGGTGTAGCCCCCGAGCGCGACGGGGTCGGCGGCGAACTCGCCGGCCTCGTCGTCGCCGAGCGAGATCGAGAGAACGTCAACGCCCTCGTCGACGGCGTCGTCCATCGCCGCCAGTATGTCATCCCTGTCGCATCCCTTGTCCTGGAAGCACACCTGGTAGAGCGCGAGGTGGGCGCGGGGGGCCATGCCGGATGCCGTGCCGATCCCGTTGCCCATCGCGTTCGCCCCGGGCACGAAGTTGCCCGCCGCCGTGCTCGACGTGTGCGTGCCGTGCGCCGACTCGTTGACGGGGAGCACCGGGTCGTCGATCCCCCTCCACTTCCACCTCGCCGACTCGTAGAACGACCGCGCGCCGATGAGCTTGTTGTTGCACACGGTGCTGTTGAAGTCGCACCGTCCCTTCCACTTGTGCGGCGGCGGCGCCATCCCGGCGTCGTCGAACGACGGGTGTCCCGCGGCGATGCCGTCGTCGAGCACGCCGATGATCATCCCCTCGCCCATGTTTCTCGTCCTGTTCCACACGCCGCCGCGGGTGCCCGCTGGGCCGGTGAGACCGATCAGACGCGGCGTGTACGTGGTCATCAGCTTGTACGTCTTCTCCGGGATGGCCTTCACGAACCAGTCCTTCTTGGCCATCTCGAACACCTCCTCGCGGGTGACGCGGGCGCAGAAGCCGTTGACGACGTTGCGGTAGGAGTAGATGAGCCGCGTCGCGGCGCCCGGGTCGTGTTCGAGCTCCTCCTTGGCCATGTCGCACACGGACGCCAGCAGCGACGCGTGCCAGCTCGACACCGTCGTGTACACATTCTGGTCGTACGCGTACGGCGTGCGCACGATGATCAGGTAGTTCTTGTGCACGGCGGTGTCGTTGTGTGCGACGGCGACGGTCGACAGAAGCGACGGGACGAGGGCGACGACGACGGCAAAGCGGAGGCAGAGGAGTGCCCCTAGACGCGCCATTGGTGAGCAACCAAAGCTACCAATGGAAGGTGAATCTAGGGACAAATGGCGGACAATGTTGCATGCGAAGAGAAAAATGGCGACCAATGTTGCATGCGAAGAGATTACTCCGTTTCGTCCTAAAAATGGTCTTGACTTGAATGCATGGAAATGAACTTGAGCCTGCACGATGCACAGGCTTAATATAGCAACACGTAAGCTCGCGGCCACAAGTTCCATCATGCTTCGTTTGAACTTCAACCACATGTGAAATTGCGAAGGAAATGGTGGAGAATTCTGCACCTCAGATTGCCAGATATCAGTATGGAAATGACAGTATAAATGCAGTCCTCTCCTCACTTGTGATACCCAAGCTCAATTCTTGATTTGTATCTCTCCTAGCTCCTACTATAAAGTCTTAAATATTACGAGCAAGTAGATATCCGCTCATTCTTGTATTCACAACATTCATTACATACTTAGTGGTCACCCTTAGTGTTTACCTTTTCGTATGCAAGTTCGATCCATGATGAATTAATTGGTGATCTCCGATACATACTCGTAGTACGTACCAATACAGGACAGTACATGCATGAGTTGCGACATTGTAAGGTTCAGACTTTAGATGTATCTCAGCATTCTGAATTGCTGACATAAATGTTTTGAACCGACCACAAGGTTGGCTCAACATGGATTTGGAGTTGTTGTTTGTAACATTTAACCTTTCGTCTTATTAAAAAGTTTTTAAAAAAATTGTTTTGTTTATGATTTACTTATTATCAAAACTACTTTAAATATGACTTATTATTTTTATATTTACACTAAATATTTTGAATAAGAAGGGTCAGAAGTTACGAACAAAAACTTCAAATCCCTTATAATATGGGACAGAGGGAATAATTGACAAGACCTTTCTTGGCCAAACGGTCCTGCCCAGAACAGGCAAGCCTTGTCGGGCCCGATCGGTTGTTCGTGACATGCTGGGCCAGCTCACCAGCTATGTATGCGGTACAGGCAGTACCCACGGCACGGTGGTTCATGCCATATCGGTCCGAAGGCACATCTAAAACTTATAAAAACAATTCTATTTTAGCTCCCTCGCATATAGAATAAGTCACTTTAGACCAAGAACTTAGAATAAGTCTATTTTGGGTTACTTAGCTTTAAAATAAGTATTTTTTAAACAAAGAAATATAAAACTAGTCTAATTTAGGTCCTTCAATTATTTTGGGTACCATCATGCCATGCCGGGCCAGCTCACCGTGCTAAGGTATAGGCCCCGGCACGGCTAGTGGTCGGGCCATGCCGGTACGGGCCTGACAATGGTCGGGTCGTACCATGCCTAAGCCAGGCCAAAACGTTGTGCCGTGGGCCGAGCCTTCGGGACCAGGGCCATATGGCCAACCATAATTCAACCTATTTCAATATCTCAGTTAGTACCGTTATTCAGCCTTAGAAAATAAACATTACTTTAATTTACTAACTTAATTATATTTTGAGTTGTACTAGGGCATATTCAATTGTTGAGACACTATTATTGTTGTATGTAACTTTTTTCTATTTCATCTAAAGATAACATTAATACATTAATGAAAATTCAATATGGTATTGTTTACTTACAACACTTCTTGACTGTTCATGTGTTGCGTCAGGGATGTAAGTGATCACAAACATGTTACGCGGCAATTTCTGCCGACCGTATCAGATACACAGCTACTTGTTATACGGGAAAAATGGGGTCCGTATCCTCTGCCGTTTGGACCTTGCTACGGCACCGTGCCGTTGTGCTATCGTAGCCGTTCCGTTAGAACGAACGAACAAGATTGAATCATTAAATTTTTGCTGATGAGTACCTCAAATCCTTCTATCGGTATGCTTCCAAGCTCCATAGTGTTGCTGTGTTGATGCATTTTCTTTAGCGATGTACGTATCCTTGCCGACATATTTCATCGTCAGCGATACTACCACATTCATGAAGTAGCGAGTTTTTTTTTTTTTTTTTTTTGGCTATCTACCCTGCTTCTGTCTACAAAGCAACCGGTCATGAGAACTAAGTAATTAATTAAATATAGCCTTTCGGTGATTTATGCTGCTGCGTCCAACGGATTAAGTTCTTCATTTAATTTAGGAAGAAACTTGTTCTTTCATACGGAGGAGAATGGGAGAAGAAAAAAACACAAGATAAGTAGTATAAGAAAGAAATTAAGCAGCTCTATTTGCCTTCACCCTTTGATTGGAAAAGAACGTCCCAGATTGCTCAACGGCAGGTGCCGTAGCACAGGCCAACGGCCGATGATACGGACCCGGAAAAATGCACTATATCTTCACAGAAAAGGAAAAAGAAGTCATTTTCGAGTTTGTGTCCATCTGAAAGCAGCAATGAAGAAGGCACATACGTTTTTTCTCTTTGGCATGAAAAGCCACAATTGTTAACATCACAAGACAAATGCAACTGTCTTATTGCGCGTCAATTTTTTTCACAGAATTGTCTTCAAATTACCGACGCCGGCCTCGACTTTTAGCTTACCGCTAACGTTGCAGATATAGTTGACAGTTGCCATCGGGCATCGGGCATCGGGCATCGGGCATAGCCGATATGCGGATATGCCCCATATCCACTGTGAAGTGTGATTGTGTGTGTGAACTTCGCGCGTTCCACAAAGGCACAAACAAACAAGCTCGTAGTAACACGATGCTACGCTTGCTATCCCATCCAATGCAGGTGATCGATCCCCCCACGTCGACCAAAGGTTCCAGACCTCCAGTCTTCCAGGAACGCATCAAGTGCCCGAATGCCATGACACACACTTGGGCACACACTCACCCCCACCCCTGTCTCGTCTTCACACTGGAGCACCCGGGCGCGCGAACGCTGCGCGGCTGTTTCCTTGCCCGGCCAGCCGCGCGCGCGCGTAGGCGCCGCGGAAGCAACGCCACAACGGCCGCCTCGGGTTCGCACAAGCTCCGACTCCGCGCGATGGGAGGGGAGGGGTCGGCGAAACGCGCGTACGGTCGCGCGGCCGCGGCCGCCGCGTCCTGCTGGGTCCGGTTAGGCTTTGCGGCTCTGTGGAAGAGGCTCAGGTGGATCGGCCTTCCCCGCCGGCGCTTGCGGACGTACGTCCTCAGCGCCAGGGGGCTCAACTACGACCCGCTCGGCTACTCCCAGAACTTCGACGACGGGAGGCTGGGCGACGGCGAGTGCGAACCCAACTTCTCGGTCAGGTTCGCTCGGCACGCTGGCGCGACGAGGCTGTCGCCACCGTCTGTCGCTTCTTGAAGCTTTCTGTACTTCCATGCATGCGCACAGCACAGCACAAGGAGAGCTATACTAGGAGGAAGTTGCCTTCTAATTTCCTTCCTTCGAGTACGTGGTGTGGCAATCAGTGGATGAATTTTTAGATTTGCCTGTAGGAGTAAGTAACTATGTAGCTGTAGTAGATGTATCCAAGTAAATATTTAGATTTGCCTTCATTTTTCTGTCAGAATACAGGGTCAAGATACATCAAGTCACAGGTTGATTGTAAGGGAATTTACATTCGACTTTGTTGATAATACAAAATTTTGCTTTCCTAGATGTGAGATTTCTACTCAAAATGGCTGCTCACCGGTTTGGCTGCCTATGTATCCAAAAATGTAATGTACACTTGTACAAATGTTTACTATCAAGACCTAAGAAATGGTTGGTTCAGTAACCACAAGTCTACAATCTTCTACAAGCCTAGCAGAACCATCCCAATCATTAGTTCATGAGATTGACCTAGAAATTCAGATACTTTCAGAGTTCCTGCACCACACTTCATCTCTCTCTGATCAAAAGCTCCTTGTAGGAACCTCTTGTTCAGAAAACATAATTGTTTTGAGGAACTCGTAGGATGTGAAAAATATAGCCCCTTGAGATATATACATAGCCAGCCTTGGAGCCAAACCCCTGGAGAAATACAAATGTTGCTTGATAATTTGAGTACTTGCAATAGGAATGGTAAGAACTTAAATTTATTAGGATGACTAGTATGGTGTGTAAATGTCCGTACCTGTAAAGACCCTGGAAGCCTTCACGCTGGAAAATTTCTTTAAGTGCAGGAAGAACCCCTTCATACTTGCTAACAGGGCAGAGTGCCTAACAAACATGGGATACAGTTAGTTTAGTTTTGCTGAAACCATTACCTTAGTTTCTCATGTATACCAAACTAGTGACTAAAACTTCAGCCAATAAAAACAGACAAGCAACTTAATTGATGGTAATGGTTTATGGTTTAGTGATAAATCATGTCTTATGTTACCTGTAACTGCACTCGTGTCTTAACAACATCGAATGGAGTTGTAAACAGAGCAGCAGTAGACCCAGCAAAACCTCCACAAAAAAGCTGCAATGCAAAAGAAATCAATGATTTTGGCTGACCTGAGGAAATTTAATATTTCAACAAAAATAAGAAGTGCAAAATTGAATCAAGTTCAGGTAAATTAAAGCCAAGTGAGCTGGGTTGCTGGACTTCAGTTGTTCAAGGCTTCCAGCTCAAATCACTTTGAAAACTGACGAATCCACTATGAAGTGGATTCACACTCATACCAAGGTATGGCGAACTCAAGTTAAATGCAAATGAACATAAAAGATGATATGTGATTGTGTGTAGACAATGACCATCTGTAATATCATGGCATAGTGAAATATCTTAAATACGCCAAAAAATCGGCGTGGTTTATTTACATTCTGACTGATCAAACCAAATCTATTAGTATTATCTGTCACATGATGTAAAATCATTTATATTTAGTAGTGAGAAGGCATTAGAGAAAAACTGGATTTAGAAGTGAAAAGGCCAGTGAGTTAAACTCAAGTCCTGAGTTCTGACTAATGATAACAAAGACAAAAGAGTTTTAACAAGAATATAGTTCAGGGTACAAACTGTCTGGCCAGAATCAAGATTAGAATTAGCAGGGGCTGATTTCAACATGCATTGCTTCAGGCTCTCGTAGGTGTAAAACTGTAAATTAGAAAAACAAATCATCCTCATATTCTGTAAACACTAGTAATAAATCTCGTTATCTGGAAGTAAACTGGCGTACTGATGTAATCTTCTTGAATTTTGAAATACCTTAACCACAGAATGTGGGACATTTCTGCAAAGAACAGCGCCCCACCCAGCATATAGTGAAGTAATGCCACCCCTTCGAATGCATCCTAATAAAGCATCCCTGGTGGCATGGAACTCATATTAGAGGATTAAGATAAATGTGGTGCCACATTTTTGTTGAACCCATGCTGGTAAGAGGCAATAGAAATTGAGTACCAGCAATTGTGATACTGTGAACCCACTTGCATCTGCTGTTTTATGCATTCACTAGGTGTAAAAATGAAGGAAGTTGCAATGCTAGAACAACCACCAGCAGCGCAATGAGCAATTGAACAATAATCCTGAAAATATGTAATAGTTCAGATACAGTCTGCTGAAAAATAACTAGATATACATCATCTGAAAAAATCCACCGAGTGAATTAAACGCAACCTTAGGCAAAATAGGCAGAAGAAATCCCTTGACTATTTCATAAGTTAAGGTATAGATCGCTGAAATTGGTGCAGAACAAGCAATTTTGCTGGCAAGCCCTCCATAAAGTCCTAAAACACCTGAAATTTTCCGAAGCATTAAAAAGGTCTAGCATTTCAATAGTATGTGGAACAAATCAAATTTATCCAAAACTTCTAGCAACTCTGTTGATGTGTGCAAAATTCATCAAAACACACTACCTCTCTCAACAAGGGTGTGTCTTAGCGTGTGGTAGAATGAACTTCGTCCAGAACTGTTAACCTGAATAATTGTCTTTACTGTATCAATTGGATGCAGAGAAACACTGACTACTGTCCCAGCTAATGCTCCTGCCACAGCATGCCTGTTCAGAGTAACAGCACTATAAAACCAATGTTGAATGGATGATTCTGAATGTGGTGAATAATTGTCTACAGAGTGCTTCTGGGACATGAAACCATCAACGTCCTGATCTACATGTTCTGAATTAACAACCACAGCATCACCCAACGGACAAGAGGTGCATGCTGAGTCCTCAATCAGTGTACATGTGTTACTTGAAATTTGGTCTGCTGGTATTATCCTTGACTCTTCACCAGCCATCATTTGCTGAGCTGAACAAGATGAAGAGCTACAGTATTCTGGATTCATCCCTAGAAT
This sequence comes from Leersia perrieri, assembly GCA_000325765.3. NCBI lineage: Eukaryota > Viridiplantae > Streptophyta > Magnoliopsida > Poales > Poaceae > Leersia > Leersia perrieri. The sequence continues at coordinate 19,071,847 of CM002480.1, read as the reverse complement.
GAATTTAGTACTGTGCAGAGAACTTTCACACATGTGTGCAATAGCCTCTTCACTGGAGCTAGTACATAACTCAGTTGGCATGTTTCTTGTTTGGCTGGAATGGTTATTGTCCCTTCCGAACTGCTGATCCTCCTTAAATTCTGTATTGCCAAAAACAGCATTGGCGTGCATCATTCTGGCTTGCATGGGATATATATTCTGATGTTGTAAATAATAGGCGCCCCCAACATGCATATGTCTCCACGTAGATGAGGCACCAGCCATGCTCCTGCATGATGTGAGCATTAATGTTCTCTTCACCAAGCTAAGATCTTCAAAAATTGATTTTGGTGTTGCTAGAATGTTCTCAGAACTCAGACCAGTTGAGTTTTCAGCACAGCTAGACACCAGTGCATGTTCTTTTCGCTCTCTGCTGAAGCACACAGGGTCATCTTTATGCAGAATCCCATGGCTCTCAGGTATTTGAGCTGTACCAGAGGATTCTGACTGGCCAACAAGATTCCAGACCCCAGCCAATGCTGATACTAACTGTGGAGTGGTCAATCTTTTCTCCATAAATCTGCTTCCTGACTGAGTACTTGGGTTCAATTGGTTATTGGCATTAGGATCCTTAGTAACAAATGCATCTGGATCAAACTGGTGCCCATCTAATGGAAGCCGGTGGCAATTAATTGTTGGTTTTCCAGCTTTTGGACCTCCACATCTTGAGCTCATCTTTTAACAAGCTAGCAGCAAGGTAATGCCCTAGTGGGGCATAAAGAAAAAGCTAGCAATCAACTGACCGAAATCTGCTAGAGGAAAGAAATGATAAAGAAAATTTAGCATACCGAAGTTCGCGTATAGTACCGGAGTTTATTTTTCTCAGAAAAAAATAGAATCATCTAACTACTGTTTGTTCAGTAACAATAGCACCAAAAAAACTACTGTATTTTCTCCCTGCTACTAACTGCAATCTACCACCAAAACTAGTAGGAAACTATTTGGTCGTTTCTACAAGTGGCATTAATATGATTAGCCCCAAATCTAAGCTGCATGTTACGAGACATTTCGTCGAACAGCCTACACGCACAGGGCAGACTCGCAAGATATACGAGCACTAGTAAACTTCCTACCAACGTATCGCCGATTGGATATAACTATGCGAGGTGCTTCTTGCGAGTTTGGGTCGAAAACATTCCCCTCACCTTGAGATGGCTCGGAGGGAGCTCGGCCGCTCAGCAGCGAGCACTTCACAGTTGACAGCCTCACGGGAGGAGGGAGGAGAACAGCTCCGGAGTGGTCTCCGCCGCTTCTCCTCCCCCTCTGCCTTCTCGCGAGTGGAGGAGACTACGGCGCTGCCGTTGATTGGAGTTCCAGCTCCATCTCCGCCTGCGCCGCCTCCTGTTTCGAGCGCGCCGCCCGCTGAGCCTGCGGCACTCTCGGGCACCGAAAGGGAAGGAGGAGAGAGAGGCAGCCAGCCGTGGATCTAGGCGTGCCTGCCTGTTTTTGATATTTTTCATCTCTCATCTGCCGTTCGATTCGAATCTAACAGTTCAAGAGCTGGGGCATCTTTCTTTTCTTTTCTTTTCTTATTTTAGATGCTTTTATTAATAGAGGGCTACTAGCCAACGGACGTCCATTGGAACAAATAAAACTTTCGGTACACCGGGTACAAGATTGGGTACTGGATTTTTTATACCCGAGGTACCAGATTTTTTTTTGGTACCCGGGGTACCGGTCTGATACCCAGGGTATCACATTTTTGACCTAGGGTATTACATTTTTGGTACCCCGAATACCAGACTGGAACCCAAAGGTACCAGCTGGTACTGGTACCCTCTTCTCCTACCTCTCCGGCCACCGTCGAGGTTGTCGTCGCCGACCGCCACAGTCAAACCGCCGCCCGTTGAGCCGCCGTCGTTGCCACGGTCAGCTAGATCTGCCCCCCTCCCAAGCCGCGC
>CM002480.1:19014090-19069807 GCA_000325765.3 Leersia perrieri | reverse complement strand
TCACCCTTGTACGTGCCGTCCTCCAGCACGATGTTGTAGGGAACAGGCTTCATCTGCAAGAACTCCCTCTCGGCGCCCTCAGTGATGATCTCGCCGACATGAACCCTGAACATCGTCAAGATGGAAATGGTGTGAGAGATCAGTAACCGCGATGAGTTTCAGTTTAACCTTTTTTTTTCTTGCAGGTGGGACATTTGGGGTCGGTTTTATGTGAGAGATTTCCTGTTCCTACTTTGTTTCGCCGACTAGACTGTCTTCAGAGAACTTGTCCCTCTCCATGATCTTCAGTGTGACCTTTGCCAGCTCTTTGCATTCGTCCGATGACAGTGGGAATCTGAACTTCTCGTTCCACCAGACCTTCTTACCTTTACCTGAACAAAGTTTGCAATGACAATTCTGACTTTCTGACAGGAGTTCCATTCCATGCCAGTTCCAATGACAATCGAATATTATTGTACATACTGGAATGCATACCTTGAGTGATCTTGCTCGTGAAAATTTGGTCCCCAAAGTGAATGTTCACGTAATGTCTTTGCGTTCCTGTAAACAGAACAACTTCCTGAGATTTTAAAGTTTTAGAAACAGGGTTGGGCCAAAAGTACAGACCTAAGTGATGAGCATGTTTCAGGCCCTCGGCACTGACCAACAGAAGCTCCAAGATCCCATCTTTCGTCTCCATATCGAAATGGCTGGAGAACAGAATGTAACAGCATGCAAGAAAACCACATATATAAGCTGCACACTCACGAGAGTTACACGTTGCAGAGAGCTATTAATCTCCTACTGAGTAATCAAAGCAATTAACTTGAAGAGGAGTTTCAGCAATGCATTTCAAGAGAACTCTTAAGTGTTAATTCAATGGAATCTTAGCCCATGCATGTTGTCCGGTTTCTTCAGAAAATGCAGCGCATTTAGCGTTAAGTGTGCAACATCCTCAAATTAATCCCCACGTATAATTGTGGGAAAAAAAAAAGACATTTCCAGACTCCAGATAAACAGCAAGTGGTATTTGGCAGCGCCCTAAATCTCAAATATGTATTTGAAGTTATTTGTTACTCCTTATGTTTTATAGTGTGAGATATTTTTACTTTTTATTTATAATGTTTAATCATCCATCTTATTTAAAAAATTATTATAGAATTATCATTTATTTTATTTGTGACTTACTTTATTATAAAAAAACTTTAAGAATGACTTATCATTTTTTACATTTGCACTAAAAATTTTGAATAAAACGAATAGCCAAACGTTGTAAGCAAAAAACTCAAACATCTTAAATTATAAAACAGAGGGAGTATTTTTTTTTCACCGTCCGGCCTTTAGCCTTGCTACGCTCTCATCTGTATGGCTATGTTTTGTGAAGTTAAGAATTCTATAAATGTTTCGCGAAGATAGAATCTAGCCAAATGCCCGTATTATCTGTGCTTGATTTGGTACTTCGTACCTTTTATTTTATAGAAAATTAGGTTTTGCTGGTGTCTACATAATTTTTGTTTGCATATAAACAAGTAGCATGGAAAGTGACCCCTTGACCCTGTTCCCTGCACGACTGCACCAGCTATCCACAAGAATTTTGCTATTATATGATCATCAAAAACGGGTTCTGTTAGACTACCATCTTACAAATGGGATTAAAAAATACAACAAATAAATAGAGGGTATATGCTAAAATGCCTATTACAATATGGGCAGATGAAATACCCTTTGCTCCCTACTTCTCTCCCAGAGCCGATGTTGCTCCGTCGTGAGGTATGGTGGCTAAAAAAGATGGAGGCTAACACTAGAACAGAGACTTACATGACGAGCACATCGACGATGGTCCCAACACTGAGTTGGACAATAGAGGATAACGAGATCGATCTCAACCCCGTCCCCGCACTGAGTGGAGCTGCACACGGCGGCCGATGCCACACCTTGCCTCGTAGCCTCGTGGAGCTGCACAACCAGGACAAGGAGTACATCGGCATCTACCTTTTCTATCCTTGCACTACCTACGTTGTGATGGGTGTCGAACCCCTCAAGCTTCATGGCCATCTTTTTGTTGTTTTGGCGTGGGGAGGTGAGAGCTCGGCATCTTCTTGTCGTCCATGGGACCGTGCCCTAGTGTCTGCAGTGTGGTCGTTGCTGGGCCAATCGAGGAAGTTCACGTGTCTAGTCGATGTTTTTCCCAAGCATCTTCTTAAGTTGCTTCAATGTACTTCTAGAGAGCATGACATCCATCGCCTAAACTAAAATGGGATCTCGATATTGCTAATTCATTGAATATTGGCTCTCCAGTTCATCATATATGCGTGTAACCTAGCAATGAGTATATGGGAGAGGACCGGCCGTCACGTCAGCGATATCTTTAACTCTCTATGTCACGGTCAATGCCGTAAGAAATGGTCGGGTGAGAAAATAGAAATTAATGGGTATCTCTGTTATTTCATGTTATTTTTGCGAATTTTTTTGGATAGTACGTTCCAGCAAAACTTGTTTTCCTTGATGAATCTAATCGCAAGTTAGATCCACGGGATACGCTGGCAAATCGATCTGACCCGAGTCATACCATTTCCCTAGCCGGCAAACGCAGATGGCCGAGCCCCCCGCAGCCGCCACCTGGGCCACCTCCACCACCGGAGCCCACGCTCGCGGCCACAGTCGGCGCGGAGGTGAAGGTCTCTCATACTGCTCCTCCGCCCGATGTGCCGGCACCGCCGCCGCCGCCGCCTGCGAAGAAGCGGAAGCTGGATGAGATAGGGTTCACCAACACCGCCTACTACAAGATCCGCGCCATCGTCGCCGATCTTCGCGTCCATTTCGTGCAGGTCCGCGCTCTCCCCGCAAAATCTCCCCCCTTTTTTTACTACTGGTTACTTGCAGTGATGTATGGGGGATGACATGTTGATCTCCTCAGCTAATGCCTCCGTAAATCTGGGGTTTGGGGGCAAATTTTAAGCTACAGCTCTGCTGAGGAAATCTGCCGATCTGAACTCTCGCAAGATTTCTGTACTTGCTGTATAACCTCGTGTTATGCGGATGATGTGTTCTGAAATACCTACTCTCTTTTGAAGGTTAACCGAGCTACTGATTTCCGAAACAGTGATGCTGCTCGTGAGATTCTTAAAGGTAAATCAAATTTATCTCTAATGCACTCCTTGTTAGAAAATCTCTAAATCACTCCATATAGTTCGTACCAATCAATCTAGGGCTCGGGTAAAACTTTATATAGAACATTGGTTAGTCCAAAAATCATAATTCTGTACTTTGCATAATTCTACCCCAGTGGAATCCTCAGTGCTGTTCTCCTTGCTGAATGTTTCTGTATCTGTGGAGGTTACTTGAGTGAAGGTGTGGAGCATCAGGGGTTATCTCTTTGTGGATATGGGAATGGTTTAGGGCCTCTAGGCGGGAGGCAGTGGAGGCGTTGTTGGTGTGTGTCTGGTGTGTTGGTGACAGGGAGCTCCTAAGGGACTCATCAAAACTAAGGCAGGCCAACACAATAGTGACAAATCTTCAATGAGAAGCTGCTGTGTTTACATGGAAAGTGCGTATGTTCATAGACATGTTGAAGGAAACCGGCCAAATTGTATTTCATTTTTGTAGTGAGCCAGTGAACAATCTGCCAATGGTTGTGATAATCTTTGGCTCAAATTTGCTCAGTCTGGTTTTGGTTGGTTCAAATGGAACCGTAGATGAACAACCCTAATGGAAAGTGATGGAGACTGGATAAGTTTGCTTGCTGGGGATTTTGAGTGAATGTGTTACTACATGTCTATGTGAGAGATTGGATATTAATATAGGAAAGAGTTTAATGTCATGGGTGGGATTAGGTCATTAGGGTGGAATAATCCAACTCTTCATGTCAGCACTTGAACAATATCTATTTCTGAGTCCCCGGCGGTATAAGCCAGAGGTTGTAGTCATGGAAGTTGGGAGGATTTGGCTCTGATCCTCAAAGGCGAGGTAATGTGGCTGACTCTGTGGCATTCAGGTAGCAGAAAAACAATCATTCAGGTAGCAGAAAAACAATGTTTAGGGGAATGATGCACAAAGGGCAGAAGAGGAGAGAAGCAAATGGGAGGAAAATAGGACTAACTTCATTATTTTATTCAATACATGCTGGCCCATATATAGATGAGACCACCCTGCTAAGTAACCTAATATTATTCCTAAGAACTCAGCTAATTGCTTAATTTTAAAAAAAACAGTACTCACGCGTCCTGGCCTGTACCTTTGGTGGCAGTGGCAAGCCTGGGTTAACATGGTAGATATATGTTATCAACAGTGAGCATCTGATATGTATACGACTTTTTTATCTAGTACCTGTTAAAAGGAAGAGAATAAATTTCTAAAGCCATTACTCGAATTAATGTAAGCTTATAGCGAAAAAAATGCTGTTCCAAGTGTATCCAAACATAGAAGTATGGGGCATTGTGGTCAATCATATTTTAGGACAGCTGGGTCATGAGGACCTATTTCTGGGTGGTGTAGCAAGATATGCAATGTACTCATGCTACTTATTTTGCAGTAGTAATGTAGTATATACAGTGGTCTGTTCAGTGTTCCTATTTGACTCTTTCATACCCAAAAGAAATCCTCAAGTCATGAGTGAAATCTTCTTGAAGAGGCAAAATCGAGTGGCTTTCTGTTGCTTACAATATTCCGGTGGTACGATGCCAAGATTCTTGATAATTATGGGCAATTTTATTTGCACAACTCAGATACACTTATATATTTTAATTCTTGTGCTGTGTAATTATCGGCAGGCTTTATCTGTTGGTGTATAGATTTCCTTCTAGGTGTTGCTACACCCCTTTTAAGATTTTGCACTTTGTGCACTTTAGAAAAATTCTGAAAAAAATATTTTCATGTAAGGCATACTAAAGTATATTTAACACAGAAAAACGCATCATTTTACAAGTTACTTCTCCTTTTTTACAAGTCTCATTTTGTGCGCTATACAAAAAGATAAGTAACTTTCTTGTCATTTTACAATATATTTTCTCTTTTGTGTACTATACATATTACACAAAATATTGTGTTTAAACATCATTTTACATCCTCTGCGTGTGCATTTAATCTTCTGTCTCAGTAGTAGCTGTGTAGTATTTTAGATAAATAGTGGATTTGCTCAGAGATGCATTTTCACATCTGCCTTCATGTTTTGCCTGTTAGACTTCGACAACGTGGAAATAGTCTACTGAATCCTTATGTTTCTTCCTATTCAAATGAAACAGTAACCTTTTTTCGTATTTTTATCTGGCATTCATAACATATTATCAGTAAGGAAGGTCAATCCTATTGGACATTGAACACATGAAATTTACACATTTTGCTTACACTTCTAAATGCTCTTGCGAAATATATTTTTCATAAAAGCTATGTAGTACTTCTGTTTGGTACAATTCATGAATGATGCCTGCCAGATCTTCTGTAATTCATATAGTTAAATAGTCACAAGATGAGTCTCATCTTCTGTTTTACATTTATCAGATATAAAGACAGTCATGGATCTATCCAAGAAAATGATGAATGACCTTGGTGTCACTTTTGAAACCACCAAGCCACCAGAGAAGCCTTTAGCTGGAGCTGTGAAGGATGGGCCAGCGGAACCACAACCATCTGTAGAAAATAATCATGCTTCTAAGACAGGTGAGACTACAATATGTTCAAATATTGCAAATGATATTGCACCAACCAACCTAAACTAAGAGGGTGTGGCAGAGAAGATAGAGGAAACCCAGAGCAGTAAGATCGAAGATCATCCGAAGGAGCTTGATGAAATTGCACAAGGGTCTTATGTGACAGGTGGATCTCCTATTGGTTGGAATTTTCTTGTCTGGCCTGGGGGTGAAGTGGTTTACTATGGGCGGACCAAGGAAGTGTTTCGGGCGAGTCAAGCTGAAAATTGAAAGCATTCAGTCTTCTGACTGGTATGTTACAATGTGCTAGTTTTAATGTACCATTCGATTGTGATAGGATGATTTATAGAATAGGGTTTCTCATTCACTCCTTAGTCATCTGACTGGTAATGTACCATTCAATTGTGGAACAGAGGATCATTTGTAGTATGCGGTGTTCGCATTCAGTCTTCTGACTGGTAATGTTACAATGTGACAATTGTGGAGGATGATTTAGTTGTTAAATATCTGTTGACCTGCAGCTTAGTTCTGCATGACATTCTGATCCTGTATGAGATGCTATCGCGCTCCACAAATCTGTGAAGGCCTATCATATCTCTTGTGCGCGAGTCCAGGGTATCATTGAAAATTGAAATGCTTTTTTTTTTTTGAAACTCGAAAATTGAAATGCCTTTACGACAGTCAACCAAATTACTCCCGGGAACGGAACAAACAATGTTACCCCTCGTTTGGATTTGGGTAGGCTGAAATAATCTCAGCCCATTGTACAATCTACACACGTGGATGGGCCAGAATTGAGGCCCATCTAAACAAGAACCTATGTGTGTTCTATTTTCTTGGACAACTTTCTTCTTGTATCAAGCACAGCCCCGTTCACGGTTCATATAGAGCAAAACAAGAGATTTAATACTCCCTCCGTCCGTGAAAGTAGTGGTTTTTAGAACAGTGCTGTGTATTAAGGTAGATTGGAAAAGTCGGTTTTACCCCTATTTAAATGTGTGTCATGGTCACAACGTACAGGGAGCAATGAGACAGAAAATGACAGATTTTCAGAACTTGCAGCGGGAAAGAAATTTTTTAACCACAGATTAGTTGCAATCTGTCCGGCTACACCACCGCCAGGACGTATCCCGCCACCATCGCAGTCGCAATAATCAAGGTGGCCCCACATCTACAGTCCTAAATCCTCTATATAGACGTACACGGTGAGTACACAAAAAACGCTACTTTCACGGACGGAGGGAGTATTCTATATATTCATTTGAATGACCATGCAAAAAATATTCCTTTTCTATATCTCTGTGCACTTCAAGAGACCACCCATATTACATCATTCATACTTCAATCTCTTATATTTTAATAATATTTTTCAATGATCTATATTCTCTTCTCATATCATGTTGCTTGCTTTAAATACGGAGTGAAGAGAGAGACTCCAGTATGAATGATGCTTTATTTTTAGATGATATAATAGAGTATCTCTTGAAGCAATATTTTTCACACACATACTCTATATTTGAGATGTATGATGGAATAGACGAGTTGTTGGCTCTAATACACCTTCGTGTATAAACGCACGGCATTAACGGCCATCAAATTCCTATTAACGATCCCATAATAAACGCTGCTAAAAACAGAATGTTTGAAGATTTCAGAGCCGGAAAAGGCGCGCCTCGATCCGAAACCGCGGGAAACACGAATTCCCACCGCCCGATCTTCACGCCACCACGAGACCGAGTTTTGCGCGAACCGCATTGAATCCGTGATAGATGATTAACCAACCATCCATTCCACCATATCACACACGAGTTCAAGGAGAGCGATCGATCGGAGTTTTGATTCGATCTGACAACAACCACGATCCCCGCGCGGGGCAAACTCGATCGATCCGTGTGACCGTGTCCGACTTCCAATCTCAGATATATTCCCATGGCGCAGGAGGCGTGCGGCGCGCGCACGCACGCTACAAAGACGGCGCTACGCACAGCAGATGGTTGGTTCTTGCGGTGCCTCTGTGCGCTAGCTTAGCTGCCGGTTGGGCCGGCGCGGATGCCGGCCGTGATGGGAATTGATCGATCGATCGATCGATCGATCGATGGATCTCTATAGGAGGCAGCGGCGGCGGCGGCAGAAGGGGTCGAGTTGGATGGGAGGGAACGGGGACGGCCGCGCGCGCGCGTGCGGGTCGTGGAGGCGATGCGACAGCGGCTGCCGTGGATCAGCATCAGCTTGCGCGAGGCCAAGGCCACGGGCGCCACGCGGCTATAAGTATCAGGCCCTCTGCCCCTCACGCCCGCGCGTGGCACCAGCAGCGCTTGTTTTCTCAAGGAAGCGGAGCCCTAGCTCGGCGCGATTCGACGACGACGACAGCCGCGCGCCGCCACCCGACGACGACGTTCGCCGCATTGTCGCCGTAAGGTAATCCGATATGGAATTATCGATCGACGGCTCGACGCTCGCCTTGATGAATTGATTAATTGGTTTGTCTTTCCCCGCGCGTTTCGATCGGTTTCGTCGCGCGATCGTAACGCATCTTTTTCGATGAATGAATAGACCGATCTCTTTTTTAGGAGAATAATCGTTGTTAGAACCGTATCTTTTATTCTTCTTTGCAAAAAATACATCGATCTTGATTTCCTATTTTTTGGCCCGTGATCATAGGAAAGATTGAAACTTCATTAGGGATCGTGAGTTACAATCCGTGATCATAGGAAAGATTGAAACTTCTTTAGGGATCGTGAGTTACAGACGACGAGATTGTTGAAGAGATGGCGGGGTTCGACAACGAAACCGATGTAAGATTTCTACTGCCTGGCCAATCCATCAAACACGAAGATTTAGCGTATTAGCGCATTGCAGGATTGTTAAGAGCTAACCTGTTGTTACATTGGTTGCGAATTGCTTCCTTCAGCTCGTGGGCGTTGAATACGACGACGACATGGGTGACTTCATCGTCTATAGCGACGACGACGTTGTGTTAGGGGACGAGCAGAAGGAGGAGCAGAAGGAGTTTGATGAGTTGGAAGAAGAGGAGGAAGAAGAAGAGGAGGAGGAAGAAGAAGAGGAGGAGGAGGAAGAGGAAGAGCCTCCTCCGGTTGGGCAAGTGGAGATCCTTACCCTCAGGGAGAAATTGAAGGCTGACATTAGGAGGAAAAATCAGGCACAGCAGGGCGCCGCCGCCGGCAGGGCTAGCTCATCGTCATCCGTGCAGCCTCCGATCAAGGACAGGTGTGTTACATGCTGTTTCTTCTTCCTTACATATCTTTATCTTTAGCATTATAACTATCACTGCCAGATGTTTTTTTCTTTAGCATTATAGCTTTAACTTCCAGATGTTGACTGAAAGCAACAATCGCTTGCAGATTTGGTAGCTTCTTTGGGCCATCCAGACCTTCACTTGCTCGCAGAGTCATCGAGGAAGGCTGTTCATCAATATTCAAAGAAAAACAGAACGTACCGTCCAGCGTATGTGTACTCCTGGACTTCACCTTGGTGAATCTGTGATGATTGAATTGATGTGTTAATTTTTGAATGTAATGTCTGCAGAAAAATAGCGGTTCCTTGACATCGAAAGCGCAACAACTCACAAAGGAGCATAAGCAGAAACCGAAGTTTGTCAGTGAGGTATGGATAATTTTAGAATTTCATATCACCAGATTATGCTGCTAAGCCTTTTTGACCTGTGATTTTGCTTTGGTCATTTGGCATTTGCAGGAGAAAAAAAAGGTCGACGCACTTCGTCAGAATCGGGATTATTCATGTCTATTCAAAGATGATACTGATACTCTACAGCCTACAGAGGAACGATCTGGCAATATGTCTGCATTGCCTCTGAAATCTGGTATCTCCTGAGCTCTTACGAATATAAGATTCCTACTTCCATTCCTGGACTAAGTGCTCACTTCACTTGTTCCGGTATATAGATGAGAATGCATCAACACATTCTACTGGGAAGAATAGTAATGTGTATACAACTTTAACTGAGCCATCAAAAGATATCGGATTGGAGGGTGCACCTTCCGTTCAGAGCAGCGCAGGGTCACTAGGAAAGAAGCCAAATACTAAGAGGATGATCGCTTCTGCCAAAAATGGATCCAACCTGCCTGCCACGAAGAAAATTAAGAGGTTGCAGTCATCCGCAGATGGCCAGAAGGTCCAGCAGGCAATGCAGGGCAAGAAGCCTAACGGGTTGCTTCCAGGCAAGAAGCACCTCGGGTCATCAGAAAGCCAGAGAGAACAAAACAATGGCCAGCAATCTTTGCAATGTGGAAAGACAAAACCATCATCTATCAAAAGTCATCATTCTGGGCAAAAGGTGTCAGCCCAGTCCCATGAGAGATCGAGAATAGCACTAAAACAGTTGGCACATTCCTCAAAACCAAAGGTTGACATTTCATGATTTTTCTCTCATCCTTTTGCTCTTACTACAGCTCGGTGCCTTTGCTCCCTTGCGTACAATCTGATAGAACTACCAGGATGTTAATCTTATAAAGAATTAAGATTTATATAATCAAGAATATCAACTATTCAGGAATATGAATCTTCTATGTTTTTGCAGCCACCTCGGCCTATCTCTTCAAGTGCAGTTCACAATGATCACGGAAAGGCAAGGCGTGTAGTGAAAAGGAAATCCAATGATGGATGTGATGAAGAGGGAGTTGACTATTCATCAATCATCAGAGGAATGTTCAAGTAGGTCTTGTCTTTTTTGAAAGATTTTCCGGCCTATAGACAATTTATTTTGAGGCCTACAAGCATACTCCTTATGAAGAGTAAGATTTTCTAAAAAAAAGAGTGATTTCCCTGGTTGCCAACTGCTTTTGTGCTTCTGTGCAGCTACAATCCAGAGAAATTTGCTGGTAGAGATGAAGATGACAGAAACATGGAGGCCAATTATGCCAGCATACAGATGGAAGAGAGAAGAAGGTACTCATTTCCCACCATTCCATCAACGCCTATTATTAACAATCTGTTGCTAAAAAATACCGCCTCTAACTAGCCAATATTCTTCCTTTGTTTTGGATACGCAGTGCAAAACTTGCAAGAAAAGAGGACGACGAGCAGCTTCGCCTGATCATGGAGGAAGAGCGACGCGAGAACCAGGAGAGAAAGAGGAAAAAGCTAGCGCAGAAGTAGAATCTAGCCAGAACTGAATTCCATTTTCCAAACCAAAGAGTGTCAATCAGTTCCTTAAAAATGCAGACCTGGACAAGATTAGAATTATCTCATTAGTGCTAATTAATCGCGGTGCGCCAGTAATTTTCCATCTTGTGCTTGCTACGTCAACAGAAAGGTAGTTTTTTTGGTCAATTTGCGTGGACGATGAAAATATTATCTTGTATACTCCCTTAGTTTTTACATAATTAACATAGAAATTTGGATATACGTCTGAATGTTCATTCACTCAAAAATTTAGTACAAAAATCATCTATTTTTGTTATGATTTGATTTATCATAAAGATAATTAAGCATGTCATATACTTTTAAGTATTTACACTAAATTTTTAATAAGACAAATAGTCAATTGTATGTATAAACGAAGATAGTATTACCTCTGTTTTATAATACAAGAAGTTTTGACCTTTTTGCTTGCAACGTTTGACCATTAGTCTTATTCAAAAATTTTGTGCATATATAAAAAGTAGTAAGTCGTGGCTAAAGTAATTTGGATAATAAAGTAAGTAACAAACAAAATAAATGATATTTTTATAATTTTTTAAATAAGACGAATGGTCAAACATTATAAAACAAAAAGTCAAAACTCTTATATTCTGAAACGGGAGTATTAGTTTGGATGCGCTTACCCCTACTTTCAAAGGCCAAAATTTTGTAACATCGCCAATTTGATATATGCATGCAAAATTTTCTACATTACAATTATTGTGATCTAGCAAACTGAAATCAACAATTATTATGAAGGCCTAAACCAAAATTGCCTGATAAAGTAGATTGATTTATTGGCCAAAATTTGGGGTAGTACCAGACAAAAATTACCCATTTTTTAAAGGTGAGCATCTACCTACTTTCTGTTATTTAAGCAATGGTACCCTTGTCATTGGAGATTATGTATAAGTAACTCCCATAAACAATTTTAAAACATGAAATGAAAGAGGATAACCTAGCACCCTAGCACAATGAGTAAATCAAAATATGATAAGTCTTACACAATGATAAAGAGGTAGAGACATACTCTCTCCTTTTGAAAATAAACTAATTCATCGCATTGGGAGTTCTTGAAGGATGACCAAGTTGCCTCTCATTAATGCTAAAGTAGTATTGGTAAGTAGTGTGTATGTGAAGGGTATTGAAGGAATAAACTTCCTCACAAGCCAGTTGTAGGTACAAGTATATAAGTTAATTTTTTTTTTTGACAAAGGGGGTGGGGTCAGACGCTCAATGTAAATTCTCCCTCTGTCCCAAAATACTTGTCATTTTAGGTTTTTATTTTCTAACGTGTTTGACTGCCCCTCTTTCCCAAAGTTTGCTTTATTATCTAAAGTACTTTATATATGACTTATCATTTTCTATATTTGCAATAATTTTTTAAATAAGACGGGTGGTCAAACGTTAGAAAACAAAAAACTAAAACGACAAGTATTTTGGAACGAAGGTAGTAAGAGGTGCTGCTTTACTAGTGCAGTCATCCATGTCAAATCAATGCCTCAAACATAAAACTTCAGGATTTTTTAAACTTTCAGAAGTTAGAGAGTTCAGGAATTATAATGAAAGGATGACAAGCAGGCAAATTCGCACATCTTATTGCCATGTGAAAAAAAAAACTGTGAAAGCCTACCGATCTAGCAACTTTCAACCAACAGTTACAAATTACTGAATCCATTGGTGCCGAAAAATAGTGAAAAACTATAATTAAAATGCAGGCAAAGATGAGGGAAATCGGACATGCATCCACTGCTTCTCGTAGGCCGATACATGGCCCCACCCTATCTCCTCAACCAATTGGATCTTCAAATCGTAAAATCTTTTCTTTGGTTGCTCAGAGTCATCTTGAATAATGTCATTCAGAACCTGTCCATCATGAAGATAGTTAAACTACCTTAGTACCATCACCAGGGTTGTATGTGCATCGGGAAAAAAATATTGGGGTTAAGATGGTAGATATATATACACAAAATTAAGGTTAGGATTTCTAGGAATTCCAAAATTAATTAATTGTTATTTCAGTCTTTTTACTTATCAATAGATCATGCAGTCCAAATTGGCTGATATTCTATGGCTTCTTTTCATCAAAATAACTATAGATTGTGCTACTTTAGAAAAACACAGTTGAACCATAGCATGTGATCTACTCATCACGATTTAGGCAAATTGCAACAGTTTCACTGTAATAGATTTAGTTAAATTGATAATACTGGGAATCTGGACAAGATCAGTTAGTTCAGCTGACTAAAACGAGTTAAGGGAACAGCATCTTACTGCAGATCAAGGACAACCTACAGTTTATTTTGCCTTTTGTAGCAACAATAGATGCATTACATATCTGCAGATCAAACATATATTCCACAACCATGCAACACCTACAGGTGATTGCTTCAACCCCCACAAGGCCACATGCACCCAATTATAGAACTGGCTTCTTTAAAACTTTATCATAATTGCAATGCAAATGAAAATATTAATGGGCACTGTTTGGTAAGAACAAACCTTCAATGCAGTGCCAAGTCTTCCACAGCGTCTCTCACGCAGGACAGTCAGAGAGCCGTATTTAGTAGATTTGACATCAACCCATTTAATTAATTCTTTGTAATTCTCTTCAAAAGCATCTTTAGCAGATGCCTCAGTTGACTCATCAGTCTGTCATCAAATAAAGAATCTTACACTTTACACAAACAAAAACTTTTATGTGGAGCACACAAAGAACCTTCATAATAGTGTCAACACACAAACAGTTGTTACATGACTAGCATAAATCTTAAAAGTATATGTCTCTATGACCTATGATAATGCAATGGTAAGGTTATTGAATATTGAGGGATCTGAGAACAAACTAACAAAGGCATTATAGTTGACATACTGGCTTAGAACAAGTGCTAGTATAAAATCTTAAATCACAATTTAGCTTGCAAAACTGGTACAAGGTTTTGAACCACTAGATATGTAAATATGAGTGTTCTGGTGTAGCCAGGTCCAAGAGACAGATCTTAATATCTAGGTTATGGTAATTGAACTATAAAGAGATGACAATAACTAAAGAAATGTATAAAATGTGACGGAAGATGTTGTACCTTTAGAGACTCAATCTCTCCCAATGCAAGACCCTTTTGGTATAGTGCATCAGCCAACTGGTCTCGTGTTTCTTCCATCTTTTTCTTATTTTTCTATCAGGCAGCAGAAGATTTCAGCTAAGGGCAGTACAAGCTGATACATTTGCTATTTTGGTTTAAACACAAAAAACCAAATGCTAGTAATCGATAATCTATTTACCTGTGCCTCTTCGTCTTCGGGGTCTGGTTTAAGGGACAAAGACTTCGCCAGATCCTCTTTATCAATACTGTCCACCACCTCATCAGCTGCAGCTATAATCTGAACATCAAGAACATACATACAAAAGTTAAAATTAAACAGAAGAGTTCATAAAAATAAGTTAAAATGAAAAGATGTATTATGAGAGCAAATACTGACAGTCAAGTGAAAATCCACTTATCTACGTAAAAATAATTAGTTACTTATGTACAATTTCAGATTTTTCTTGAAACCATATTATGTAATTTAATCTCACAGAGTAATGCATTAGTCTTCCCCCAAAAGTCAAAACTTCCTTAATGAATGGTGAAGAGACTGAATTATCTCTAGCTACCAGGCTCTGATGTGGAAAACAAGCAAATTTGCACATAGATGTTGATGGTCCTTTCTCCAGTTAAAATATGGTTAATAAAGGACCTTGGCATTTGTTATCTAACAGATTTTCATGTTGATGGCCCTTTCTCCAGTTTCATGAGTATTGGCTATACAAATGCACACAAGTTGGTTTGATCTACAACAGTTATGGCATGAACCTGATTTTCAGTCCTTGACAACTCAGGATTATGATCTTCAGATCCAACACTGCTGATGCTGAATGTTGGAAGCACGCACGTTTTGCCACAACCCACTAGAACTTTTTCCCTACTAAACGAATTATAAACATTCCATTGCATAGAGACATCGACTTACTAATCAGTTCATTAATATAAGATTGCATTATATCGGGGCATTGGACCTATTGATGATTTTAAAAAACAAAAGAAAAATCCTGCTCCATGTACCCAACCATAGAAGTGGTAAAATTGTATGAACAATTTTTTTCAACATAAGATGCAGGGAAACATAATGAAAAGGAAACATTAATTACCTCTTTTTGATGGCTAATCTTATCATCTGAAGTTGCTTTCTGAACTACGCATTCCAAAATTTTGGCAAGTAAAGGTGTATATTTTGGATACTCCGACTGCAATATGCCAATAAAGGTTAAGGTGCATTGAAGAACAATACAACCAAATGTAGCTCATAAGTTTTATAACAGAGAATGACATAATCAACACGTTTAGCAAGAATAATTCACATTACATCAATCCCAATTCTTTGTATACTGTGGTAACATTTTAGCAATAATTAAATAACTACAATTACAGGCCCGAGCTGCAGCTGGCAAAGCTCACCCAACAGTGCCTGAAACCCGAGTGTCGACCTGGCAAGCTCAGGGGTGTGGTGGTGGTGGTATCCAGGGAAACCATCGATGAACTCATGCAAGATGGTGAGAGGAGTGGAATGTATGGGGAAGAAAGCAAAGGGTACTGTTGGTAGTCTGCATCTTTCTCATAGAAAGATAACGTAAATAAAATTAACAAGAGTTTCGATGGGATGCTAAGTAGAAGAATTTTTGGCCGGGCCAGCCGAAGGTCAGCCGACCGAAATTTTATTAAGATTTCAGGGAGAGTTTACAAATTACTCCCTCCGCCCCTAAATATAAGGGATTTTTCTTATACATTTACATAGGGAAAATTCCTTATATTCAAGAATGGAGGGATTGCTGACAAGAATGCTGTCAACATCAACTTGCCAGATCATTTGCAAAGTAGTGCATTTAAGATTAATACCATGCAGATACAATAAAATAATTGTGCCATAGGATAATAACTCATTAAGATAAAAATGACTAAAGAGAAGCGGATGCTACCTTCAGAGAAGCAACAAGCCCCATCCAGGAAGACTTGTCATCCTCAGTTTCTTGATTAAAGCCAGAAAGGAACTTTATCTTAGTGTCTCGAACCTGATCAATCAATTTAATGAGAAGATTGTTCGACTCCCTACGAATTTATATTGCAATAGGGTATCTATAATAAATTAACCTAAAACAGGCAGTAGTCATGATTTGTTCTAAGTACTAGCTAAGTTCACAACAATGCAGCCAGAACAAACTCGTTATTAATGATGAATTGCATGCATCTAGAATTTATTAAAATACTACCCAAAAAGCATGTTAGAAAGACACTTTTATTAAGAAATTTTTCAGCATATAAGAATAATGTGTTCAAAGGAACAAGGACTAGAAATTAAAAACAATTGAATCCCAGAAAATGGAATTTAACTAAGCTACTAAAGTGCTCCAACCTCCTCATCCAATCTCTCTGAAATACTCTTTCTTCCAGCTGAAACCCCCTTTTCTTTATCATTATCAACCTACAAGTTTTACACAATCGTCATATATGTTGAATCCACAGCAGAACATTGAGAACAAAAAGTACAGAGGGAAAAAAATGAAGTGTCATATTATGAATTGGTGATCTTGAATATGGACTTAAAACCTGAACTATCAGTATAGCATTAATACAGATCGTACAAACAGCAATGCTAATAGTAGAACAAAAAGGATACCAGTAATTTTAATATGGTGGACTGACCTTTGATGGTGGAATCAGATATGAAATACTAGAAGATGCTGGAGCATGCTGGTTTTGATCATCTTTCTTGTTAAAAGAGCTTACTGCACCATAGGTTATTGACCCAACCAAAACAGACCCAGGTAGAACATTCTGCATACAAATAACAATTCAACATATTAAAAAAGGGACTGATATAGTGGTTAACTGGTCATCTAAAACAAGAGACATAGTGGAGAAGATTATCTAATCAAGTTATACACCATCAAGATATGTACCTTCGGAAGTTTTTCACTAGACGGTGGAGCAACATAGAATGCTTCCGGTTCTCTGAACATTTAAACACTGGTGGTGACAAAGTATTATTGTAATAAGATAGTAGTGAACATTTGAAATAGGAAGTACCCTGGAACTAAAACTGAGGATTTGAAGGTGCCATTTCCAACTACAGGGCCATCAGGTTCAGAGTAGAAACTCAATTGAATGCAATCCTGCAATCAGATTAATATATATATCAATGATGCATACAGCTACATGACTTGTTAAATCAATATTTTCAAAGTGTACAATCTGTAATAATTAATAAGCACCAACAAGCTTAGCTTAAATAATAGTTGAGCCAGCTAAAAGTGCTCTAAAAAAGAGGAGGGTGGGGGGATAGCGATCCCTTGGAAACATTTAATAGTAATAACAAGATACTGTTTTAAAACATTTCATATGATTATAAGCTCTATATGTCTTTGCTTCTGCAATAACCTGTTGAGTACCACAGTCCTGGACTGCAATTGCATGATGCACCCTGATACATACTAGTGATAGCAGTTTTTGTGGTGATGCAATATGCAGAAACCACAGGATAAAACTGGAAGTTAATCAAGTACAACTCTAGTTCTCACGCATGATAATTCGCATCCCATCGCATTTTTGACTTAGCTAAATCTCCAGAGTCCCATACCCCCAAAACTGAAATGCCACGGGGCTTGTATGGTAAAAGTGATGACACTATTTATGATCAACAATAATATTACAAGCCATCAATAAGATGCAATACCTTCTTCTCTAGCTTCCTCTCAATAAACAGAACCAACCGCTTCAATTTCTCCAATAACTGCACATCGTCATGCCTACACGCATCCGTTAGACAAATTCATGCAATAAATCTTTCACTTAAGCAACAAAACATCGAATGTGACATGAAATTGTCAATAGCATTCAACATACAATAAATCCAGAAATATACAATTGAAAAGTTGTCAAACTACAATAGGGTGAAAACAAATGTTTTTTTAACATATAAATGTTTATGGATGCATATCTATCGTATCCAAATAATTGGAAATTGAACCACAAAACCATATTATAATTCACTAAGAAAATCCCTTAAGAACACAGGGCTAATCAATTGTGCCGAGGAAAGCTGAACGGCAATGGTTTCTGGGATATGATGAACTTTCTGGAGAAGACTGGTTATTTATTACTCCTGTGATACGGTTTTCAAAAATCGAGTTTGACCATCAATTTCTGCAGACTACTGTGAATGCTATTCACACAACACTGCCACTGCACACAACAAAAGCATTACATGCAGCAACATTCCCCTTGAGTTAATAAGACAGAGAACTTAAGAACATTGTTGTTCATTTAGGAAAAATATCACATGTTTTATCCGTATCGACATCAAAACCGGTGCTCCAGAGACACTGCCGGACTACTGGAGTGGACTGGCATATACAAAGGTATTACCCTAGTGCGATCTAGTTTTTATTTCTTATTATATACTCTATGTAGCTGAGTGCAACTGTATAAAAAGGTAGTCAGCTAGTGGTCCTTTGGTGTTACGTGTCACTCCTTCGCTAAGTGTGTAATCACTTCTTAGCACACCTAGCCCTAGGTGGCCACCTAGCCTATTCTGTTGGACTTAACCAAACTTTGAAGTGTAGCTACAGTTCATAACTTCCAATTCTTGTGAACATCATGGTGCATGGTTACAGAGAACAATAATAAGTTTCTCATTAACTCTCACATTTAACTATATATCATATCCTAATAGACAAATGCATCACCATGGCAACAAATTAGCAATGATGCAAAAGGCCTAGTATGGATAAAAAATGTACTATGTAGAAATAATTTGTAGGTGGGAAAGTAGTACCTTATGTATAATTGCAGTGTGTATTCACCTTTTGAAAGTTTGACATAATTGGGATAGACATCACCAGAAGAGTACACACACTGTATATACACAAAAAAATCCCAAGTTTGTGAGGGGATATTGGATACTCGTAGGTTGAACTAAAAAGGGTGCCACGAGTGACTTCTAGAATTGAGCAGATCATATTGATTATAATCTGCCACCTATGCAACGCCCTCCCTTTTTTCTGAAGCAAAAAACATAATGAACTATTCCAAAGTTTCCCCCAAAGCTCATACATAGTAGCACATATAGTTTCAATATGCATGCAACAAAGTCTGCATGGTGTGAAATTTCTTTTTTTGATACCACATCAATTACATTTTCAAATACTTTTGGGAAAAGGATGTATTAATACTGAGAATGCTAAAGTATCAAAAGGATGCGGAAAGAAAGGGAAGGTAAGAATCTGATAATCCAACTGAAAAAACAGCAGTAATTGGAAAATTTTAAATCTCCTTATCATGGAAGAGGTAAAAAAATTAAAGGAATAATTTTAAACATGTTAAAAAAGTACCTTGTTTGAATCTGATATTCTATAATACTGAGACTCAAACTTGTTATCATATATTCTCTTGTTAAGTAGGGGCACATGGGGCTTTATTTCAGCGCCATCCTCTAGCTTGAATTTGTAACTGCAGGGAGTCAGAGAGAGAGAGAGAGAGAGAGAATAATATGAAAACAAATCAAATACTAACAGGTATGTACAATATCACAGAAACATGAAGGTCACTCACGTTAGAGTTAGTGCAATGATTTGCTTGCCAGATGGTAATTTATCACGGCATGTAGGAAGTGAACAAAGATTACACTCCACTGGTCGATAAGGGGTCTTGACCTGCAATCCATACAAATCAAATATATGTCTATACATAGAAAGGAGAGTATCTTATGACAGGCTCCAATAGAGTCTTTATTAACCTTGTTCAGAGTGGCAACAGGAACAAGCCTCTCTGATGCTAATAGAGATCTGGCAACTATACGCACGGGTGCCTCACTACCATCAAGGTTGATTACTTTCTGATCAGTGGATATTCCATGAAACACAATCTGTGAAGTTTGAATGAAAATATTCATCATATCTAAAATTTGGTATAAACTGGATACTGTAGAAGTATATTTGCAAATTTAGCTGGACAGCCAAGGATTAAAACAGATCAGAAGAATTGCGAGACAAAAATTACCTCAAAATCAACACAGGTAGGTTCATGGCTAGCAATTCCACTAGACCAGAACTGGGCTATGGACAACTCTAAAGTTAAACCACCTTCTACCGGAAAACTGAAATTCTTAAAAGAAGGTGAAGAAAAAGTGACAACAGCCTCCCATTTAATAGGTCGCTTCAGTGGACAGATCTGTAATATAGACATTAGAATTTGCATCAATCAGTCATAGGAGTAAATATGAAAGATTAACATCAAAGTATATACCTGGACAGTATCCAAAAAGAACCTCCTAGGAGTATCAAAGGCTGATGTGCGCATTGTAACTTCCACCCATGAAGCTCCAATAGGCACATTTATGAACCTTCTTTCAATGTGACCTGTAAAAAAAGATCAAAATAACTTTTGTATCAGAGCAGAATGGCATTACTTAAATATGTCAAATCATACCTAAAGAAGTGGGAGACTCAAATCCAATGGAATAATAATTACAGGCTTATTCTGACCATGTTTTAAGCGTGATTGACCATTTGAACTAATTGGTCAGAGTAAAACTGAATGGTTCATCTCCAAGGAAAAAAATGAGACAAGATCAGAAACAAGGGAGCTTTACTGTGCTATAAGTGTTCTTAATTGAACTGTTGCAGAAAAAATTGTTTTATCATTTTTAAACAGGCCTAGAGGGTGTCAAGTTCACCCCTACAGCTATGTACCAACTGAAATTCCATTGACCTGTTGTTTTGGGTAGATCTGTGAGGCTAGAAATAAATATAGAAGGATGATTCTATGTAAAGTCAAATCTGTCTATGTGAAAGTCCAAAAGTGCACCTGTGCACTTCAAAAAAGAACTCTAAATATTGGAGGATGTAGAGAATGGTCATAAGTGTGCATACAAAAGAAGTTGAACACAAAGCTATACTATAATTTTATAAAAAACACAATTACAGTAATCAACTGAGTAAAAAACTGAGTACCTGACTTAAAGGAAAGATTTGAAAGTGTCAACGCAGGTGGCTCTCCTGACAGACAAATAGGCTTTATTACAGTAACTGGCACACGGAAAATCGGTCCACGCCATGGTGCTTTGCAATCTATACCATAAACTTCATAATAGTGAAGGCCACTGCTGATATTAGCAGGATTTACAACAATGCTGCAAAAGGCAAAGGAGAAACACATGAATGCGCGACACTCTACAGAATAAACAGCACATATTATAGATCAAACAATTTACTAATAATAATAGCTAGTCCAATTGAACTAGTCCTTGCATCACCAGCCAGTTGTGTGGTTTGACATGATCCTATATTTTGTTTTGTAACTACTAGCCGTAATAAGTTATAAAGAATTGTGCGGTACACTCTAATAGTGATATACTCTTTCTGTTTTTTTTTTGTATGACGTCAAACATTTGGGGAAGGAGGGAGTATATTATTTCAAGAATATATATTCAGCAAGTCCGGTTGCTATTTGCATAAAACGTTGTTAAACCTGCATCAATTATCAACTTCGAAGGACGCAATATGCACAATCATTGAGTATAAAGTAGTTGAGCTATATAAAGCAGTGTACATGGCATGCGTGTGTTCTTATAACCCTGAAGTCTCAGCAAATATGGCCAGCGCCAATGAGTTCATTTTACTATTATTTTATTGAAATGAAGAATGTTAAAAAATCATATATAATAAACAGGCAAGATACCAACTTGAAACTGCGCCCATTGTTTGTCACCATTATATACTCAGGAATTTTAACAACAGAGCTATCAGTGGAATGCAGCTGCAGGCACTCCTCAAATGGAACCAATTGTTCCATATTACTGGCATCCTCATGAAATTTTGGGTCTAGTTGAACAGTCCACTGTAAAGAAAAACATACGATTGATTCAGATGGTTAACAAAACTGCTAAAGTCAGTACAGCTTAAATTTATGTGCTCCTCTGCAGAGTGCATACATAAAGTGTTAACATTTACCAAACCTTATTTATAATAATAGAGTTCTACAAATCTAGGTTACTATTGGTCAAGTATGGGACCATGGATAAACATTTCTCTAACCTGATCATAAAGGGGTTCTACGAATCGAGGCAACTATTGATCAACTAAGCGGATGATGATCTAGTGCCTTTTGGGAGAACATCAGATCCAAGCGAGCAGGAAATCAAGAACTGACCTCACTTGTTTGCTGGCATGCATTACTTCCACGTAGATATATTCCTCTAAGTTTAGGAACTGCGAATATAGTATTATGTTATCATATGTATACATAAAATATACAAGCTCAACAATATCAATATAGATATATAAGCTTTGCCATGAAAGTAGAAAGAGTTGACTTAAAGAATACACTGTGCAATCAACATAATAATCTGTGTTCCCTGAACTACTAAAACTATGAGCAATGGACTTAACTGGTAGCATAAAATAGCTAAAAATGTACCATCTGAACCATGCAATAGATAATGAGCATTAAAATCAGTCAGTCTGAACCAAAATGATGTGTCAAGTATGTTTATAACATCAGTACTTACATTCAACCTATGCAAAACCTTACGTACCAGTAGTACTCAGTAAAACAGGAATCCCATACAACCGGAATATAAAGTCCGGTTGATAATTTTATACACAGGTAAATATTGCAGTCTCCAATATTTAACTCTGCTTGTTGATTCATAAGAATTTACTCCCAGAGGAACATAATGTATGATGTTGTGGGAGTGCTATTGAACACAAATCGATTGGTGCTATTCTCATGTGGCAAATCTATACATCATACAATAGGATTCAGTTGCACTATGAGTGGAAAAATAATAAACAGGACACTGAAGACAGAACCGGACAAAAGTTACAGTTTTTTCAGCTTTATCTCCAATTTTTTGTTTTTTTTCTAACTTCTATGGCCGGTGTGCTCTTCAGTTTCAATAGTTCCGGAAACCAATATTAGCCTGTTCCATCCTCCCACTGTGTGTCTTGGTCAAAGGCCCATAACAAGGGATTAAAGTATTGAGGAGCCTACATACTTGTCCATCAAGGAATCAGGCCTGATTGACTTAAACTAGCGTGCACGAAAATAGTGTCAGGCAGGAGATTGGTTGTTTCGGCTCGGTTTCTGTTTACATATTGAATACTTCCGTTCGCATAAAAAAACATTTATGTGATAATCCAAAAGAACCAAAACAAAAAAAAAGTCCAAAAGACCTAGCACAAAATACCATTACAGCCTGTTGCCTTGTCTGATGAAACCTAAATAGGACCAACAGCCACTCTGACTGTCTGATAGATGTATCAAAAGGTACATACCATCCATAACTCAAGACATGCTCCCAGGCACCATTCCAATACAATAGATGTTGATTTCATCATTCATCAAGGATTACAAATGGACAAGAATGTTGTATATACCACAGCATAGATCATGAATGCGAGTGCAGTACTCCATTCACAAAATGTTTACTTCAAAATAAAGATTTTTGAATAAACTTTTAAAACTTCAATGAGAAGAATATATGATTAGATGTATAGTATAAAAAGAAATATACTTACTTGACTTTCCCATTTGAGTGATTGAGATTCTATAAGAAACAAGCGGCAATTCCTTAGCCTGCTGCGCATATTCGAAAGCCCTGAGAAAAGCAACAGGAATATGCATCGACTAAAATTTCAATATCCCCAAATGAAATATATTTTACTCGTAGAACATAATATAAACAAATTACTATTCTTACCTATCAACTTGCAAAAGCCCATGTCCTGTGGTCAGTTTCTCCTCAGGCACATCACTTATTGATGACGCTGTATTCTCAATTGCCTTCCTCACAGTATAAGGGCTTAATGGAATGCCCTCGGCCTAAAATTATATCCTTCATTAACATTACAAGGTTTTTCTTTGTGCTGCTTTACTAAACGTAGAAAATGTTGATCGTGTTGCTTAATGAAAAAATGTTGGCATACAAACCTTCATGGCACTAACAAGAAGAGCAACCCCACCGCAGGCAGAAGGAGATGCCATGGAAGTACCATTCATGAGCATGCGAGACTGAAGTGTCCATGTTGGTACAGGAGCCACTGCTCCACCAGGTGCACTAATGGAGACACCGAGATCCCCATCAGCAGTAGGGCCTCGGCTAGACCTTACAAATCCAACCAGGCAACCACACATGTCAATTTTAATCAGCAGATTTAATACTACTGTTTAAAGGCAGGTACAGTTCAAATGAACTACCTCTCCTTCCGTATCATAATATAAGTCGTTTTGACTTTGGTCAAGTCAAACTACTTTAACTATAACCAAATTTATAGAGAGAAGTACCAACATTTTCAACACAAGAAAAATGTACTACTATAAAAATAAATTTAACCATGGGTTTATTGAACTAATTTGGTATTATAGATACTGGGTAAATTTGTCTATAAATTTGGTCAAAATTATAGTGGTTTGACTTTGACTAAAATCAAAATGACATAATATGATATGGAGGGAGGAGTATATTTGAAATCAAGAGAGAATATGTAAAAAGCTACTCACTAGCAACTGTATTAATCACATATTAAAAAATAATCTTTTAAAGAACCTGATGGACCACCATTGCAAACAGAAACCTGTTGTCTATGTTGTGTCCATATCATAACCAATATTAAACTCAAATAACTTGATAAGGCAATACATAGTACAAGATCCACATGAACAAAAAACTGTCCAATCAGCAACAGCTGATGAACTTTCATCTCTTCTTTATTTTCTAATGATTTTAGAGTTAATATGAAGTAAAGTGTGAAGTGTGAACTATGTGGAAAGACTAATGAATAAACAAATACTACCTCCGTTTCATAATGTAAGGTGTTTTGACTTTTTTGCTTATAACGTTTGACCATTCGTCTTATTCAAAAATTTAGTGCAAATATAAAAAAAATGATAAGTCATGTTTAAAGTTCTTTTGATAATAAAGTAAGTCACAAACAAAAAAAAATGATACTTCCATAATTCTTTGAATAAGACGAATGGCCAAATGTTGCAAGCAAAAAAGTCATCTTACATTATGAAACGGAGAGAGTACTTGATAATTTGGGATCTCATGATGGCAGGAGAAGGTTTGTACAATGTATATTCTATGCTATCACAGCATAATTGCAGGCATGCGAGATGATGTGGCAAGGGTTCCAAACATAAGTAACCATCATCCTCATGCTGAGGTCGTGAGGTACATTAGGTGGATCCCTTTTCTATATTCTGTTTAGATTTGCTACCTTTGGACCATTTCCTATGCAGGATTAGAAAAACATGACTGCATGAGCATGGCTCCTGGAGTGACCCGTGAAAGAGCACTCAACATCAAATCCCATTAACACAAACAAGCATCTTCTCTAAGTTTGATCATGAGGGTGCCCCAGTGTTCAGTGCTAAAATATACACTCATATCATCATGGTATGTCTAGATAAAGATTGCCTCAAACAAACAAAAAAACAAACTGCCCACATACCATGTGTTTTCCATCAGAGTACCTAATTGTGGAATCTATTTTGCCATTCACAAAATGATGCAGCTATCATACAGGTGTATATTAGCATAATAGTACAGGGGACTGACCACATACCAGGTGTATTCCATCCCCTCAGCTGGTGCTTGTACGACACAGTGAGCTCCAGCAGCCATAGCTGGTGAGACATAAGCACCAACACCAATAATGCTTGAACTAGTACCACCAGGAGCACCAACGGTGTTTAAAGCAGGACCATTGTTTCCAGCGCTACTGATAAATATAATACGATGCTTGTCAACAACCTGTGAAACAGTACAAAGCTCCAATTAAGATTCTACAGAACCATTGTACGTATGGATAAGAAATAACATCACATTAAATTGGACCCACCTCACTAGCAAGATCAATAAATCTGCCATAGTCAGGAAGAAGGGTGGGCTCTCCATAGCTCATATTAATCAGATCACATTTGTGCTGGACAAACAAGAAATAAATGAGGCATGAAAAAAGAAAACAAAGTAATTGAAGTTGAAGACGCACAATGGTAGTGAACAAAGAAAAAACAATGAATAGCACTTATCAAGTAGAACAAGGGATTGCTACACATGATTTGATCAGGACCATTAATCCTTGAGCACTGAGCATTTGGTTGGGATGTATTTTCAAAATAATTGCATTGAACAGAATAGGTTCAAGTACACTGTAATTTACTGATGAATTAATACTAAAAACGAAGGAAGCATAATCACCTCTACTGCAGCTATCAAGGCCCTAACCAAGCCTGTCCCTGTCTCCATTGATCCTAAACGAGTATCACCAATCTTGCAGGAAATCAGTTGTGCTCCAGGTGCAACTCCGTTGAGCAAGGGTTCCTATTTAAAGACATCGTCAACAGATCAGTGCCTCTATAATTTTCATACAAATGAAAATATGAGTCAAGGAAGGACATACATCAGGATGAAAAGCAGCTGCAATGCCCGCAACATGGGTAGCATGAGGAGAACAATCAGTTACTATACTAACAAGGTTTCCATCATCGTAAATGTTTGCTACAAAAGAGCAAGCATCTAATTTGCTAAAAATCCCAAACTTCTGCTCAAGTCTGCAGATAATTTTAAGTAGATCAGGAAAACAACACACAGAAGATAACTGCTTAGTTTTACAAAGTAATATGGATGAATTGAATAAGATAATACATCGGAACAGCATCTTTTACTGTGGAAGTGTAGACATAAGTGAAACATGGGTAGTATGAGGATTGTTCGCTTGATGCTGAAGTATCTCGTATTTTGTTACCGGCACCTAGGTTTCTGGCTCTACATGTCATGCATGCAGTTGCATAAGTCTAAATTGGCCAGCAGAGCGAACCACAAGACGGGGTGCAGCAGTACAGTTTATATATATAATACGTGGTAGTATGAAAACTAAGTGTTGATTAAGGACTTGAAAAGAATTATAGAGTTTGTATTTCAGAGCAGTAGGTATTAATGTGCTTACAACACGTGTAATACATCTGGGAAAAGAAATTAGCAATGAACCATGTGTCTGCAAGCAATTATTGGATCTACTTTACAAGATCAATAAGAAAACGAGAAGATTGACCATACCTGTAGTTTGTCAATGGAACAAAATCTGCAAGTTTTCCACAATTTTTATTTCCCTCAAGGCCCTGGGTATCAACAGCAACTCTCCAGACATCACCATCATGCCATGCAACAACATCAATTACTGGCCCCCTATCATCATAACCCTATAGAAACAAAGTAAGACAGAGTAGCAGAAGTTTGTCCAAACTTCACATCACACCATATGCTTGTTTTTCTTACTTCTGCTTGTTTCCTCAGGTAATCGAGCCTGTTTTGCAGGTCTTCATGGGCCATTTTCAGTTTGGCATCATCAGATTTGCTATGTTTCTGCAAACATTTTTTAAACAGAGGTAAGACAATCTTTGCACAGGGTGATTAAAATTATTATAGAAGGTGGTTCAAAGCCAGCACTTCTCTTAATTAATACATCAAATTCATACATAAGCAAAACGTAGGCATTTCAACCATATGCTGTCTCACAAAAAAAATCACGGTAATTGACAGAAGATACCATTTAGACTTTAAAGTGCAAACTATATGAAGTGCATAAAAGAGACAGACGATATGACAAGCAAGGGTAAATCAAAATTGCAAACCGTAATGGGAGTGAACATAAATGAGCTCAAAGAAAGCCACCTCCAACCTTTTCAAATTCATTCAGCTGCTTCAAGGCCACAGATATTGCTTCTTGGTTTTCCTCATCCCATTTCTTCTTTCTTTCTTTCTGAAGTCATAATGAGTAAATTCTTACAAAGATAGCCCTGTTTCAAACCTTCAGAATGGAGGCCTTCAAAACGAAATTTACCTTCAGACGAGAGGTAAGTGTGTCCGTGAAGAGTTCATAAACTAATTTACATCCAACATGCCACTCTTGAGAAGGGTTTTTCCATGAGGTGTTTATGATTAGACGAGCACCTGGGTGTAAACAGAGCTAGAGTATCAATTAAGGCAAGGAATTAAACATTCAGAATGTGATATTTTGTAGACATAGGCCTCTTGAAACTAATAATAAAACTGGCATCAGAATGACCATGCTAACATTCAGAATGTGATATTTTGTAGACATAGGCCTCTTGAAACTAATAATAAAACTGGCATCAGAATGACCATGCTAGAGTTGGATACTTAACAAAGAAAATTTCCAATGGCAACTATAGCTATAAGAAATGAACATTCATGCTCCGACAGCTTAAATTATCCAAAGTAATGAACAATATAAATAATACAAATCTAAACAGTCATTAAAAGTAAAGAAATCATGCTTGAGTAGCTTGAAATTGTCCACATTGCATGAATAATGTAAACAAACCTAAACATTATAAGGCCAACCTGAAGCACCAACAATAGAACCATCATCACCAGCTTTCACCACTTTGGACGTGTCAACATCACCACTACCCGTGCTGCATTTAAATGCACATGTGTGTGAATATGTTGTTGAAGAGAGATTATCAAAACAAAACCAATCAGCTTCAGTATTTTGGAGGTGTTACGGCACCAGTCAATGACATCAAGGATCTTGGGCTTCCCATCTGAAGTAGTCTGAAGACCAGCTGCAGCCGGATCAACTCCAGAATCTGACACACATACAAGTCAAGTCTAGGACCATGAGATTTTTTTTCCAAAACCAATAAAACTACGAGAATGAAATTATACATACATATTTGCATGACCAAGTCAGATATATTTCCAAGGACTCAAACCTCTGACAGGTAAACTAGAAACCTTACAAAGAAACATGTATAGAATTGTAATAGCATCTGAATGGTGGTAAGCTTTCTCTACATGTAAGACTTTCTATTAGCAGAAGAGGGGCAATTATGTGAAAACAGACCAAGTTGTCTTTCTTTCTTTGACATATTGGTTCAACAAACATTCGATGAGTACGGAAATTTGTTTCAACATACATTCGATGAGTAAGGAAATTTGGTTCTACAAGTGAATGTCACATCAAACCAGATTCTACGAAATCATTCCCACAAAATGCAGTTAGCTATTTGATGGGCCATCGGTCTCGCACGATGAACATTGCATCCATGGGCATAAATTGCCATTATCAACAATGCGTTTATCTAACACTACACAAGTCGCGGGGATATCGAACTGAACGGGTGAAACCCCACATCAACAAGTTACCAGCCAAACTGCCAGACCACTCAGCGAATTCCAGTCTCAAGCCTCGAGATGAATAAACAAAAACCATAAGGCGGTTGACGCATTTAATGTGGTCAGCGAAGAGCAGGGAGAGGCAGCTCACCGAAGATGGCGATGAGCGCGCCGCGGCCGTCGTACTCGGGATGCGCGGCGAGGAAGCGGTCGACGCCGATCTCCTTCTTCGGCATCAGCGACTCGAGGAACGAGGGCTCGGTGAGGCGGAACCCACCCGCAGCGGCGGCGGCGGCAGCAGAGGTCGTCCTCTCGGCGGCGGAAGGCGGAGAGGAGGACGAGGAAGGCATCGCGCTGGCCGCGACGCCCGCGCTAGGGCTAGGGCTGGGGCTGGGGCCTCCTCGAGTCGAGACTGCGGCGATGGCGGAGGGGAGGAGTGGTCCGGACCAGGCGGAGACTGCGAGGAGGAGACGCAGGTGGTGGGCGACGGGTTTATGTAGCGCGGCTGCTGCTGCGGTCGCGGAGCTCCCCCGCAAGTGCCACATGAGGTGCGGGCTTTGCGGCTTGGCCGATTCACTCACGTTTCATGATTTTGGGGTTGGTAAATTCAGTTTCGTCTTAATTTACTCCGGTTATGTCAGGGAATCTGCGTGGAAAGCTGGGCTTTTGACACGATGATGAGGCAATGAGAGTGTCGACTGTGGAGTGGACTTTAGCAGCAGTAGCAGCAATGGCGAATTGGGACTCTGCTCGTCGGCGGCGAGGTTGGCTGCAGCCTTGGACGGTAGCTCCTGCCGGTGGTTGGCTTGGGGTACTGCAGCGTGGCAGATGCTGGATAATTTAGGATATTTGCTGATAAAGTTATGGAAAATCGATAGAAAAGATATTTGGGGATAGATGGGTGGAAATGATGATAAACTACATTCATCATACATGTGCATTCATGAGAGTATGAGACAGAATATCTGGGCATTGTATTGAGCAAATTCCGGCCCCTAACCTTTCCTTGTCAAATATGCCTCAAAGTTCTCAAATAATGATTTTTCGTGTGACTGCCTTAGCTCACCACCAGTAGCAGGCTGCAAGCCTGTAACGACGGCACACAACTCTAATAAAACAACTGCAACATATGTGCCCCGATAGAACGGGTACATGACACGTCAAAACTTGCTCGCAGTCGCGGATCTCAAGAACGAACAAAGATACAGGAGATATGTTTGCAGGAGAAGTGTCGCAACAAGCCAACTTCATTGCACATACTATACATTATAGGGTAAGACTACGCATATGAAAATACAGCAAATGCTACAGAGCAATTCCAAGCACAGTTTTATTACAATATTATTGGAAATTCCAAGTGCTCAATGCAATGCAGCAGTGCATTTGGTTGCTCCAGCGGTAAGATTTAAGAACTTCCAAGCAGCTTCTTGAGGTCCTTCTGTAATATGCACAAAGCAATCGCTGTTAGATAAGGCAATGAAGCTTGATGAAATGGAGATCAAATTAAACTCGGAGCTCAGAACTTACCTCAATGCTAAGTGGAGAAGTAGTTGGTGCATAGCGCTCCACAACACGCCCCTCTTTGTCGACCAAGAACTTAGAGAAGTTCCATTTGATGTTGTCACCGAAAAGACCACCTTTGCTGGACTTCAGAAATTTGTAGATGGGTGCAGTGTTGTCACCATTAACGTCAACCTATTAAGATCATGGAAATTAGAACTTCTAGAGCTCAACTCTCTAAAAAAAACAATTGATCGTCATATTATAAACATGCATGATTCTATTCTGTGAAAAATGAAACGGCAAAACTGGTATCAGGCTTATTGAATGCATACATCACACAGGTGGCATAAGAATCAGATAGCACTTCATGGACTTGATGAAAGGGAGAACTTTTTCGACTGGAATGAATTTTCTTTAAAATAATGTGGCAGGCTGTGGAAGATTAACATGTACTCAAGTTCATTGTTGTTTATTTCCGCTTGAAGGATAAATGGAAAAGAATTTGCAAGAGACAGTAGTACAGTGTTCCCAAATTTACCTTGTCAAAAATTGGATACTCGGCCTTGAAGCGGGTGCAAGCAAATTGGACAATCTCCTCATTAGTGCCAGGTTCCTGCCCACCAAACTGGTTGCATGGGAAAGCAAGGATTTCGAAACCTGTAGTCAAATCAGACTTGACAGTGACATTTAGCAATTTGTTGAGCATAAACTCAAAATGAAGGAACATGTGTCTAATTCAGCATACAAAAGAGATTCCATAATGAGGAAATAAAACACTCACCCTGGTCTTTGTATTTCTCATACAACTGGCTCAGCTCTGTGTAGTTGGAATTGGTCAGGCCACTGCAACAATAACAGAGAACAACAAGCTTTGTTAATTGGAGTAATTATATTAATTTATGTGACTGCATCTGCATCTCATTGGTCTATAAAATTAGTACAAAAATGGCCATCATCTAAACAACACGTATCACCAAACACACGGAGGATGAGACACAAATAGATAAAGAATTAACGGTATGGCAATCTGCACAAACTTTCCAATTGGCAAGAGATCAACATCTTGTAGTCCAGCTAAAATCAACTTATCTGCTGACCAGATAATTTTTCCTCGTATATAAATAATATACATGCTATCTGCTGACCAGATTATTTTACCCCATATATAAACAATCGACATTCAAAGTCTGATTCTCAAGGACACGAACTACCATGGCCAGCATAAAAACTTGAATGTGCTGCATACCAGATAACATAAATTCAGCATTTTTACTTTGCAATGAATGGAAGTTTGATTGAAAATATAACTATATTAGGCATCAAATGAGCATATTATTAAGATTAAGCGCTTGATAACACAGTACTAGCATTCCACCGTGTCGCTGTTTGCGGATCATCTAACATGATGGTGCATTCTAGAATAATTTCATATAAAATATAAAATTGAACATCGACACTGGAAGTGAGAAGCGGTAATAATCGGTACCACTGAGATGCAACATTGACGATGAGGAGAACTTTCCCCTTGTAGGTGCTCAAGTCCACATCTTTGCCACTTGCATCCTGCAAACACCAAAAAACAGAGTCATTAAAACAATATCACAATTCCAAGCATGTAGAGTTGTAGTTGTAGACAAACCACTTGAATCCTGTCACCGGATATTTGGTTAGGAACAAACTGCAACTAAAACCTAAAAGGCTAAAACAATTCCAAGGGCCAAATGGTAGCAGGATCACGAGACTACGACAGGTATCCATGTGAAAATACTTTTTTCCACAGAGGGGCATGTATACAAAAACTTCAGTCTCGCTCTAAAGGGAAACCGACAACCGAGAGGTATCCATGTCTTGAAGAGGCAAACCTTGACGGTGAAGTCGTGCGCGGATGCGGCGGAGGAGGCGGCGGCGGCCATGCTGAACAGCGCGAACCCCGCGGCGACCGGACGGACAAGCGGCGAGACGGCGGCGTAGACGCGCGGCGGAGGGGGCGCACCACGGGGGCTAGCGAGGATATGGTGGGTGTAGCGCGTCGGCGCGGAGGACGACGGCGGCGGGGAGAGGGCGGCGGTTCGGAGGAGCCGGAGGCGAGAGAGGAACGGGGCGGGGCGAGAAGGCATCGTGGATCGGGGCCGCGCTTTATAGCGGAATGCCGGTAATATCTTTCTTCCTCTCCTCCCCGGGGCTGAGCCGCTGAGGTTGCCTGTGAAAGCGATGCGCGAAAGTGTGGACGCGGTGCGCGCGGCGCTGGGGCCAGATGGGGTCTTCCGGCGCGCCACGTCCCGCGTCGCGGGGTTGCCACGTGTGAACGGGATCCGGGCTGGTCAGCGCGCTGGGTCCTGCCGTCCGATCGGCATCCGACGGTCCAACTGTATATACTGAAATGAAAGGAACGAACGCGTCTAGAAGAAGAGAAATACTACGGATCGGAGGACCACGCACGCACCTGCACCTCCCACGTCGCGTCTTCCGCGGTGACCCTCTCCTCTCTTCTCCCGTTCGTGACCCTCTTCCCTCTTCCTCCCGACCTACCCCTGTCGTCGACGGCGACACGCTCGGTGACGGTGATGGCGGCGTGCTCGACGGGGGTCCAGATCCGGAGACGCGGTCCGAAAGGACGGCTGGATCCAGTTGTTGGCTATGGTGGCGGGCCTGCGGCGACAGTGTGTTGATCTCAGCGACGGCGGGCGACGGAGCAGCAAGATCCGATGTTGGCTGGTGGCGGCAGCTCGGCTCAGCGACGGCGACGCACGAGCTCGGCGACGGCAGCTGGACGTGAACGCCGGAGAGGTTGAAGAAACACACCAGGTAATTTTGTGTGCTTATTGCAGTGGTATCAAATCTGATATACGGAGCACCGAGATTGGTATCTGGGTACCAGATTTAGTACCTAAATACCAAAATCTGATACATGCTTTTTATTTTGATGACGTCAACACGTTCGTCCGAACGGACGTCCATTCTGTAGTCCAGCTCTTAGAAGAACTAGCAGCTTTGAATCTCCATCGTCTGATGCGAACGGATTTGTTTTTTCTCTTCTCCTTATATCAGTACAAACAGATAGAACGAGGAGAAGTATAAACCCCGGAATCTTCCCGCAGATTGGCCTCGTAGCACACGACATTTTCGAACGTTTGGTGATCACTCTGATACGTGCATTCAGGTCGTTACGTGCAGCAAAGCCGGCAGACGCATAAACAGATGCCAAATGTGGACAGAACATCATGAGCAGGAGGAGAGAGAGGTTCTCCATGTTCTAGGAGCGTCTACGCTCTCACACCCATGCTCAAGGAGAACGGAACGTATTCACCAAAAAAAAAAAGAAAAAAAAAGAGGAGAACGGAACGCCGGGCCATATATACGTACTGTGGGCTTTCATAGTTCAGAGAGTTCAGGCCTAGTTCACGTCACTGCTTACAACGCGCAAATTCTGAGTTGCTGGCATATATGCTGGCGCTCTTCTTTCCTTCGGATTGGAATTTTTGGAGTAAATTTCACTTTAGGGCAACTATATTTGTCGAGGTGGCATATTGGACCATGGCAAATTCTATGTTTTCACTTAACACCACTTTTCTTTAACATCAATTGCAAATTGGACCAGGGTCTAGCTTTTTGCCTTACTTAGCGTCAGGTAGTTTTTTCTGGTGCGTTGACGACTGCTGCGCATCTTGCTACGTACTGCTAGATTACTGACATTTGAGCTTGCTACTTGCAAACTACATTTCTCCAGGTCCTTAATTAATCACTTGATTAAGTCCTGACATTTGAGCTTGCTTCTTGAAAACTACTTGCGTGCAGCGGCGAATCCACGTAAACGACCGCATGGCTGGGCAGCACAAGGCCGATATAGAGTGACTGATGGAACAGGAATGGCCTCGGTTAATCGGTTTATGCCCCCCAATCGATTGAGATCCATCACAAGCTACTTGGGCCAAAGCTAGACCCTGGTCTACAATGCAACAGATGGTCAAGAAAAGTAGTGTTAAGTGAAAACATAATCTTACCCCTGGTCCAATATGCCACCTAGATAAATATATGTGGCCCAACGTAAAATTTACTCGAATTTTTAACAATTCGAGCCATTGGTGTACACATACATAGGAACGAGCCGGCAACGTGCATAAGCACAAGGGCAATCTGGTCAAAAATATTTATCGTTGTGGACTTTAATCATTTATTTTGTTAAGAAACAGTATAAATATGTAAAATTGTACAGGAGTGACTTAAAAATCTGTTGCCATATTTTTAGAAGAAAATCTGTCAAATGTAAATATAGCATATTTGTATTGTAATTATATTAGAATTATACTATAATTACATATGTAAATTCTATGTATCATATATGTACAAATTGAAAAACATGCTGATGGTGGAGTGGCTAGGGGTATGGTCATACTTATAATATATCTTTAATAATAAAACAAGTCAAAATTAAATAAATAACATAAACCATTTTAATGAGACAAATGATCAACTATTGACGATGAAAAATATTCTTGATCCGAGATGGTAACGATGTTGAGTGTGTTTGCTTTGTTGTCATTTTCAACCTCATCCAACTAGTGCCCTCCCTACCCCCTCCCCTCGCTCCGCTTAGCTATTCGACTGCTCCGCCCCTGACATCCCCGCATGTCGTCATTGCCTATCCATACCTTATCTACGTTAAATCCATACCACCATCATAGAAAGGGCTCCTCTTCGAGGGCGAGGCACAACCGAGTGGTGCTGTGAGAAAAAAGAGCATCTTAGACACTACCTTCATGTAAAAATATACTACCTTCATCTATCCCAAAATACATTGGACTAGAAAATATCATTTTAAGATGAAGGTAGTAGCACATATTCATACCACTGTTAGCACGGTGGCCAGCCAACAGAGAGGAGGAAGTTAGACACAAGGAGTTTTTATGGTTGAGTCCTATGTATCTAGATGTTCATCAGTTACATCAAGATGTTTCGGTGGATCTTAAAAGGTGTTTCATTTTATGTTTTCGATATATTCAGATATGCTGATGCTTTAATAGCCCAAAATCAGTGTATAATGTGTTCATAAAAAATGTGAAGCATGTTTTGGTTTGTGTTTAATTTGCCATCTAATAGTTGCAATATTTTCCTTTCAATGCTGACACGTTTTTATACAAGGGACAAAACAACACCCACTTTTTATCTCCAC
The DNA here is from genome assembly GCA_000325765.3 of Leersia perrieri. Lineage (NCBI taxonomy): Eukaryota > Viridiplantae > Streptophyta > Magnoliopsida > Poales > Poaceae > Leersia > Leersia perrieri. Next base: position 19,034,110 of record CM002480.1, on the reverse strand, counting down.
ATGCTTCAAATGATGCTAATTGTGTGTTCGCTTTGTCGCCATTTTTCAATCTTGCCGAATTATAGCGTTACCAAAATTTGTCAAAGGAAATAAACCATACACACCGCTAACACAACACTGCCAGGTACTGTTAATTCAGTAATTTTATGCTCTCAAAACTCTATAAAAAAATTATTAAAATTTCAAATCATACACCACTCATAACTTATTTTGCCTCTCCAAACTTTGGAGATATCAAAAGTTTCTTTCACAACAAAGTGAGCACACCTGGTTTTTCGTTTATTAACATGTTGCCACTTGCTAAATTCAACACTTGATTATAATACTCACTCTATCCAAATATACAAGAATTTAGATATAAAATCTAGACGTAACGTCTGTTCTAATTTGTAGTATTATGATGTATCTTATTCATCATTAAATCCTTATTTCTAGATGAAGGAAGTAGATGTTAACCGGATGAAAGAGCCCATGATTTTTTTTTTTTTGAGAAGTGCTTCTCAATTGGCAGCTTGGTGACTTATTCGCTGCTGCCAAAACTTAAATTTTGGAACTTAATTTAAAGCTGAATTGTCAAGCTGTCAGCTGTAGGCTCTTTATCGGGGTTGGCTTTTAAACCATTAATAATACCGATATAAAAAATTTATTCATACTTTTTTTGGGTTGGTCTATTCATTTTTTGCACGGCTTAAATGCGTTGCAGCTCAAACAATCAGATGCGAACACTATGCTAGGACCGTAATCTTTGCAACACACATTTTAAGTTCGAGTACAACTGTTTTCAACCCCCACATGTGCGCTTGAATTTGCCGGTTATGATTTAATATGTACTGTACTAGTTCATGTTATTTCAGGCTGGAGTATGAGGTTTATCAACACCTCGATGGCCTTAGTACCAGGTTTTTTTTTTTTGCCACTCTGCTTGGTGTTTTGTCGGGCTTTTTTTTTTTTGAGGGAATTTTGTCGTGCTTTTGTGTGTGTGTGTTTGATCCAGAACAAACAGCCCAAAGGCCCTATCCAAACCAGCCCATGTCAGTTGATTTCTTCCCTACACGTCTGACAAAGAACTCTAAACTGCTGAAGTCATGTTACTATCTGTTTACACTCGACCTTACTCTAACTAACCCCGGTGGATCACCAATCGTCCGTCAGCAAGCACACACCGGGCTGTGCCGATCACCAAACCCAAAGTTCCACGCATTCGTTCGCCGCGCGCGACGTCACGGGCGCAGCCGGTTGGTGGCCAGACTGCCGAACACATATATAAACGCAACTTGCTCAGTACGTACTCACTGATCAGTGATCAGGCCAGCATATCTCCTCCGACCCGCGGCAGCGTTCGTCGACATGGCGGACCTACTGCCGAGGTCATCTGCCCGCCTCGGTACGCTACCGCCGAACAACGAGTTCGGGATCAGGGAGATCGCTCCCCGCCTGGCGTACGACGAGCTCGTCGAGAGGATGGAGTACCTGTACGTGCGCGTCGTGAAGGCGCGGGGGCTCAAATGGACCGGCGACTTCGACCCGTTCGCAGAGCTAAGGCTCGGCGGCTACTCCTGCACCACGCGCCACGTCGAGAAGACAGTGAGCCCCGAATGGGACGACGTGTTCGCCTTCTCGCGGGAGAGGATACACGCGCCGTTCATGGACGTGATCGTCCGTGGCAGGGGCCTCGCCAAGGACGACTACGTCGGCAGCGCCCGCCTCGACCTGGGCATCCTCCCCGACGCGCCGGCGTCGAGCGTGCAGCACGACAGCTCGCCGGCGCCGCAGTGGTACCCCGTCTTCGACAGGAAAGGGGAGCATCGGGGTGAGGTGATGATGGCCGTGTGGTTCGGCACGCAGAAGGACAGCTACTTCGACTCGGCCGTCCACGCGGACGGCGCGTTCCCCGTGGACGACAAGCTCGCAGCGCACATCAAACACATACGGTACGACGTGCCGCGCCTGTGTTACGTGCGCGTTAAGGTCGTCGAGGTCCGCGACATCGTCTTCGCGGACAAGGCCCGGGTCGGCGAGGTGTTCGTGAGGTCACGCATACTGGGACAGGTGCACAGGACGAGGACGTGCTTGGACCACTGCTGGAAAGACGAGGAGAACGGTCACATGTTTGTGGCCGCCGCGCCGTTCAAGGACTTCCTCAACATGTCCGTCGTGGGCGTAAAAGGCGGCAAGGAGGAAATCATCGGCCATGTCAACGTTCTACTCGACAGCTTCGAACGCCGGTCTGACACCCGGCCGATTAGCCCAAGATGGTAGACCCGATTGCCCATTCATCTCACCTAGCGAGGAACTTCAGCTACGTACCTGCCGGAATTAGGCAAGTAATTAAAATCGAATTTGTCCCTAACTGCTACGCTAATGCTATTCGACAGGTTTAATTTGATGCAACCAGAGGGAGCCGCCAAGATTGACAAATATTCTGCCAAGATAAGCGTCGTTCTCTGCCTCGAATGCGGGTACAAGGTACTGTCGGAGCCGGTCCACTACATGAGCGACGTCCGTCCGGTGGCGCGTGAGCGGGAGCGGAAGTGCATCGGTCTCGTCGAGCTCGGCATCCGCGAGGCCATCCTCAGCTCGACGCGCACGCGCGACGGGCGGGGCTCCTGCGACGCGTACTGCGTCGCCAAGTACGGGGTGAAGTGGTACCGCACGCGCACCGTCACCGACAGCCTCGCGCCGCGGTTCCACCAGCAGTACCACTGGGAAGTGCACGACCACTGCACCGTGCTTACCGTCGCCGTCTTCCACAATTCCCAGATAGGCGACAAGGGCGGCCTCGTGACCGGCGACCCGGTCAAGGACGTCCTCCTCGGCAAGGTGCGGATCAGGCTCTCGACGCTCGAGACCGGCCGCACCTACGCCTACTCGTACCCGCTTATGTCCCTCCACGGCGGCGGCGTCAGGAAGATGGGCGAGCTCCGCCTCGCCGTCCGCTTCTCCAACACGTCGACGCTGGGCCTGCTCCAGACGTACGCGCAGCCGCACCTGCCGCCGATGCACTACCACCGCCCGCTGGCCGTGGTGCAGCAGGAGATGCTGAGGCGGGAGGCGGTCGCGATCATCGCGCACCGGCTGGGACGGATGGACCCGCCGCTGCGCCGGGAGTGCGTCGAGCACCTGTGCGAGTCGCACGCGCTGCGGTGGAGCATGCGGCGCAGCAAGGCACACTTCTTCCGCCTCGCGGAGGCGCTGGAGCCCCTGTCCGCGGCGAGCGCGTGGTTCTACCACGTCTGCCGCTGGACGAACCCGGTCACCACCGTCGCGGTCCACGTCATCTTCACCATGCTCGTGTGCTACCCCAGCCTCGTGCTGCCCACCTTCTTCCTGTACAAGTTCCTGCTCGGCATGCGGAATTACCTGGGCCGGCCGAAGCACCCGTGGCACGTCGACACGAGGGTGTCGCACGCCGATACGGCGCACCCCGACGAGCTCGACGAGGAGTTCGACGAGTTCCCGACGGCGCGGCCGCCGGAGGTGGTGCGGATGAGGTACGACAAGCTGAGGAGCCTCAATGCGCGGATACAGGAGATCGTTGGCGACATCGCGACGCACGCCGAGCGCGCCCGGTGCGTGATGACGTGGCGGGACCCCCGGGCCACGAGCCTGTACCTGCTGGCCTGCCTGTGCCTTGCCGTGATTACGTTTTCGGTGCCGTTCCAGGCGGTGGCGCTGTTGACGGGCTTCTACCTGATGCGGCACCCGATACTCCGGCAGAGGCTGCCCGACGTGGGAGCGAACTTCTTCCGACGATTGCCCTGCAAGGTGGACTGCCTACTTTAGTACCCAAGTGTAAAATAAGTTTTTTTTGGAAGGATCAATGTGTAAACATTTCGGTCAAACTTCAAATCGGTTGAGAAGTTTGCAACCGACTTGTTCCAAACATTCAAAATCGAATTACTCCGAGAGACCGAAGCCTAAAGATGCCAATCAGGCCAAAGTCAAAGCCCCCAAAGCCGAAACATCCTCTCTCTCGTAACTCTGTTCCTGGATGAAACCCAGCCCACTTGTCCAGCAATGTCTCGCACTCACCATCTTCCACTCGAAGAAGGCGACCCCGCTTGCTCCCACCGCCCAACTCCACGCTCTCCTCCTCACATCCGGCAACCTCCGCTATCACGGCGTCCACCCACTCTTTATGCTGTACTGCGCATTTGGACACCCCTCGAGCGCCCACAACCTGCTCGCGCAAATGCCACACCCACCTCCGGTTTCCTTCTCCAACTCACTGCTCCGTTCGTACACCGGCCTCGGCTGCCACCGGGAGGCCCTCGCCGTTTACTCTGCGATGCGCGCCTTTGATCACCTCACCTTCCCCTTCGCCGCCAAGGCCTGCGCTGGTCTTCGCCTTGGCCGCCACGGGCGTGCCGTGCACTGCCGCTCGCTCGCCGCTGGCTTCGGCGGCGACACGTACGTGCAGAATGCGCTCATTTCCATGTACATGAGCTGCGGCAACGTGGAGACAGCGGATGCTGTGTTCGGGTCGATGCGGAACCGGACGGTCGTGTCCTGGAATGCGGTCGTCGCCGGGTTCGTCAAGAATGGCTACGCAGAGAGGGCGCTGGAAGTGTTCGGCGAGATGTTCGCTGATGGTGTAGAGATTGACCGCGCCACCATTGTGTCAGTGCTGCCAGCTTGTGCGCAAGCCAAGGACATGAATACTGGGCGATCCGTGCACCGGCTAATTGAGGTGAAAGGACTTGGGGATTATGTTGCGGTGAAGAACGCATTGATCGACATGTATGGGAAGTGCAGGAGCTTGGAGGATGCACGAAGGGTGTTTGATCTCGGGAAACATGATAATGATGTCGTTTCTTGGACAGCGATGATTGGCACTTATGTGCTGAACGACCGTGCTTTTGATGCTATTGCTCTTGGTTGTGAGATGCTGATATCTGGGACAGCATGGCCCAATGAAGTGACAATGGTGTATCTTCTCTCAGCATGCGCCAGCATGTCGTCAGGGAAGCATGCCAAGTGTACACATGCGCTGTGCATTAGACTTGGGCTTGGATCAGACATTGCTGTCGAGACTGCGCTTATCAACACTTATGCGAGGTGTGGTAGGATTAAACTGATGAGGACGATACTTGAGAAGGGATCACGGCGTGCTGAAGCATGGAATGCAGCTATGTCTGGTTATACCATCAGTGGACAGGAGAAGAAAGCTATAGAATTGTTCAAGTGGATGATTGCAGAATCGATACGCCCGGACTCAGCAACAATGGCAAGCATCCTGCCGGCCTATGCAGAATCTGCAGACCTGAAACAAGGGAAGAACATTCATTGTTTCTTACTGACTCTCGGATTCCTAAGGAATTCAGAGATCTTGACTGGTTTAATCGATGTCTATGCCAAGGCAGGTGACCTGGACTCTGCGTGGGTGCTTTTCCACTGGTTAGCTGAGAAGGATGTTGTTGCCTGGACGACAGTCATCGCTGGGTACGGTATGCATGGGCACGCCCGAACTGCCATCGTACTATTCGACAGGATGGTGGAGTCAGGAGTGAAGCCGAACTCCGTGACCTTCGCCACCTTGCTCTACACTTTCAGCCATGTCGGCATGATAGATGAAGGCCTTCGGCTGTTCAAGGACATGCGGAAATTGCATGGTTTGATGCCAAATTGCGAGCATTACGCGTGCCTGGTTGACATGCTTGGTCGTGCTGGGAGGATTGAGGAGGCTCACCATCTCATCCAAGATATGCCATTTGAGCCAAGTACCTCGGTATGGGGTGCTCTGCTGGGTGCCTGTGTTCTACATAAGAATGTCGAGTTCGGGGAGGTAGCAGCAAAGCATTTGTTTCAGCTTGATCCAGAGAACACTGGGAATTACGTGCTGCTTGGTAACATATATGCTGCAGCTGACAGATGGAGGGATGTTCAGGATGTCCGGAGATTGATGGTGGAAAGGGGCCTCATCAAAGAACCCGGATCTAGTTTGGTTGAGGCAAGATCTGAACAATGCCGAGCAGCAATGCCATAGAACGTAAGTTTTGTACTCATATGAGATACATATTAAATCACTTCTTTAATGCATATTCTATCTGTTGGAGAATTTGTGAAATTTTAAGGGGAAAAAACACACTGATAGTTGCCCTGGAGTTAATGAATTGGATTTGCAAATAAATAGTCTCCGCTTAAAATAGAGGAAATCACAAGTGGATCTTAAAAGGCTAGCGCAGCCAAAGAAGAAAAATCAGAGACGTGGAGTACCTGGGTACCTGCACCATTAAAAAAAAACTGGAAACATATCAAACTCACGCCATGTTGTTTTGATGTCACAATGATTTTGCTGTGCAAAGGCAGCTGCTATAGAGATGGGTGGTGGCGCGCATGTTGGTTGCACACAACGCTTCTGGTTCTCACACAAGGAGGGGACGTGCTTGGTCAAATGGCCCTCTCCGAACGTGGTGGCATCATGCAAGCCTCCATCTCCATCGCCAACCCCTCCCTCCCTATATTTGCCTCCTCCCTCCTCTCTTTCAGGCCTTCAAATCTTGCTCCTGCTCACGTTTTTGCACATTCCCTCCTCTCTCCTCCTTGAAGGGCCTGCCTGTTTCTCACCGTAGTAAGGAAGGAAAAAAGGAAGAGAAAAAAAATCATCAACCATGGTGAGTGCAATTCAATCTCTTTCATTCAGAATGTTGTTCAAGATTTGTCCTCTGATGAGGTGGTGTATGTTGTGGGAATTCATTGTTGTAAGTCGAATTCGGCGTCGGGAATGGCTGTGTGTGATGAATGCAAACTCAAGTTCCTGGACCTTAAGGCAAAAAGGAGTTTCCGCTTCATCGTGTTCAAGATCAATGAGAAGGTGCAACAGGTAGTGGTGGACAGATTGGGGCAGCCGGGTGAGAGCTATGACGATTTCAGTGCCTGCTTACCAGCAGATGAGTGCCGCTACGCGGTATTTGATTTTGACTTTGTCACTGACGAGAACTGCCAGAAGAGCAAGATCTTCTTCATCTCCTGGTAACAATTCCCCTGTCAACATAATGTCGTAATCTTGTTGTTGATTTGCTCATCAGCGTATATAGAATATTCCATTTACATTGCATGTTGTTTATGTTTGGGTTTGCCTTGATCATGTGTGCGGCAGTTGCTGACTTAAATGTCTCAATTTGGATTGGATTGTTCTGAGCAAATTACCTTCTTATATTAGATTATTGCAGTTCGATTATCTAAAAAAAGATTATTGCCGTTCGGTGTTCCCTTCTATCTTCAGACTTATCAGTTGTAATTCAACACTTTTTTCAGGATGAATTAACTGCAATTTGCACTTGTTCACAAGCACATTAGCACCTCAAATTCATTGGCAAATGGGAACACAAATCATTTCACAGGTCATATGTTACCAAATCCTAAAAGTTGCTTAGATTAGGTTGCAAAAGGAACAAGAAATAGGCATAATTACTAACATATCAATTATTAGAAAAAATGGCAGCATTGATCTAAAATTAGAGTATTGATATCAGACATCCCTTTGCTGATCAAAATTGTTACCAGAACCAATGTCTTTGGTACCTGAAAACATTCTACTTAATATTGTTCGTTTTTATGAGAATCTCATTGTTACCAATGAACATTAGACATGTGATCTTCCACCAGTCAAGATTGGAACAGCATAGGGAGTGAAAACAGTACCAATAATCTAAAGGAACAATACCGCTCTTGGTCATTTCTACATAAAGTTCTTTTGTAGTAACCATAGGGAGTGAAAACAGTACCAATAATCTAAAGGAACAATACCGCTCTTGGAACAGCATAGGGAGTGAAAACAGTACCAATAATCTTTTGTCCCCATTGTATCACTATTCACTCAAACCATGGATCTTAAGTAACTGGTATTAGCATATAAAGAAATATGAAGCCTTGCAATTCTTTTAAATAACTTTATATCACAGATGCTAACAGTCAGGCAGACACTGCCTTGATCTTTTTCCTATATATAGGATTTGTGGATTGGTAACTTAAGGAATTAATCAGCATGTCTCAGGATTATGGCTGGTAAAGACTAGAAGTTGTTCTGTAATACCAGTTTCTTTTTTATTTGAATTATGTTCACTTTGAAGGATAAATTATGATTGTTACGAGTAGATTGTTAACTTTTAACCATCATAGAACATATTTATATCCACCAGCTTGTCAAACGCACAATGTACCAGAATTACATTCTGCTATTTCAGTTGAACATTGAGGCAATGTGCTTGTGCATCTCACTCGTCGCAGGTCTCCGGATACATCAAGGGTGAGGAGCAAGATGCTGTATGCTAGCTCCAAGGATCGGTTCAAGAGGGAGCTGGATGGCATCCAGGTGGAGCTGCAGGCAACTGACCCGAGTGAGATGAGCATGGACATCATAAAGTCGCGAGCCCTCTGAGAAACACAGGCCGGTTACTATAATCCCTGGAGCTAAAAGGCGTTAATTTGCAACGGCTCCTCTGCTTACAATTCCTTCCGTTGGCGATGGCCTATCCATTTTCTTGTCATTCTTTTCCTGGAAGCAATGTGTTGCATTCTGTATGAGACTGTATGCCGTTTTTCTCTTTCCCCCGTCGTTGGTGCCTTAGTCCTCTTACTGCTGTAAACTAGAACAAGTTTTCGTTTTGAGACTTGGATACTTTTCTCATGAGTCCTTCCACGCTGTTATTCTAAATCAGTAAAGGCTGTGGCGTCATATGGTGCCAGTTGTGAAGCCTGTTGTACGGTGTACCGTAGTAAATCACTGAGTTTTCAACACTTTGATTTTATGACGCTCTAGCACATGTCCTTCCTAAAAGGGTGTTTGGTTTCCTGCTACATTTTATCTCGTATGGCCGCCATAGACTGCTAAACAGGTATTTGATTCTTTGCCGTAACTGTGGCTTGCCACATCATGTGGTGCCAGTTGTGAAGCCTATTGCATGATGTACCATAGTAAATCATTGAGTTTTCACCACTTTGATTTTATCTGATCGGTTGGCTATCGCTCTAGCACATGTCCTTCCTAACAGCAAGGGGTGTTTGGTTTCCTGCTACACTTTATCATGCATGGCTGCCGCATATTGTTAAACAGGTGTTTGATTCTTTGTCGTAATTGTGGTTTGCCATATTTTTGCAATACTATGTCCCATATTTTATAGACTTAAATTTTTGTTAACTTTGTCATACTTTATGCCTAGCAATTGATCGTCATATTTTTTATGGATGTCACAACTTGTCTACTTTAGTTGTGGTAAAGTATGGCCGGCAACCAAACACATCATAACTCACAACACTAGGACAGTGTTTTTTTAGATGATAGGGTGGTGTGTTTATGTTGTTGCAACATTCAAAAAAGAGGAATTCTCTCTGACAAAAAAAAAACCCTCGTTAACTAAACATATACACAATTCACTCACGAAAAGTTGAAACAATTTGAGTCAAGCTATCTCTCAGAAACAAGAATTAGCGTCAAGCCATCTAACAAAAAAGTGTAGTAGTTTCTTTCATGCAAGAAAAAGGCCATTTCCAACAAAACTTTTTAGAGATTACAATGTATTACTCAATTGCCGTATAAAAAAACTGAAGTATTTATGGGTGCTATACTATTGAGGTTGCACCGTGGATGTCCAAACAGTCAATTAATGAATTTATGTTTCCCAAAGCAAAATCACAAACATGATAAAAGAACAAGATAATATCAAACCAAACCGCAGAACTATCTGCAGTTTGCACAATCCTGGTTTCACGCAATCAAATTTCTCTTGGTGATCTTTTAGCTGCGTGGTGCCTCTCGCCCCTCTAGAAAGAACCAAGGCATTGTCTAGTTTAACACTATTTTTACCATCTTCCTCTCTACGGACCGACGCCATGGACGCTTTCGTTCCCGATGCTACTGACATCATCCAGGTTGTCAATCACACTCTGCATCTACAACTATTGTATCGAAGCAGAGTGTGTCAATGGTGGCTGCATGAAATTGGCCATACGAGAGGGACAATCACGAGGGCTTATTCGGATCACGGGATAGAAAAAACGTAAAAAAAGTATAGAAATGAATGAGTAAAACAGAAGATTGGAAAAACAGAGAAATATAGAGGTTGGGAGCATTCGGATTACTGGATAGAAATGCAGAGGTTTAGTACTTGATTGTCTCATTCTTCCAAAGGAAATGAAAAAAAAATAGCTTGGAGTGGATGCTTTTTTCCTGTGGTTTTCATGTGAAAACAGCGCCAAAGGAAAATTTTCTCCAGTTTTCATATAACCAGATTTCTTAATCCGAATAAAAGGATATGAAAAAAAATCCTATGAAACAGTTTTCCTCTAAAATGCCCTTGAGAATCCTTTAATCTGAACAAGGCCCCAATCACTAAATTGAGGTGGTAAAGGCACCAAGGTTATTTTGTACTCTCTCCGTTCCAAAATATAAGCATTTTTTTTGACTCGTCACGGTCTGCAAGATGATACTTTGACCAATAAATTGGTAAAAGTATACTATTTTAAATTAAAAGAGTTGCATATTATAATAGTGTTTAATGATAAATCTACAACATCGTTTTTACATGATCGTTCATTTTGAGTTTTGCACAATTAATAGTCAAAGTTTAAACTCTTTGCCTTGAACTTTTCTAAAAGTTATTATATTTTGGGATGGAGGGAGTAGGATATACTATATTATTTCAATAGTGTTAGTGTCTAGCATCAAATTACCATAAAATTTCCATGTCTTCTGACAAAGTCAATTTTTTTAAGTGTCTTCTTGCAAAACCAAACTTTGAGTGCCATGTAGCAAATTTTGGCTATAAATTATCATGCTACCCAAAGAAAAAGAAATATCATTGGTTATGTAATGGGTTCAAATTACAATAGTTTGGATTAATAATGAAGAGCCCAGGTCAAAATACGAGTAATAAACAATTGAAATTCAAATAATGAACTATTGACATATTTACAGTATTACATGAAGAAATAACTTAAATTTGGTTAAGAAATAAAACTAGCATTTTGAATTTTCATATTAAGAAGAATACATAAAAACTATCTTTGTACTCTCCTATATATATAATAATATAATTATAAAATTTGAAAAGTTTAGCGGATGGTTTGAAAAGATTGATACGTTATTGGATTCTATACTCCCTCGGTCATTGTTTGTTGATAAATTTAATTAAAAGGTTATTTACAAGACATTGCACGAAATGACGAAATCCATTTATCAGTTACACTGTAATAAACAATTAAATGTACTTAAGTTGTAGAAATAAAAAAATAGAGAAAGCAAATGCCGAAAAATAAACAACAACAAAAATACCCAAAATTAACTCAAAAATCATGTTTACATTTTAAATTTTAGAAGCGGCTTATAAACCGAAAGACAAGTAATGGGAGGCTCATATTCCATTTGCACTAATCTAGAATATTCTTTTATAATGTAAATCTACTGGCTACTTATATCACTATACAATATTGGACTTCACTGTATGGTTTCTGTATAGTGCCCAATAGTAAATAAACAACAACTCATTTTACAATCACTTAGCTCCACGACGACAATGCTGTCTCCAGCCACCCTGCCCTGAGCATCTCTTTCTAACGCCACCGCACATCGCCGCTAAACCGGCACACGTCCGCGCTCGCATCAACATATCCAACGTGCTTCGTCTCAAACCTCTCTTTCTTCCTCGTTTTGATGCCTATGGCCACCCCTTTAAATCTGGTGAAGCCCTATTCTTCCTAACCCCAAACCTCTCTTCTCCCTCACCCACCCCCGAAACCCTAGTCTAGTTTACTTTCGCGGTCATCATTGCTTTCGTCGCTGTTGGAGAAGAATACCGAATGTCGATGAAAAAAGCGAAGACACCATTAAACCTTAACAATGCCGTAAGATCCTAAAGAACTAAAAGCGAATCGAAGATAGAACAAAACTTAAGACATAAGAGGAAGTACTGTCGGTGATATGGATATGGGGGTACCGACAAGAGGCTAAACTTGGTTTGGCACTTAGAGGTCCGCGTCCAAGGGAGGAGTCGAGGCAGCCCGATGCCTTGCCCAAACATAAGGGGCTAGGCGATCGCGGCAGCCCGATCCACCTTGAACCTGTGCACGACGATTATGGCCACTCGGACCCACACGACGCGCCCCTGGAAGGGGTCAGGCCCGGGGTCTGGCAAGGAGGCCGCGCCCCGCAAAAAGGGGTTCGGGCCACCCGAGGCCACGTGGCACGCTCCTGAGGAGGGCGCGCCCGGGGCCTTGCGGGAAGACCACATGCCGCGGGAGAAGGTTGGGCTATCCCCCGTGGCTCGAGAGACTCACCCGCGGTGCGTCACGTGTATGATCATGGTACGCCCCAACGGCCAACTACCGCATTTAATACGATTAGAGGGGTCTGACGCCTGCCCCCTCGCATTTACTGCGATGTGAGGCATGGGTGACAGGCCCTCATCATCATTCCTGTCACCTGTTTCGAGGGAAAAAGAGGAGAAAGTCTTCAGTCTGTGACCGTGAACTGACCGCGCGATCACAGACGCACCCCTCTCGCCACGCCCGGTCACCGTCGCATTTAATGCGTTGGACGGCTGCGTGGGAGAGAGGCAGTGAGAGTTTGGTGTATGGCGTCACCTCTGGCCCAGTTGGCCGCCCACTGATAGGTAGGCCCCACTGGAGGTTAGGTAGGTTGACCATACACCTCGTCAGCAGCATGGTGGTCACGCTGACTATTTTCTTCACCAACTATCGCAACGTGGTGACATGGGCAGAAGAGGGGCATGACTCCTGACAAGACAAAGCAGGAGCTGCTCCCACGGCGTGAAGTGAGAAAAGAAAGTTTAGGACTACTGTGGTGTCCACTTGCACTATAAAAGGAGGCTCAAGTCTATCGTAGAAGAGGTTGGCTCAGAAAACCCTAGGTTCGACAACCCTTAGCTTGCCTCAATCATCAGCTCCAGCCCCTCCCAGGAAAGAACTCCATCCAGATAGAAGGAAAAGAGATTGGGAGAAGAGTTAGATGATACTCTGATTGTAGCACAGAAAAATCACCATACCAAACCCTGTAATCCTTCATCTACCATATCAACAATAAGAACAGGAGTAGCGTATTACGCTTCCCAGCTGCCCGAACCTGTATAAACCTCCGTGTTATGCGTGCTTAGTCTGTTTTTCTTCCTGCCCACCTTCTTCTTCTCCTTAGCTCAGGCCTCAGTACATCGCACCCCTGTGCCGAACCAAAAAAGGGGTCCCCGGGATCTCTGCGTGTCGGGTACACGCCTCGACAAGTACAAAAGGTTGTGGGAGCCGACGTCAGGAGTGGACACATTAGATTTAGGCTAGGCTGGAAGAGAGGGAAAGGAGAGAGAAAAATGGACGCTTAATTTAGCGCTAGATTGTCTTTTCTGCCCAGTCATCAGAGTACAAAGCACATTTGTTGTATTAGAAAAATAAAAAACAATCATCTATAGTATTGTATAATGTTATTCTGGTACAGGGAGTAGCTTGTACCAATAAATATTGGGAAATTTGCTAAAACACCACTAGCAAGGGATGCCATCTCCAAAATGCCATTAAAGAGGGAGACATCTCTAATATGTCATCCTGAACGCGAAAGGACATCCGTGCCTCTGCGTATTCGCGATAACGGGAAGGGCTCCCGTCGCTCCTGTCCTCCCAACTAGGGTTTCAGGGGAGCGCAGCTGCTGGAGGCGCGGCCAGTCGAGGCGCAGGTGAGCGGCGCGGCGGGCTCGGGCGGCGGTAGAGTGGATCTGGGGCGGCGGGCTCGGCCGGCGGAAGGGCGGCGGCGCGGCGCTGCGCCGGCGGAACTCGGGTGTATGGTGATTTGGGTGAATTTTTGGGTGAAATTGTATGGATTTTCCCCTTTTTGTTTGATTTGTTCCCCTACTTTTTGTATGTATGGATGAAATTGATTTTTGTATGGGTGAAATTGATGATTTGTAATTTTTCATTTTTAAATTAACAATATGTTAATTTTCGGTTTGATTAGAAAATTTCATATTTTTTTGAATTTATTTCGAATTTATATGTTTTTTATGGATGATTTGAAGTTCAAATGGTGTTCACATGTTGATAGGGGCAAAATAGTCATATATTTTCACTTATATGGCTACTTGAAGGGCTTTTGACATATTGGCTGCCAAGGTAGAGTTAGGAGTGGCATATTGGAGATGTATCCCTCTTTAATGGCATTTTAAAGATGACATCCCTGTTGTTTCAGCAAATCTCCCATAAATATTAACATACGACATTCTAACGTCGGTAATCGAGGACACTAAACTTGCTCTACCATGGGTGACACTGTTAAACTTGCTCTAAACATCAACCCGTCAACCCATAATTGCTTCCGTCCCAGACAGCCGCGCACATTGCCGCGTTTCGTCAAGCCTAAACTGGTGCGACGCTCCAAACCCGTTATTACCAGACCGGCCCAGCTAGAAAGCAGCCGAGACCCGTGAACCCCGCGACGACGCCACTGCTTCGCCTTCCTCGCTTGGCTGGCCGCTTCCTTCCCTCTCTCTCTCCTCCTCCGCCTCTCGGGCGACCACGGCCTCGCCATGCACCATGCCACCACCGCCGCTATTCTCTCGCGAGCATTTCCCCCCAAACGCCTCCCGGTTCCCCCCGACCGCACACCTCGGCTTCCACCGTTTCCCCCAAAATTTCCTTGCCGAATTTTTCCCCATTGCCGCATTGCGTTCGATCCTCCCCCAAATCCCAACTGCTCCAGAAGCTAATCGTTTCCTCTCGATTTTTTGCTTATGGAGTGAGCCTACGTGATGGGGGAGGAGGAGGACGCGCGCGAGATGGCTGATGCCTCGCCGCGGCTGCCGTGGGAGCACGGCGACGTCGAGCGGTTCGATGCCGGGTTGCTGGGCGAGGAGGCGTACATCGTTGAGGAGGAGGAGGTGTCGGACGCGGAGTTGAGCGATGGATCGCCGGTGGCGCCCCCGGAGCCCTCCGCGTTGTCTTCTCCTCCGCTGCGGAAGCGCCTGGCGCCGGTCGTGCCGTCGGACGTTCCGGAGGAGGTGGTGCGGGCGGTGGACGCGGTGATCATGGGCGGCGGGGTCGAGCGCCTCCGCGAGATGGTCTCCGGGGAGGATGGGGAGGTCTCGCATTTCATCGTGGACGTGCTGATGATCACGATGGGCGGCGTCGACGGCCTCGACGAGGGCGCCGTCACGGTGCCTAGCATCATGTCCAGCTCGCGCGCGGCCGCCATCGCCGCCGAGCTCGTGCCCTACCTCCCCTGCGGCGTCGAGCCGTCGCCGCGCACTCGCATGGCCCGCGCACTCCTCGCCACCCTCAGCTCCTGTACCCGAAACCGCACCATGTGCACCTCATGTGGTCTTCTCGCTATCCTCCTCGACGCTGCAGAGAAGCTGTTTGTCGGAATGGGTCAGAGCAGCAAGTGGGGCGGAGCACCGCTTGTGCAATGCATCCAGGTGCTGGGTGGGCACTCGGTTAGTGTCAAGGACCTGCATTCCTGGCTCCTCCTGATCAAGAAGACGCTTGGGACGTACTTGGCCACGTCGCTGACCCTTGCCTTGGAGAAAGCTGTGGGCTGCAAGGAGGCCAAGGGTCCTGCAGTGACATTTGAGCTTGGCGGGGAGCGCTCGGGCTTGCTCGCCCCTGCGGAAAACCGGTGGCCATTCTCGAACGGTTTTGGGTTTGCAACATGGATATACGTTGAGTCATTCTCGGATTCTCTCAACACAGATATGGCCACAGCGGCAGTTGCAGCCGCTGCAGCATCAACGTCCGGGAAGTCATCACCGTCAGCGGCAGCCGCTGCTGCTAGCACACTCGCGGGAGAAGGGACTAAGCACATGCCCCGTCTTTTCTGTTTCCTCACTACGGATAACCATGGGGTGGAGGCCTACTTCCATGGTCAGTTTCTGGTCGTGGAGAGTGGGGCTGGGAAGGGTAAGAAAGCTTCTCTGCATTTCACTTATGAATTCAGACCACAGTGCTGGTATTTTGTTGGTTTGGAGCACACAAGCAAGCAGGGACTGCTAGGGAAGGTCGAGAGTGAACTGCGGTTGTATGTGGATGGGGAGCTTCATGAGAACTGTCCATTCGAGTTACCTCGCATCTTGAAACCTCTGGCCTTCTGCTGCATTGGGACAAATCCACCACCAACTATTGCTGGCCTGCAGCAGCGCCGGCGGCAATGTCCATTGTTTGCAGAAATGGGCCCTGTCTACATCTTCACAGAGCCAATTGGCCCTGAGAGAATGAGCCGGATAGCTTCTAGGGGCGGCGATGCACTCCCCAGCTTCAGCAATGGCGCTGGTTTGCCTTGGAAATCTACAAGTGCTCACATTAGGCACATTGCAGAAGACAGCTATACACTTGATATTGAGACTGGAGGAAGCTTGCATCTTCTTTATCATCCTAGTCTACTCAACGGCCGATTCTGTCCTGATGCTTCACCTTCTGGTTCAACAGGTTTGTTTTGTACTTCCTTTTTTTCTCTATTGTTCAGATTGCTGTTGCCATCCTACCCACCTGATAATTAAGTGTATTATAAATTGCTAGAGGTACTTTCCTTTCTTTGTTTCTACTCTTTGTTACTTGGCGGCTGGACCATAGTCTAGTTACAGACTTACAATCCTGGTCAAATGGTTACACTAATGCTTCTCAGGCAGCTATAAAAGATTGTCCTATTACTTCCTGCTTGGATTGCCTGCTATTGCCTAAATGCCTAGCACACTCTGCATATTTTTCATAGTTCTCAGTTTGGTATCAATCTTGCATATATTGAATATTGATCAAAACAAAATGTCAACAGTCTGATGCTGCTAACAATTACCAGGGACCAGATTGCTTCTAATGGGTGCCAGAACACGTGCCATGCAATAATATAACTTACAAAGGGGCAAAAGCCCAGGTTGGTTCAGTGAATCAGTACTGATATTATTGTTCATTGAATCTCAGGTACACACAGAAGACCCGCAGAAGTTCTTGGGATGGTTCATATATCGTATCGAGTGCGACCTGCAGAATCACTGTGGGCATTAGCTTATGGAGGTCCAATGGCTTTACTACCATTGACTGTGAGCAATGTTGAGATGGATAATATGGAACCGATACTCGGTGATTTATCATTGTCTCTTGCAACTGCATCTCTTTCTGTTCCTATTTTTAGGATTATTTCGCTGTCCATTCAACATCCTGGAAATAAGGAAGAGTTATGCCGTGCCCATGGGCCAGAGCTTATATCACAAGTGTTACATTACCTATTAGAAACACTATCGAAATTAGAAAGTGGGGAGAAAGAGATACTGAGTTATGCGGAGCTTGTTGCAGCAATTGTATCCCTGTGTCAGTCTCAAAGAAATGATCATGGTCTAAAAGTGCAGCTCTTTAGCACTTTGCTGTTGGACTTGAAGATGTGGAGTTCATGCAACTATGTTTTGCAGAAAAAGCTTCTATCTTCACTTGCTGACTTGGTTTTTGCAGAATCTGCTTGCTTGCATGATGCAAACGCACTTCAAATGCTCCTTGATGGGTGCAGAAGGTGTTACTGGGTAATTCATGAAGCAGATTCAATCGATACATTCACATTAACTGGAACCGAAAGACCTTTAGAAAAAGTGAATTCTCTTGTTGATGAGCTTTTGGTTGTTATTGAGCTGTTAATAGGAGCAGTATCCTCCACATTGGTTTCTGATGATGTTCGCTCGTTGATTGGATTTGTTGTTGATTGTCCACAACCTAACCAGGTAACTGAACTTTCCACCTTCCATGAAGCAAACACTATTGTCATTGTTTTGCCAGCGTTCTCTTGTTCATTCTGACGATGTTACACTTGTTCCTTACATATCTAACTTTTGGATCTTTCTGGTTTGCTAGAACATGTAAAGGCTCACACATTAATACATATTCAGATATGCTGGTTTCAATCAGGAAGCAAACATTATTGTCATAGTGTTGCTGGCATTATGCTGATGTTTACACTTGATCTTTTCATTTCTAATTTTTGGATCTTCATGGTTAGTTAGAACATGCTAGGCTATCACCTTAATACATAATCACATGTGTTGGTTTCAATACAACAAATTCCAATGAGAAGGTAGTTCTTCGTTGATAACACTATTGCTAGATTTTGAATTATAAAATGTTCCTCCACAATTTTTTTCTGCTAAAGATCAAATGTACTCCCTCCATTTCATAATGTAAGAGTTTTGACTTTTTTGCTTGTAATGTTTGACCATTTGTCTTATTGAAAAAAATATGGAAGTAACATTTATTTTGTTTGTGACTTACTTTATCATCAAAAGTACTTAAGCACGACATATCCTTTATTATATTTGCACTAATTTTTTGAATAAGATGAATGGTCAAATGTTGCGAGCAAAAAGGTCAAAACTCTTACATTATGAAACAGAGGTAGTAGTAGTTTCTTTTGTCATATACTTTCTACTTTTATCTAGTTAATGAGGCACTAAACCCATGATCTTAATCCACACATCTTCTTTAAGTGGTAACTGAGTAAGAGGGTTTTGTGGTGATTTTAATATTATGTTTCATTGTCAGGTTGCTAGGGTGTTGCTCCTCATCTATAGATTGATTGTACATCCAAACATATCTAGGGCCAACATGTTTGCTCAGTCATTCATTTCCCGAGGAGGTGTAGAGGCATTACTTGTTCTTTTGCAAAGGGAGGCTAAATCTGGTGATAATATTTCCGACAGTTGTAATGTGCCACAAAATTCTGTGTGGAATGTTGGTTGTGACTCAAAATCTACTAGTGGTGATTTGGATTTGAAAAGTAGCGCAAGTGAAACAAACTGCAACAGGAAGACTCAATCACTGGAGCATCATAAACCACCCTGTCACGAAGGCAGCACTGAACCTGGATTTGCTAGTAAATGGTGCTTATTAAAGAATCAGTTCCTAAAGAATCTAGGTGGCGTTGACTTTCCAAATCCTGCAGACAGTGTTCACAACAACACATACAATATCGATAATGGAGATGGAGTTTTTGTTGGAATTGTTCATGTTTTGGGTTCTTTAGTTGCATCAGGTCACCTGAAGTTTAACTTGCCTACTGCAAAGCCGAAGTTGCCCAGCAGTTTTCTAACTACCTCTAACGGCGAAGGAAATTCCATGTTTGAAGACAGAGTTTCTTTGCTGCTTTTTGCATTGCAGAAAGCTTTCCAAGCAGCTCCAAGAAGGCTTATGACCACAAATGTCTATAGAGCCTTAATTTCTGCTGTGGTATGGTGTCCTTTAAGGCTTTCAGTTCCTTGCGAGTAATTGATATACAACATATTTCCAGCATTACATTAATGGGTCCATGCCAGTGGCGTAGTCATGACTTTTAGGATGGTGTTGCAAACATAAGTGACACATTGTAACAAAAAATTTCAACAGGAGCCTCTATAGTTTGAACAGAACAGTCAGTTAATGAGTCTTTATGTTCTGTAAGAGGCTAATTTGTCATCATCGCTAACTCAAATAAAAAGCAAAGTAACCAAGCATTTATCCGAAGTTAGTCATCCATGTTTTTGCCTTCTGTTGGCTTTTGATCTTTTTTGACTGGAAATATTTTTTCATGTTTATTATTTTTCTTGATCGTCTTAGAAGTATTTATATAAGAAACTTTCGAAGCATTTTTGAAGAAGATAAAAGCTCTTAAATTTAATTTAGTCTTCTCAGTAGTGGAGTTTTGCTCATTGTAGATTCAGCGAACTGAAATTCCTAACTGTTGACTTGTGTTTTTGATGCAGATCAATGTTCCTGCAGCAAATGGTAGCTTGAACTTACATGATTCTGGTCACCGTGTTAGACATATTCCACTTTTATTAGTTTTACTCCGTTCTCTTCCATTTGCATCACGGGCATTCCAAGCTCATGCTATTCAGGTATTTTTTTAATGACTTGTTAAATATAAATTATGTTTTTTTTGGGTAACTTTAAGAACCTGATGTTACCACAGATAACTTTATTGGATTGATTGGATCAATGTAATTAATTATTGTATTTAAATACATTATGTGCAAATGTTTTAATTCTTAAAGTCAGTATTACTCCCCCCCCCCCCCCC
>CM002480.1:18999308-19009414 GCA_000325765.3 Leersia perrieri | reverse complement strand
GGTTACATCATGATCCATTCTTTCTCAGTGGTCTGATTGGTCTCAGCCTATACTCATGACTAATTTTTTTTTCCATTGTCTATTCACTGTTTTAATTTCTACTGCCTTCACTAATATTTGGATTTTCTATTTTTTCAGAGTGCTTGGCCCTATTCTGAATATGCCTGTTTCTGAATCTAAGAGACAAAGGGTTTTGGTTGCATCTTCTATTATTTATTCTGAGGTAACTTCACGATTCACTGCCATGGAAGCTTATGATCTGCATCTAATAACACTCCCATCACACCAGTGTACCATGATATAATTCAGGTTGAATAATTCATTGAAGTCAACATATAAATTGCAGTTGGGTTTTTCTCATTCTTAGGTGTTGTCATTAAAATACGGCGCTAAACTACCTTAGTAGATTTTGTGTTTTCAATGAATCTATCAATGGTTTTTATTGTATCAGTGCGATCTTCGTCAAATTGTTCACCCACCCCCTTAGTAGGTTGGCCTCTGGAAATGGAAGGCCACATTGATACACTAAAAGTATTTTTTCCCTTAATGGGACTTTTTTTTTCAGTTACACATGGCTATTAAGGAAAACTGTTATACCATATATTGTTGCTATCATATGCTATGAAGGTGAGAAATGCCTGGGGGTCTTCTGGCTAGCACCACAAGGTTAAGAGCTAGCTGGCCTGGGTTCGAAGCCTCATTCTTAATAAATTCTGATATGAGAGCCCTCCACTCATATCCAGTTTTTTTCTTTGATATGAAGGTTTTTATGGTGCTAAACTGTGCATATATTCCATTCGCAAGGAAAAATATGCCATTGCCTACATGATATGCTATTGTCCATTAGGGCAGATGGTGAATTCATAAAGGCATATTGTTTTATATGGTGCTAAACGGTGCATCTATTCCATTTGCAAGAAAAAAGAATATGTACAGGAGTTATGGGTTGCATGAGCCAACCTAGACTAAATGGGCCATGTAGCCTAACTATGATATAACCAGATGCTACACTTAACAACTATATTTTCCTACCACATTCCAGGTTGGCTGAAGGATTGTACGGCCCAATTTTATCAAGAAACCGGAGTTACAAATTTGTTATAATCGAGAATAAACTGTCGAAGCCTGACCGAAGCAAGTACTTAGAGTCGAACTAGCCCAGCCACAGCTCTACACGCTTCTAGTTACGTTGTTTAAAGATTCCGGCTTCTCTCCAAACTAGGATCTATTCCCTGACAGCCTCATACAACCGCACAGCCGGCTTGGAAATCTCTTTAAAAGGAGAAAATGCCGTTGCTCATCCAGTGTTGCCATTACATTATAAATCATAATCCATATAAGATATATGGCAACTTTAGCTGGTATTTTAGAAGGTTCAAGTAAAATTTTCTATGTTAGATCTCGAAAAATTGTGAAACTCTATGAGCTGCTATTTGTTTGTTTGTTTTTATTAGATAAATGAGTAAAGTTTATTATATTATGTATCAGTCATGGAGTTGTTTCTATCTTAACAGGTATGGCATGCGGTAAGTAGTGACAGAAAACCACTAAGGAAAAAATATGTTGGATTGATCATGCCACCATTTGTAGCTGTCTTGAAAAGATATCGCTCTGTTTTGGCTGGTATCCATGAGCTCACATCTTCGGATCTACAAAATCCACTGGTTGTTGATGATTCTGCTTTGGCAGCAGACACTTTACCTATTGAGGTAACAATTGATTCTTCATAATTCAATATATGATGGTGATGCTTGGGGCTGATGCTGAATGCCTGTCTCAGTGAATTCTGTTTTTCATAGAGTAGAAGTTCTGGCTGGTGATCAAACCATAACAGTTAGAATCTTATAAGTAATTACTGTATAAAAACACTATTTCTGCACAAAGAAGTCTGAATTTGCCTAATTATCTGAAATCCTCAATCTTTTTAACAATTGCTTTCCAGGCACTCCCATTTCATGTTTATAAAACTGTGTGCTGTATATAGTCATCACTTTTCCCAGTATTTATACTTTCTTTTCTCTCTAATCTCTAGAGTAGTTCATGGAATGCTTCCAAGCTAGTTTCTTAAGTGATTATTTGGATCATTAACATAACCATAAGCTACTATGCAATATGCATTACTTTTCCTGAAAAAAGGTCTATCTCTTCATGGTGAGATTATTGTGTCTTTTGAACTCAGGCTGCTGTCTCAATGATATCACCTGGATGGGCTGCTGCATTTGCTTCTCCCCCAGTTGCAATGGCATTGGCCATGATTGCTGCCGGTACCTCTGGGACAGAAACAATAGCACCACCAACAAATAAGTTACGCAGGCGTGACACCTCATTGCTAGAGCGTAGATCTGCTAAACTACACACTTTCTCAAGTTTTCAGAAGCCTCTTGATACAGCACCAAACATACCAACATCTGCACCTAAGGACAAAGCAGCTGCAAAAGCTGCTGCCTTGGCTGCTGCTCGTGACCTTGAGCGCAGTGCTAAGATTGGTTCGAGAAGGGGTCTTAGTGCTGTAGCCATGGCAACTTCAGGACAAAGGAGAGCTGCAGGTGATATTGAGCGGGCCCAGAGGTGGAATACATCTGAAGCTATGGGTGCTGCTTGGTTGGAGTGTCTTCAATCTGTTGATTCAAAGTCAGTATCAGGAAGGGATTTTTCTGCCCTATCATACAAATATGTTGCACTTCTTGTTTCCAGTTTTGCATTGGCACGGAACCTGCAACGAGTTGAGGTATGCTGATTTGGAACGGAAACCTTCTGCTCTGATATTTAGGAGCTACTCCATTGATGCAACTTTTGGACATGCAGATGGAGAGGCGAACACAGGTAGATATTTTGAATCGTCGTTGTGCATCTATTGGAATTCGAGCATGGCGACGTCTTCTTCATTGCTTAATAGAGACAAGTCGGCTCTATGGGCCTTTTGGGGAACTTCTTTGTACTCCTGATAGCGTACGAACAGTCCTGCTTTTCCTCTAGACTTTTCTTTTATATTGCATTATTATGAAATTCTCTATTCTTGATGATCATTTATTATGACATGAATAGATTGTTTCAGTCAACAACATTCTCTAAAAAAAGTCAACAACAGAAAAAAAATGTGCATATTAAAAGTAAACACTATGCGATGCGTGCTTTTTTCTTTCTTGTAGACATCTTGATGTGCTTTTCAATTTTCCTACACAGATTTTCTGGAAGTTAGATTCCACAGAAACTTCATCAAGAATGAGAAGATTTATGAAAAGAAACTACAAATGGTCTGAATATTTGGGTAT
Source organism: Leersia perrieri (assembly GCA_000325765.3). Classification (NCBI taxonomy): domain Eukaryota; kingdom Viridiplantae; phylum Streptophyta; class Magnoliopsida; order Poales; family Poaceae; genus Leersia; species Leersia perrieri. Next base: position 19,006,142 of record CM002480.1, on the reverse strand, counting down.
GGCTCATGATTATGAGGAGCATATGCTTCTTTGTGATGGCGCAGAATCCAATGAAAGCCACAAGGAAGATGGAGACTCTCCATTTGCAAATGCTCTTCGAACAAGTTCTTCAATTATAGTAGCTGATGTAATGTCAGTAGATCCAGGGCACGAAGATACTGAGAAGATAGAAAATGTGACTATTTATAGCAGTGTAGATGATTCAACAAGTTCTGACTTTTCTAGTGTTCACAACTTGGTTCGATCTACCTTGGTTGCACCGTGTTACAGTTCTAGCAAAAATAGTGAGAGAATTATTATTGAACTGCCTTCATTGATGGTGCGTCCTTTAAAGGTTGTGCGGGGAACCTTCCAAGTAAGTGGTTTCTAATGTACGTACTTTCTCTTGTTTAGTTTTCTATGCTAAGGTGCTTTCAAATGTACCATTAGAACTTCTAATTAGTGCCATTACTTCTTTATGATTATGAACATTAGTTGTAAAACGGAGTTATAATAATCATGTCTACGCACCCATTCATGTTTACCTTCTGTTTTAATGAAGTTTAACTTTTTGTTGTATATATTGGTCTTAAATAGATTAATCAATCTCAATTTTCGGATGAACTTACTTAGTCATGTTTGTTGTATCTTTTTTTTTTCTGACATTACACATTCTTTATGGCATTTTTATTCATTCATGGTAGTATTTAGCTTCATCTCAAGTGTTATGCGTGGATTGATACATTAAGCCCTAGTGTATAATGTTTTCCTCAGGTCACATCAAAGATGATTAACTTTATAATTGATGAGCATATGAGTGATAGTGAGAGTTACATGGATGATGCTGCATCTACTAGTGGCCAATACGATCAGCAAGATAAAGATCGGAGCTGGTTCATATCTTCACTTCATCAAATTTATAGTAGAAGGTATTTGGTTTTAATTATCCAGTATGGAGGTATACATTAAATTTGCTACTGTACAGTCTTTTATTGTTAAGTTTTAACTGATATAAAAAAAATCTATCATCTGTTTCCTTTAAATGTATCTATGGACTACTGAATTAGCAGTAACCATTTATAGTACTTGCACGTCATACTGATTTAAATGAACCTGTGCAGATATATGTTACGGCGAAGTGCTTTAGAGCTATTTATGGTAGATAGGTCAAATTTCTTCTTCGATTTCGAGGTACATTCTTGACGAGAGTCTAGTTTGCGACTTTGCGTCATTGTAATCATATTCTAACTACAGCTTCCTAATCATTTTTAAGATGTATATGATTTTTATCTAGGATACAGAAGCATGTAAACATGCTTATCGGGCTATCATTCATACCAAACCTCCTTATTTGAATGACATTTTCCTAGCAACCCAGGTTGGTGTTCGGTGCAATTCTTCAAACTTGAATGTTAAAATCTGTTCTTACAGGAAGTTTAATCTATGTAATTTTGTTTTAGAGACCTGAGCAAATCCTTAGAAAGTCGCAACTAATGGAGCGCTGGGCTAGATGGGAGGTATCAATGCAATAAACCACCTTTTTCAGACCCACATATTAAGTTTATTCAAGATCTAAGTAGAACCATCTTATTGTGCAGATTAGCAATTTTGAATACCTGATGGAACTGAACACTCTCGCTGGGCGCAGTTACAATGACATTGCACAGGCATGTTTGGTGCATAACTCTGATTTATGAATCTAATAAATATACTACCGCGATTAAATGATCACTAGCTATTTATGCAGTACCCTGTTTTTCCATGGGTATTAGCAGATTACCACTCCAAAACATTGGATTTGGAAGATCCTTCCTCATACCGAGATCTTTCGAAGGTAGACCCTGTACTTCATTATTGCTGCTACTAGTACTAATTTAGACCTCATTCATTTATGTTTCTTCTTTTCAATTCATTTATTCTGGGGATGTTACCTCTTTTTCAATGCAGCCGATTGGTGCTCTGAATCCTGCACGATTGAAGAAATTCCAGGAACATTACTCTAGTTTGAACGATCCAATCATCCCAAAATTTCACTACAGTTCACATTACTCCACTCCTGGCACGGTACTTTTTCTTAGACTATGCATGCTTTGAGTCAGTGCTGTCCCTTTTGTTTGGAGTTATATTTATTTATCAAGCCATCCCATTTGATTAATGGGTTCTTACTGTTCATCAATGAAGTCCTTCCTGTAGTTGATTGTTGCGACTTTGCATAGTTGATTTGTTAAAATATACCTGGACTTCTGTGCTATTGGGCATTTGGGCATTGACATAAGCATGTACTGCAGGTGTTGTATTATCTTGTCAGGATTGAGCCTTTTACAGCCCTTTCTATTCAGCAGCAAGGTGGTAGCTTTGGTCAAGATGGTCACATGCTTTCTTGTATGAACAGAACATGGAATAGTGTCCTTGAAGACATGAATGATGTAAAAGAGTTAGTAAGTTCTGTTAAAAATGTTCCCTCAACTCTCATATACTGTGCATTGCTTATACAGAATTATAATCAGAATTTTTGTGGAACCTAATTATGTGATTGATTCTCTAGGTTCCAGAGATGTTTTACCTTCCTGAGTTATTTACTAATGTGAACTCCATTGTGGACTTAGGGACAACTCAACTTACTGGAAAGCTATGTAAGTTTGTTTCATTCTGTATGCTTAAGGCAATGGAGCTGAACTCCTGTAATGTTTGAGTTGTATTGCAGGCTCCGTGCAGTTGCCTCCTTGGGCTGAGAACCCTGTTGATTTCATACATAAGCACAGGAAGGCTCTTGAGAGTGATTATGTCTCCGCTCATTTGCATGAGTGGATCGATCTAATATTTGGGTATGTTATTTATGTGTTCTCCCTTTCTGTTGCCACCTCTTAATTGCATTTTGTTATTTTACTTAATCATCTATTCAATCGTCCTATATATGTTTCCAGTGACATCAATATCTTGCCTCATCCTTTGACATTTACTCAACCCTCTTATGTTATCTTTTTACCAAAATTGACCTGTCAGAAATTTTTCATGCTGGAAATACTTCTATCTGCTGAGGCTGTTATTGGTTGTTTGGTTGACATAGATGCCAGATGTAAAATTTGTTGTGATGGTATCTGATGACGATGCATATTCTTTGATATGTTTCCTTACAGAAACAGCAAGAGTTGAATATTTATCTTATGTCCTACCTTTGTTGCCCTTAAGAATTAAGAGGATTGTATTGATATTATATTTTCTCAATCTCTATGTTCACACTTTTAGTCATCATCTATTTCTCCTTGTTCAGACATAAGCAAAGAGGAAAAGAAGCAGTGATGGCTAACAATGTTTTTTCCTATACCACATATGAGGGGATGGTGGACATTGATCAAATAATTAATCCAGTAAGTAGTCCACATTCAACTTTTAGATTTTGCCAGTAGCTGTCTAGTTGTTCACATGTTGCTGAAAATGCTGAAGGTGCAACAGAGATCTATACAAGATCAAATATGTCATTTGGGACAAACACCATCTCAATTGCTGACAGTCCCGCATACAAAGAGAAGGCCGTTGGCAGACATCTTAAAGATGCAGGTAACTTTTCAATGTATCCTTTGTGTTCTACATTCGAAATGTCATTAATTGGTAACCATACTGGCCTTTAAAATTTTAGTGTACTGATAAGCAATTTAGAATAGCCATCATCAAGTAATACAGAGGTTCACGAGTAAGCTGCATACTTGCATATATGTAATTGCATAGCATATTCAAGGGAAAGAAAAGATGTTATTCAAGAATTTATAAAAGTAATCATAGGGATACAGCCATATCCATGTTTGCCTCTACGAGATATACCAGCATGCATTGCATATTCTATAGTTGTAAAATAAGTCAAACTACCTTATTCCACATGTTGGTCCCAGTTCATGCAATTTGGGATTCATGAATGAGTGAATGTCAGGGGAGTAAAGTGATCCTCTGGGCACCATGGTTCGCTTACATCAGATGCAATCTATTGTTCCTGTCAGCTTTCATTGTGCTAATTCATGATTTGAGTTTGATTGAAGTGGGTACATGGTATATCTTTGTTTTTCTGTGCAGACAATATTCCGGAACCCAAATGAAATCAGATCTTATGTACTACCTAATCCAGACCACTGCAACGTTCCTGCTAGTGCAATGCTTGTATCCAATGACTCTATTGTAGTTGTAGATGCAAATGTTCCTGCGGCACATGTAGCACTGCACCATTGGCAGCCAAATACTCCAAATGGCACAGGGACACCATTCCTCTTTCATCATGGAAAAAATGCCATAAATTCAAGTGGTGGTGCAATAATGCGGATCTTCAAAGGATCTGCTGGTTCTGTAGATGAATATCAATACCCAAGGGCCATAGCTTTTGCGGCCTCTGCAATCCAAAATTCATCAGTTGTTGCTGTCACATGTGAGAAAGAGGTTATAACTGGTAATTCTTTTATTCTTCATTTTCTCCTCAATTGTATTGTTTTAAAGCTACTCCCTTATAACTGGTAATAGTATTTTTCCCTTAGATCTTTTTCTGGTTGAAACCTGGTGTTCAGAGTGAGATCAAGAAACTAGCAACTTCATTAGTTCCTGCATAAAATGCTGTTTTTTATTACACATTTACTGCAGCTCTTATTATTATTTTGGAACTGTCTTTACACATCGAGCTGCTCCTCTGCTGTTTCCAATGTCTTTTTTTCTTCTAAATGTAGGGGGGCATGTAGATAATTCTGTGAAGTTGGTCTCCTTAGACGGAGCAAGGACCATTGAAACAGCATTTGGGCATCTTGCTCCTGTGACGTGCCTTGCCTTGTCTCCAGATAGCAATTATCTTGTCACAGGGTCTCGTGACACAACAGTCATACTTTGGAGGATACGTCAGATAGGATCGTCACGTAAGAAAAGTGCTCCAGAACCTCCACCATCTACACCAACAACACCAAATAGTCCTTCAGATTCTGGTAATAGCAGCACTAGCAATCCAAGCAAAACTTTAGAAATCTGCAGGAGGCGACGAATTGAAGGTCCTATGCATGTACTAAGAGGGCATCTTGGAGAAATAACTTGCTGTTCTGTTAATTCTGACTTGGGACTTGTTGCTTCATCTTCAAGTACGTCTGGTGTCCTTTTACATAATTTGAGGACAGGCAGGCTTATTAGAAAGCTGGATAAGCAAGAGGCACATTTGTTGCGTTTATCTTCTGATGGAATCATATTGGTTTGGAATGAATCAGAGAAAAGATTATCAACATTCAATGTTAACGGAATCCCAATTGCAACCTCGGTTGTGACACCTTTCTCTGGGCGAGTTAGTTGCATTGAGATATCGGTGGATGGCCATTTTGCTTTAATTGGAACATGCTTGTCCAGCAGTTGCAATCGTGATGGTTTTAGTGCCATAGATGATGATTATGAGCTTGACAAACCCAATTGTGATGAGGATTTACAAGAATCAGATGAAACCAAGCTATCTGTTCATGTGCCCTCGGTCTGCTTCATTGATCTATACAAACTTGAGGTGAAAACTATAAGAAAACTTGTTAAGCATATTGTTGAACCTCTTTATTTCCCCTGACCAGAACTCTAACCAATAAGGGATAATCTTGCCAGATATTTCATACGCTAAAGCTGGGGAAAGGAGAGGACATTACAGCAATCGCTTTACACAAAGATAACGCTACTCTTCTTGTTTCGACAGCTGATAAGCAGCTCATAGTCTTCACAGATCCTGCTGTAAGTGACCCAGTTCCTAAGTGCACCATATACACCATCTAGTTATCTTCACGCCCTGATTGACACTCCTTGTCTTGTAGTACTATACTTTTTAACAAGTTTGCTGCTGACACGCCGAATAATGACAACTTTACCTGATGTTTCCTTAACGCTACAGCTGAGCTCGAAGATAGCCGATCAGATGCTGCAGGAAGGCGACGGCGAATCGTGAGCTTGCTATGGCAGATTCGCGCTATTCTACTCTGAGGCTCCAATGGACCTATTTTGCAGCAAAAGGTGTAAGTGGACGGGGAATTGGCTTGAAATCGGAACTGTACAGAAAAAAGGAGAACGGAATATAGCTAGATTTTGGTCGCGTTGGTACACGATCAATTGCTACAGTTGTTTGGAGGTTCGCAATTTCACATGCCATGTGCATCATCAAATCTGCCTTCGAGAGTTCCCTGCATAGCCAGTGTACTCCTACTGTCCTACTTCGCCAGCCTAGTTCTCCGTGGTGAAAGTGAAACCTGTGATACGACAAACAAGATTCTGACCCATATACGGTCGTGCTACGGTCGAGGGATCAGTGTTTGTATTACCTGTATCAGGTGTGCGAAACAGCGCGCCGATAAAGGCGCCGTGCCGCTGCCATCTCTGTACAAAATCTTAACCAAGAAATTTATTGTACTGACCCGTAAAAGAAAATGAAGTTGTGAGACCAAGTGTTGCTTTTGGTCTATAATGATTGAAAATTGGCAAATGTCCAGGAAGTGCCGGTGATGACTAACGTGGGTCAGGTTGCAACATCTGTGCCCGAAAGACGATGCTTCGGTTTATTTGTGTGCAGGGTTACTTGGGTCAACCTTGGTCAACGGCGGACCGGGATCAAACTCAGGGGGAGTTGGGATCTGACACGGTCAGGGATGTCGGGTGACAAGGTGGGACGCAAGTGTACACGGTGGACGGACGTCGTGGCGGGAGATCGTCGTAAACTTGATGCACAAGTCAAGAAGGATGCAAATTAGACTTCTCTTGCAAGACCTCGCGATGGGTGGAGTGGCCCGAGATGGAGATGGCCCATCTTGGCCCAGTCCACAGGAGGATCGAGCAAGGAGAAATATTTGCACTACAGAAGGACTGAAATCAGAC
>CM002480.1:18986815-18997805 GCA_000325765.3 Leersia perrieri | reverse complement strand
GGCGCGGATCGAGCGCATGGATGGGCGACGCGTGGCGAGATCCGACGGCTCGCAGGCGCGCGCGCGTGAAGCTTCGAGATTCCTCTGGATTCTCTATGAATGGATCGGATCGGCTGAGGCAGATCGTGCGGCCGGCGAGGTGGCGCAATCCGGGCGCTCCAAATTTGATTCAACGGCTGAATTTTGTCCAGGATTAGGTTTCATCCTAGGGACATTTTAGACTTTTTCTTTGGGTGTTTAGGCTTCATCTTAGACTATAAAAAGGGGTCTTAGCCTGAGGGAGAAGGTGCACTTTTGGGAGAAATAGCTGAGAGACCACTTGGAGAGTTTTGGAGAGTTTTTAGATGAATTCTCTCTTGTTCATGTGAAGATTTTTATAAGAGTTATGATCTAGATCTTGTTAGGTTTTTGGTTCTTTAGGGAACTTGTGGTATGCTTGTATTGAGCTTTTGTAAACTTCTATTCGATAAATGAAATTGGAAGTTTGCTGTGAAATTCGAATTGTTCTTTGCACTTGTTCTTCTTTTATTCTTGCACTTTCTTTTTGATCTTGCGATTCCGAATCGATCTTGCAATCTCGACTTACTCATAGCCATGGGCTAAAATCTTGTGTCGAGCGCAAGCTATTTCTTCTCTTCTCTCTTTTATCTCCCTATTTCAATCTAGTCTCTATGAATGATTATGGTTGATTAGGTCGAGATTTTTGCAGGAATTTTGGGGGTTTTTCTTTACCTATAGATTCACCACCCCCTCTGTATAGCGGTGATGCGATCCTATAGAAGTAGATTGTGCCCTGTCCCAGGAATGGAAATTAGAAAGTTCCCAGAACAAAATGAAACTCAACACGTCCGTTAGAAACAGTTGCTGAATTTTGTTATGACGCACTGTTTTTTTGTTTGTAATCCCTTTTTTTTTGTTCAATAAGTCAATACCAGAGCACAGCAATGATCATCTATAAACGGTCCTGCAACATATTGGTTTCATATTGTCCGGCCTCACTTCATTCCAGCATCGATCTGTGACTGACGACTTCTAGACTTCTGGTGTGAAGCATCATGCATTCGTGCTTGAGCAAAAGGAGGTGAGGAGCTGCAGCCTGCAGGTTGCCAGGAGAAGTAAAATCATGGTGATCGTTGCTGCAATTAGTGCAATAGCCGTCGCGATCCACTAGAAAAAAAAAGAGGGAAAAAGTTTAACAAAACCGAAAAAGAAAACGTCGCGATCTTTGCCACTAGAAGAGGCCCACGGCCCACTATAAGCCTACGCGTGACCGGGCTGGTATGCTTTGTTGGGCCGAGAGGCCGTGGCATGTTATCTGTGCTGCACAGCGGTGGCAGGTGTTATTTTTTCTCCACTAGTTTGATTCGGTTTCTGACCAACCAAACTTCCAGCCTCCATCCACATCTTTCAGATATGACACACGATCTTGGGCAAAACTTTTCCTGTTCTCAGAAATGAAATATTCAGTAGACTTACGAGTTAAGTAATATACCTGCATACGGCAATTCTTTTTCGCAGGTAGTCAAGTTGGCTAACGCTGGGAGGAGAACAAAAGGAAGGGATACTATAAGTAAAGAACAGTCTTCACACTGACGGGTGTTTCGAATATATTCCCTATATCATGCACACGAAATGCCCTTTATGAAAGAGCGCAAGTTAGTAGTACATTCTAAGTAGAAAAGCATCTACTACAAACTAGTTTCCTATATCAATTTGCACTGAACCACATGTTTGTACACCGACGCCCTGAACATTTTCCACACAACATAGACCAGTTCATGGCTTCAAAATCTCTGCTTTGTCTGTACACACATAAATGATCCCTCTTCCTGCATATACATAAATCCCATCCTACAGAAACAAAAACAACCACACAAACCTACAAATTGACAGCTCCACTTGCATGATCGACACACCTCGCACACGCAGCAAGAAAACAAAATCCAGATCGATCGCTTCAGCCTCATGTCGACCTCACCTCACCTCTCCCTTTCCATCCGTCACCATTCCGTGTAACACTACTGCTATTGTTACTAGCTCATCAGCTAAGCTAGTGGTGAATAGAGCTGGTCGATCCATTTATGGATCGACCAGCGCAAACGCCGCCCGTACGTACGCACGCACAAACGCTGGCCGTGCCCGTCGCCGCACGCAGCTATAGCTTATCCCGAGCCCATGCGTACCGCACAACCGAAAAGCTGCAGGGTCGCGGCTGAACTGAATCGGACACGACGGATGTTGAGACGATCGAAAGCGATACGCGGCGAAACGCGAATCATCGGTCGGGAAGAGGAGAGGAGATCGATTGATCGATCGATCGAGCTAGGTAGCCGAAAGTCTCCTTCCCCAAACACGTGGGCTACCGTAGCAAAATGGCTTTTTGCGGATGAATCGATCGGTGTGGCTATACACAACACAGATCAACAGATGTGTTGAGGCATTGACCCAGGGATGTGAGAAATTAAAGTAGAGAGAATAACCGTGATCCAGGTACAGCTAGCCACGGCAACAGCGACGAGCACTCACTCGCCGGTCTTTAGTTTCGTCGTCGCTGTACGTGTGGTGCCGCTGCGTGGGCCATGAAAGCTACGAGCTTTTTTGCTGTTGGGACGGAGTTGTAGTTGACCTCTCTGTTAACCTTCATCTTGGTGCGTGTTGCCTAATTCAGTTCTGATTTTTTTTTAAGCTAGATGACTCAACTAGAAAATCTTATCTAATATAGTTCTTTGTACTTACGCTTTGAGATCGATCTGTCATTAATTAATTTATTACTGGCCAGTGCATGTGTGAGATTTGGACACTGGAAGCTGGGAGAGTAGTACGACAGATCGTCGAGCAATATGATTGGGTGGTCGAATTGATGAGTTTCAGAGCATCCTTTTCGTGCATTTTCTACTTGGCCACAAGTGGCCAAGCCAGTAGTCCGCACACAGAGATTGACGAGTAGAGGACCACACGGAACGCGCGAGTGATGAGTGACAGAATGGGGATTGCAGAGGTGTCTTGCTAGCTGCTGCACAAGGGTTTTTCATCAGAGAGAAGGGGGCTCACACACATATCGCTCTCATTCAAGAAGGCAGAGCTTTTCGACAAGCATGAATTGAGTGCAATTCTTTTGGGACGGCAACACGTAAAAGATTTCGTTCGAAAGGGAGAGGAAGCGTTTGCCCTACGCGCTCACCCACGCTGGTTAGATCGATTATCTCTGCAAGTGCACATCTGGCCATCTTTCTGCGTGTATCACAACGATAATTCTTTCTTCAGAGGGAGAAACAACTTGTCATTCGCCCGCCCCTACTCCTTTTCTCACTTGAGTGATGAAGACATGCATTTCCATGGTTAGAGACATCGAAATGAAGCTTTTACTTTTTTTAGTTCTGCTTATGTCATATCCTTTTTTCCTTATTTTTTCCCTTTTACCCCTTATTATGCATGTCTGTCAGTCTCTGGTATACTATTATGCATCTGTGAGTGACTGACTGACTGTAACCATGTTTGAAAGTTGAAACTTTGAATTCAGACGCCCTTGTGCATGAAGAGATAAAGAGTTATCATCATCATCATCATCATCATCATCTCACTTGTACATGTAGCCTGATCACTTTTCGCTAAAAAAACAATCTGATCACTTCTGTCGTCTCTGTCTCTCTTTTCCTCTTGCCTTTAGCAACCGAAAAGGCTGTGCATTATTACAAGACTTTGCAAGCAGTGGAGGGCCAGGAGATGACGATCGGGAGACGACCAACGATCCCTTCCTTAGCTCTAGCTACGTAGTACGTGCCACACCCATACGCATCGATCGCTGGTGCAATACAGACTGTTTCAATTCACGGCTAGCTTTTTTTCCCGTTCCTCCTTCCCCCATCAAAAGGCTGCAGATCGATGCAACGGGACTTGCTTGTTGGTGGTACAATTGTTCCTTTTCCATCACCCCCATGCATCACTTTACTACTATACTCTCTTCTCCCTTTCTTTTCGATTGGATGAGAAGATGAGCAAACAGCAAAGGCTTGCAGCCTTGCTTGATAAGGACAAGTAAGCTCTTTTGCATTAGGGACAGGATGTGTATTATTCTTCGTCGTCCTCATGATTCAGACCTTAAACCCTGGTACTACTTCTTCCCGGCCTTTTCATCTCGTCGCAGCTCGGCTCGGCGTATCTGGGAAAGATCTGATGATAACTTGTTCCTCTCATTCTTTTGATTCTCTCATCCTACTAATCAATTGCTACTGAATTATCAAGAGTTTTCTCTTGACAGAGTTAGTCACTTTAGTGTAGGAAAGATATGCTACTGTAATGTCAGGCACAAGTTAGATTGTCAGTGTAGTATACTACTACCATCCATGTGAGCTTTATTAAGCTTAACAGGGTGCAGGTTACGCTCCATTTGCTTTGCACTCTTAGTTTTTGGACCAGACAGCAATACTCTGCAGTCTGCAATATGCATGCTTTACAGCAGGTACTGAAACCCATTTCACCCAGGCATTCATCCGACAGTTGTTTAAGCACGGGGCTTTTTAGGGCTAAGCTTTTGCATCTTTCCTTCGATCCATAGTGCCCCGCTTTTGTGGTTTGCGATTCAATAGTGTTTAGAAGATCGTCAAATATCTCCGTTTCCATTTCTGTGTAATACAATTATGCAAAGCGACGGTGCAGTAGTCGAATGAAATGTACAATTAGCTGTCGTGGACCTGAAGAAGTGAAAGAGTACCCCCTCTTTACTTTCTTGCCAATGTATGCAGCCACTATAGACAGAGAGGAGAGGAATGATCAAATATTTGCAGACAAATAATCATGTGACAGAAAATCCAGCTATATCCTTTCCATGCACAAACTGACTTGTGACGACACAGCATCTTTGAATTCCTGCAGCAAAGCATGCTGCTAGTGACATCAATGTCCAGGAAAGCTTTCAGGCTTTCCCCTGGTTAATTGGCAAAAATACATTCCTCCTTCCCCCTAAAATAAGTTTGATAAGTTTACACCGTTTGCCACAAAGGTATACTAGATGGAATGGATAGAGACTGCACAAGTGTGCGCAAAATCTGTCCATATTTCACTGAATTATGTACTTGTGTTAGGTAGTACTAGGAATTTCTACCATTTGTGGGCATCCGAAATGACCAAATGAACCGGCCTGCAGGTGAAGTCCATTATTTTGAGAATATTTGTCGCCGTCGATGCGATTTGGAGGACTACTTTTCTTGCCTGATATCTCATTAAAGAGCTACGCTACATCCTCGCAACTGTACAATCCCGTGTCTTAGCCGCTGAAAGCCTGGAACCATCGATGGATTTTTTTCGCTCGTTTTTCGTTAGCACGCTTACCAAAATAATTATCCGTGTGTTTTTTAAAAAAATTTATATAAAAGTTTTTTAAAAAATTCATATGAATCCATTTTTCTAATTTTCAATATGTAATACTTAACTAATTATGTGCTAATGACCTTCCTCGTTTTGTGTGTCCAAAATAATCTCTCTCACTTGCCTGTTACCTCAGCTCAGGTTAAATGATAAATTTTCAGATAATCCGTTTTCAGAGGCGTACTCGTAATCCGTATATTTATTCTGACGGCACTTTCAGATAATAACATATACTAATCGGTATAGCTCTTGTAGATAATGACAGTTTTGTTCAGAGAAGAGTAGATTGATTTGATCGTTTGTGGATACGGACATACGGTGCCATGCACGACTAACACACGACACGTACGAGATCTTCCCAGCAACAAGGTTTTCTGCCTTACCGTGGGCCACGTACCTTCCCTTGCATACAAGGAAACAATCTTGTGTGCCTTTCCAAAATCTTACTCCAGAGGCGCATTGCCCACTAGCCAGGAAAAGCACAATCCATTATAGTCTTATTAAATGAAAACTGGCCAGTACGTAACACGTCGCGTGCTGCGATAACAGAAAAAACGAGACGCTGCAGAGAGCACACACCACAGTGTTGGTGTTTTTATGGGGAGAAAAAGAACGAGAAGAAAAGGCATTTTGCACCTACCTAACAGCGGGTACTCGTTGGGAGAAGCATGGCCAGGGGGCCAACAAGGCAGGTCATGGCAGGCCAGGGATGATCATCAAATCGGATCGCCCGATGAGTGCCCCTCTTTTGCCCCCACAAGATTTGATCTCGATCGCCATCTTTTGGAACATCCATCCAAAGGCGAAATCAAAGGCGGCCTCTTTTGCCAAAAGCCGGATCGCCCCCACCCTGACCCACCCAACCCAACGCCCAACGCCGAGGCGATAACGAGGCCGTCACGGTCGCTCGCCCGCGGGTTTAGCCTGGCGGTCGCTATAGCCGGCTGCCGCGCCGCCCGTGCCATCCAATCCAACTGTTTCGGCGGCAGCTGATGAGGACAAGCCCGAAATCCCACCACGAGACGCGATATGACACGAGACGAAGCCGCGACGGGATGGGGGCCGGCCTTGGCGCGCGCGCAGCGAGAGATCACCATCATGCCTCCGTGCCTGTGTGCCTGTGCCGCCGTGCTCACGCGCGCACGGTTGGTCGCACGTTGCCTAGCGTGTGTGGGGGGCGCGTGGTGGTGGTCCGGGCCGGTGCCCCTGTCACCCTTTTTTTTACCACTAGCCCTTTTACATATAGACCCTAAAAAAAAATTCAGATAGAAGTGGACCCGTTTCACGGCACCGGCGGCAGTGGCGGCGAGATCCAACGCCACTGCGCCGGTGTCGGTGATGCCGTATGTGGTTTCGTACCAGCGTCATTGACGCCGTGAGTCGGAGCCTACCGACACCCAACGAACAACGAACATGTAGAGACTTGACGGCGCAGAGGTCGTCCTCGTTTACGCTTAATACATGCCAGCACGGACGGAGAGTTAATGCCAAAAAAGTCGATGACACGTGGATGCAAGGAGTCACGCCCCCGTCGCGGACGAGACGCCTCCACGAATGTCGCCTCTTTCGATCCACTCTGCACCGTCGGAGCAGCCGCAACCAACCCCTGCGTGCATGTCATTGTTTTCCCTGCCGCGTTGTTCGTTGGGCGTCGACGTTCCGACTCACGGCGCCAGCGTCGCTGGCGCCGAAACATGATGCCACCGACGCCGGCGCCGTGACGTTGAACCTCGGCGCCACTGCTGCCGCCGCCGTGAAATGGGTCCATTTCTAGCTTAAGTTTTTTTAGTATCTATATGTAAAATAAGTTTTGTAAAAGGAGTAGAATGTAACAAATATAGGTGCCCCTATCCCCACCACACACACAGACAGACACAAACACGACACGCCCGTGGCCGTCGCATCGGCGATGGCGAGCGGGAAGTTACCGTCCCCTGGGCCTGCTGTTATCGATCAACCGAAGACGCCTCCCTTATCTCGTTGATCGCCGGAGTGAAACGCAATCCACAGCGCTATATCTGTAGATGTGGACGCCATGCCGCCGTGCCCCCCCCTGCAGTACTACTGCTAGCTTGGTCGATATACTTGGATGTAGTTTCGCATACGCACGACGCGCCGGTCGTGCGAGTGGCCCGTCTCCTCTCCTCTCCTCTCCCATGACGACGACCGCTCACTCGTCGTCAGCCCAATTGACGCTGTCACGAGGCCGTGTCCTCGGGTGCTCCGTGCTCGCTCCTCCTCCAGTCCACATGAGACATGGGGGCCGGCACGTCCGTGGTTTTTTCTTCCGGGACATCACTACTACTGCTACTCCTATACGAGTACTCTCTATCGACCCGTGCGAAAAAGCCAAGGCTCCCTCCGTGGGGTTTCGCTGTCCATCAGTCCATGGCACGCCGAGATTAACCGCACGTCTCGTCATTCGCTGTGCTCCAAGGAAACAATCGTGGTTTCACTGTGCATTCGGGCAAATTTCATGGGGAGTTTCAGCTTTCAAACCAAATCATGTTGCGAATAGTATAGGCGGTAGACGTGTAGGAGTAGTTGTTTACGGGGTAGGTTAGCGGTTGCCTTTGCATTGACATCTGATTGATTTGGCCTTCTGTGAATGAAATCAGACTGGCCAAGCGGCCTAACTGACATGATTAATTAAGGGCTAGGAGTACAAAGCATAGGCCCCGCAAAATTCAGCTGCCCTGATCCGACGCATCCTTTTCTTCACCAACAATACACTGTTGCGGCTTGTGAGGGAGCCGGGTAGCTTGTCTCTCTACAGAAGCAAAGAAACCAATGTTATACTTGGATTGAAAGCTGCAAGTCCTAACAAAAAAATTGTAGCACAGTACATGGCTTCAAAAGAATGGATGGGCACTGCTTAACTCCTTGGATTAAGAAAAAGCAGCACCGACTTTAGCGTGGTTTAGCCCCAGAGTCCCAGGTCCAGAGTGTCATATGCATGCATCATGCACGCTGTGGCTAAGCTGCTGCCACTGCTTGAAACACTTGGAGCGAAAGGTAGGGGAGGGGGGCAAATAGGGGTGCATGGCGACATAAACAAATGTGTAGCTTGTCGTCACACCTTGGATAAACAAACGGAGCTGTCAGCTTCATGATCAAGTGCACGTTCTCATGCAGGGGGGCTCTCGTGATCCTCTACACATGGCATTGCATTGCAACTTGCAACATTAAATTCGTTGTGCTATCAAAATCAGGGCGAGTGACAGATAAGATAGGATGACAATTTTTAAGGTGGTGTAACAATATTTCACCTGTGGAAATAGACCGATTGACGGATTAACCTCTCAACGTCTCCAGGTTAATCCAAAAGTTACTTGTTGATCAGTAAATGTCTGAACAAAATTTACAATTTGATTGCTGTTTCAGCTTCCGATGGAACAGTGAAAAACTCATCCAGAATTACTGCATCCGGGTTAAAAAAGAAGAAAAACTCAGCCCCTGGCTTCGTTTTAGAAAAAAGAACTCACCGCGATCCACGGCGCATGCTTGGGTAGGCTCAAACTCGTTTTTTTTAATGGTATAAACACAGGCATCCACACGCGCGCGCATACTCACCTCTATAAACGCGCACCTTGTCCCTATGAGCACCTCCGAAGACTAGACCGGCATATCTTGAGATTAACGAAGTCACCATAAGCGCCTCACTATCGGTATATCACCTCCCACTAAAAAAATTAGTTATAAATACGAGTACCCGTATCAAATCTAGAATTTAAATCCGAATGGGCAAGTTCCCCCACTGGGTACCTAACCAGTTGAGCTAGGCTCACTTTGCAACTCGAACACATGTTATATGAAGCCGAATCAAAAGTTAACTTGTTCAATTAACAAGCCATGTCGTAAACTACATGCTCATTTAAATTAAAGAGAAAATCTACTACATGTCATTGAGTTTGTATCGATTCAACGATATGCCATTGACTTTGTCGAGTTCTAAGATATACCCTCCGTTTAGCAGTTTTCTCTATAATATACCCTTGGATCCTATGCAATTTTAACAAATGCCCAAAATATCCTTTAGACATCCAAGATTGACTATTAATTTATTATGTTATAAGACCGAGAAAATTATGAAAATTTTTGTCTAGCATCCTAACAAATCATTATAGTTTGTAAGTATGTTTTAAGATCGAGAAAATATTTTTTTCAAAAATTAAAATATAAAAAATGATCTTAAAACATACCCACCAACTATAATAATTTGTTAGGATGCTAGGCAAAAAATTTATAATTTCCTTGATCTTCTAACACGATAAATTAATAGTTAATCTCGTATGTCTAAAGGGTATTGTGGACATTTGTTAAGAATGCATATGATTGAATGGCTTATTATAAAGAAAACTGCTAAACCAAGTATATATTTTAGAAATCGACTAAGTCGATGGTGGATCATTAAATCGATGCAAACTCAGTGGTATGAACTAGATTGTCCCATAAAGATTTTTCATGTTGAAGAATGCAAATTATTAGAGAAATTTCTCACTTGTTTGTTCAGAAAATAGGATTGGGAGTTAATTAATTCCTTTGGATTACTTTTCTATAGCTCTAGTCAATAGGAAGTTTGCACGAGATCAAACCCATTCTATTTTTTTCGTTGAGAAGTCAGTACAACTTCTCTCTTTACCGCTTTTCTCTCTAGAAATTTTATGAAATTTCTGTGGTACTCCCCTATGAGCATCTTTGATGTTTATGTGTTTTTTTTTTTATTTCTATGGGATTTATCCATATAAGATATTTTAATCATGTGTTTTTTCAGTTTGTATTTTGAAAAATCTCACGTTCCAAAGAAGCCCTACCTGATTATTTCTCTGCTCCCTCCGTCCCATAAAAAACCACATATTTTTATATGTCCAGATTCAAACCCAAAATTACAATTTTTTTTACGGAGGGAGTAAGATGTAAGGTTCTCATATATTTTTATATGTAGTGTTATTTAACTACTTAGTCATTCAACCATTTTCATACTATTAGCGATGATTTCTTTATCACTCTAACCGTAACAAAATGATACTTATAGCGGCTTTAGGACAAAATAGTGGAGTAGTGTGGTGAACGGACCCAATATGTTACAATTCGAACGGTCCAAGTTAATGCGCTCTTGAAGTATAGGCCGCGTTTGGATCCCAATTTTTGACGTTCAAAAACATCACATCAATCTTTAAACACATATTTAAAGTATTAAATGTAGACTAATAACAAAATAAATTACATATTCGGATTGTACACCGCGAGACGAATCTTTTGAGCCTAATTAATCCATCATTAGCACATGTTGGTTACTGTAATACTTATGGCTAATCATGACGTAATTAGTCTCAAAAGATTCGTCTCGTCGCAGTGTACAGTCCGAATATGTAATTTGTTTTGTTTAATACTTCAAATGTGGATGCAAACATTGATGTAATATTTTGGGGAAAAAAAATCTGGCCAACTAAACGCAGCCATAGATCTATAAAAAAAGTCTTTGTGAAACGACAGGAAGAAATGACAAGTCATTTTTGACAGAATGAGTAGCTAGTATTTATAATATGTTAACGTATCATAAATTGGTAAATTAAATTAAATTGGTAGTAATATATTGGTAAATTGACTTTATAAAGATGATATA